>CM050164.1:206407240-206922104 GCA_027410445.1 Discoglossus pictus
CCAAACTCATCCATTCCCCCAGTAGACAAAGCCAGGTGGTACTCTGCCCGGATACGGGAGCGCACCAGCACCCGGAACATGGCCTCAGGTGACAAGGGAACCCCCCCTATCAAACACTGCTTCCTGGACTTATATATAGCCAACTTGGCTAATGCCAGGAGCAGGTTGACGAGGAGGTCCCTGGCCTTATTGCCCCGGGACACTGGGCGCCCAAAAATAAAAATGTGAGGGGAGAAATGCAGCCAGAACTGCAGGAGGAGGCCCCTCAAGAGTGACAAGAGGGGCTGCAGTCTGGCGCAACTAAAATAAACATGATACACGGACTCTCCCTTGCCACAGAATGGACAAGTGGAGGGAGAGTCCGTGAATTTAGCTAAGTACTCTCCCGTGCTCAGTGCACCATGGAGCACTCTCCAACTCAAGTCCCCGGTGGGTCTTGGAACTAAATCAGAATAAAGTTCCCTCCACCGGGGCCTCTTGCCCTCGTCAGCTGGTAGGACCCGCCTCCAGATGGTATCGGGACGGGTCACGAGGGCAAGGAAGTGCACTGTATGGAGCACGAGAGAATATAAGCTCTTCCTCGGCATGCCGCGAAAGCATGCCGAGGGTATGTCCCTCAACCTCGAGAGGTTGGGGACAGGAGGAGCCTGAGGGGAAACACGGGGCTTGTGTCCAATGCAAACAGCCGGAGAAGGGGTGTTGAAAGGTGCATGTGGCACTCCGGCCTGCAAAGCCCCGCGAAGGAAGGTGCGCGAGGCGGGGGAGATGGCATCTCTAATCTCCTGGAGCAAGCGCCCTGAGACTTTGGGCGTCACATATCCCAAACGGAGCGCAAGCTCCTGGGGTGACACCCAATCAGAACGCCCGTATTCCAGGAGATCCCCGACTCGGGTCATCCGTGCATGACTAAGGCGGCGGATGATACTGGGGGACTGTAACATTGGAGCCCCCACTGCTGCATTAAATAGCAGGGGCTCTGTGAATATTTCATCCCCCAAAGGCACGCCCTGCCTGGTCACGGAGACCATGCTCCAGGCCTTGAGGGTTTCCTGGTAGTATGCCGGCAACACAGAGAGGTCTCTCCCAAACCCCTCGGGCCTGATCAGAAATAATTGCCGGTCATACCCCAGGTTGCGCAACTGGCGATAAAAGCTGGATGCCAGTGCGCACCACTGCTGAGAGGGATCTGCATATAGGTATCTCTGCAGGTACTGAAGGCGGAAGGTGGACAACTGGGAGCACACACAAACTACTCCCTGTCCACCCTCCACCAAAGGCAGACTTGCCACCCCTGCAGAGACCCAATGCCTTCCCATCCAGAGGAAATCTAACAAATTCCTCTGGATATTGGTGACAAACTCGGGGGTCGGACTCAGACAAATCAGCCGGTGCCAGATCTGAGAAGCCACCAGCTGATTCACCACTAGAGTCCGCCCCCTAAGGGAAAGCATTTTTGCTAGACCCCTCCATCGTCCCAGACGAGAGAGGACACTGCCCTCTAACTCCCTCCAGTTGTCTGGGACGGAAGCGTCCGCAGCGGACAGGTAGACCCCCAGATATTTAATGACATCTGCCTCCCACGTGATGTCACGAAACGTGGGAGGCAAAGAGTCCACCTGTAAATTACCCTCTAAAAGGCCTGTGCATTTGGACCAGTTGATCTGAGCGGAGGAGGCAGCTGAATATACCTCCTGACACTGTTTTGCCAGCTCAAGATCAACTGGATCCTGGGCCACGAGGAGCACATCGTCAGCATAAGCTGAAAGGACAATCCGCATGTCTGGATCTTTTAGCACCAGCCCTGTGAGCCTTTTCCTCAGTAGGCAGAGGAAAGGCTCAATGGCCAGTGCATATAACTGTCCAGACAAGGGACATCCTTGACGCACCCCTCGTCCAAATACCAAAGGTGCTGTTAGGGACCAATTGATTTTAAGTAAACACTCTGCAGAGGCGTACAGCGTTCTTATAAAGCCCACAAACTGTGGGCCAAAGCCGTACGCTTGCAGAGTGGCTATGAGGTAACCATGGTCCACCCTGTCAAACGCCTTCTCTTGATCTAAAGAGAGAAAGGCGAGTGACAGACCAGTCCTGCGAGAATAATGCAATAGATCCCGGACCAGAAAGATACTATCAAAGATAGTCCGGCCCGGGATCGCATAGGACTGGTCAGCGTTAACCAATTCTGCCAGCACAGACCCAAGTCTAAGCGAGATGGCTTTAGCTACAATCTTGTAGTCCGTGCTGAGCAGAGAGACCGGTCGCCAGTTCTTAATAAGCCGGAGATCCCCCTTTTTGGGCAGCAGGGCAAGTACTGCCCTGCGACAAGACAGGGGCATCTCCCCGGTCTCCAGGGCTTCCCCAAGGACCAGATGGAAATCAGGTCCCAGAGTCTCCCAGAAAAATTGGAAAAACTCTACAGTCAGTCCGTCCAGTCCTGGAGACTTTTCACAGGACATGGCACGGAGGGCTTCAGAGAGCTCTTGAAAAGATAGTGGTATATCAAGCCGCTCTCTTACACCCTCACTGACTGTGGGGAGCCCCTCCCATAGCACCCTGCAGGCGTCTGGAGAAATGGGATCCGGAGAGTAAAGATCTTTATAAAAGTTCCGGGCTCTATCCCGGATACTCTCCGGATCTGTAAGGGGGGCACCGTCTTCATCTAGAAGACAGGTGATGTGCCTACTGTTACCCCCCTTTTTCTCCAGTGAGTAGAAGAGGCGCGAGCCACGGTCTAGATCTTTGAGAAAACCTAAGCGGCTGCGCACGTATGCCCCCTTGGCCTGGTGTCGTTCCAGGTCACAGAGGACACCCTTCCTCTCTACATACTCGCTCTGCAGGGATTGGTCCCTACAAGTGAACAGCCTCTGCTCCAGATGGAGTACCTCCCCCCGGAGTGACTCCAACTCAGCTTCGCACTGCCCACTCGCACCCTTGGTATATTCCTGACACAGAAGTCGCAAATGAACCTTGCCCACGTCCCACCACAGTTTTAACGTGGCAAAGTCCCCCTTGCAACCCCTCCAGTCCGTCCAAAACTCCCGGATCAATGTCACGAGCCCCTGGTCCTTCAACAAAGCATTGTTGAAGTGCCAATAGGCGGCTCGTGGCGCTGTTGGCGTTAGCGCCACTGTCACAGACACACAGTTGTGGTCTGTGAACGGAGCCAGCCTAATGGCACAAGAACCGACTCGTGACATATAGTGACTAGATATATATAGTCTGTCGATCCGGGAGTGGGACACCAGACTGGCTCTCACCCTGATGTAGGTGAAACCGTCTGATGCCCCTGGGTTCTGCTCTCGCCAGATGTCCTCCAGGGAGAAGCGGGCGATGATCTCCCGCAGGGCTGACGCAGAAGGCGGGTACTGCTCTGGACTATTCCGGTCCAGAGCGTCGAGGGTGCAGTTGAAATCACCCCCGAGTACCAAACACTCATCTGCGTCAACCGTCTCCAAAAACTGGGACAGTCTGGCGAGGAACCTCACTCTCTCGAGCCCTCCAGCAGGGGCATATATATTAACTAGGTTAATGATGCTACCCTGCTCTCGGACCCGGAGGTGGATTAGACGGCCTGGGATAACAGCTTTCACAAGCAGCAGCTCTGGCTGAAAAGACTCTGAGAACAGGGTCACCACTCCACATGACGCCGATGTGAAGTGGCTGAAGAAGACCCTGCCTCTCCACTCCAGTTGCCACGAGGCCTCAGCCTCTGGAGTGGTGTGAGTTTCCTGCAGGAAGCTCACAGAGTACCCTCCCTGATATAAATAGGAGAGTACCTGGAACCTGCGGAAACTGTCTTGACAGCCATTGGTATTTAGCGTGCTGATGTGCAAAGCCATTACTGCGTGTCAGGAATTGTGCGTTCCTCAGACCCTTGAGACTGCTGATAGGACACGCACATTTTATAGAATTTCCGGACGCGGAGATGCTCCGCAGTCCCAGAATTCTTGGCCCTAGTGCTGACCACTAGATATTGCTGGAGAGAGTGGAGAATAAACGACATATTCTTCCACCTCTCCAAGGCCAGCCGCACCTTCCTTTTCTTTTGTCCATGAAGGGTGCTCTCAAGGAATAGATCTATTTCCTTGACAGGGATAACCCACCCAGAATCTGATGTTCCTTCTAGTGGGTCACCCCTGGGCTCCTCTTGGCTGAGGGATTTTACTCCATCCTCCCCGGCTGGAGTCAGTTTCCTCAGCTTTATTCTCAGGGACCCCCTCTTAGATGATACAGAAGGAGTCCCTTTAGCACCCTTCAAGGTAAATAATGGACCCTTGGATTGCTGCTGCACCCCTGTAGCTTCAGGAGTGCATTCAGGGGTAGCTGGCTGGACAGCAGTGGCTGGCATGGCTTCCTTAATGGAAGCCTTGGAGGCTTTATATGCCTCCTCTGCCAGTTCCACCGCTGCTTGCTCAGCTTGGATGTCACCGATGTTAGGGTCAGTGGACGGCTGAGGAGGGTAGACAGGCTCTCCCATGATGTTAACAGGAAAACCTGTTTTATCACCCTCCCCCATTTCCACTTCCCCTTGTGCCACATCCCCCCTGACAGACAAATCCATGGGGTCCTGAATGGGGGTCATGCCTATATTCCCCCCCTCCAGTAGTGACTCGGCCTGGGGCTCTAACAAAGCCCGAGGTACGTCACTAGAGAGTGACACTGGAGGAGGAGACTGACTGGTGCCCTTGAAGCTCAGCACCTCAGGGACACTGACTACCCATTCAGCAGGGGCTTTGTTGGGTCCCCCCTCAAAGGCCAGAGGCAGAACCTGATCTTTCTTGTCTACCCCTGCCTCACTTGGGAGACCCTCTTGCCCCTGCTTTTCCTCCAGACCCTTTTCCACATTAACCCCTATAGGGTCTGGAGAGAGAGATGTGTGGTCTGGCACCGGCTGGCTGAGCTTAATAACTGGGCCAGACAATGTCACCGGATGAGGAGGAGATGTTTTGTTCCTCTTCTTGCTTTTAGAGGGAGGTGCTCCACTATAGAGCACTTCCCACTTATCAGCAACCTCCCTGTTGGTTTTATGCTTCCTCTTCCTGGGGACGTCACTCCTGGAAGAGGAGCTGCCACTAGCTGCCTCCCCTGCAGAGGGCTTATTATCCCTCTGCTTACACTGTGCCCCCACACTAACTGATGTAATTATGGTGGGGGCAGATTGGGACTTGGGAGATGCAGCTGTGACACTGGGAGGACCGGTGACATTCTTCCCCTTTTTCCCCGTGTCTGCAGTCTTGCTGGAGACCACAGACACAGATGGCTTTTTTGGGGAAGAAGGGGGTTTGGAGGCCGTGGTGGTGGCTTGAGGAACGGCCTCCTTGCCTGAGCTCTGTGGGGGGGCCATGACCCTTGAGGTCCCCGCTGTTATGGGCTCAGCGGGGATGGGTGCCGTACTGACGGAGGTGCCATTTGCTGGGGCTGGGGCATGATGCTTTACATTAGGACAATACCTACGTGTATGCCCCAACCCCTTGCAATGATAGCACTGCACCTCCGTAGTGCTGTAAAAAATCCTGTACAGCACCCCCTCAAATGGAACCCCAAAAGACCCCTCTATGTTTTCTGCGCCCTGAGGCAGGCACATTTGTACCTGCCTCTTGAAAGAGAGCACATGACGAAGTGCTCTCTCTCTGCACCCCAGGGGAATTTTAATAAATGGTGTTTTTACTTCCCCTAGGGTTAGCAGGTGGGGGCGCAGGAGGGAGTCTGGTAGGAAGGGGGGCACATTAGAGAGTGTTACTTTTGTGCCCAACCCTTCCAGGGGTTCTATTGGGACATATAATCCCCCCACTGTGATGCCTCTCTGTACAAGAATGTGAGCAGCAGCCAGCGTACGGGTAAAGAAAACTGCTTTCCCGTACATTTTGCTGGCTGCTACTATAACAGAGGGGCTGATGACGTTAGCTGCAGCACGCAGATAGATATCAATGCTGTAGACCCCAGACATCTGACATTTAACCCCATGCTTCCTAGTGATCTGCCCCTCAGCCCCAGCGGTGGTATTACTGGGGCCAGCAGAAACCACCTGTGACCAGGTATTAGCCACAGGGGTAGGTCTGCTGGCAGAACCACCAGGAGCTGGGGCTGCCTTATCTGCCTGGGGCCTATGCTGTGCAGTGCTGCAGCTAGGATTTTCAGGGGCCATTATTCCCCCTTTTGACCCCTGAGGCTTCTTAGTGGTCTTATCCCTCATGTTTAGACCCTTTTTCTTTAGATTATTTGTTTTATTTATTTTTATTTTTTGTTTTATGATTTTTTACTGTTTTCTTTTTTTAAAAATATAAAAGTGTGAAAAAGAAACAAAAAGACAAAACTAAGGGAGACAAAACTAAAGGAGAGAGAGAGATGATGTTTGGCAGTGGAAGGGTTAATGGCCTGTTGCAATGTGTTGCTAATTGCAACAACACAGAGAACACAGAGGCTTTTTAACCCCTCTGTGTCTCTGTGTCAGATGTTAAAAAAGCCTTTTAAACAAAACTTCAAATTGTTTTCCCCCCCACTGCCTACAAAGATGTTACTTGTCTTCTCTCCCCCAAAACATAAAACCCAACACCAAACAAACAAAACTTCAACAAAACCTAATAAACTTTTTAAAAGAAAAAAAGTCAAAGTAACAAAGCTCCAGGAGTGAAGGTGTAGTGCTAAGGGAGGGGTGTGGCAAAGTATCCAGGAGACAGCTCACTCTCCTAGAGACTTGAGATAGAGACTTGAGCCTGACTCCCAGAAAACTAATACTTAAATTAAACTAAGAAAAAAACCACAAAAACTCCCAAAAAAGAAAAACACAGTGCACAAAGTGCTTATAAACAGAAAGGTGTTAAAATAAAACTTGTATTTGAGGGACTAAGACCCTAAAAAGCCTTTTGTTTGGAGCTCAAGCATGCACACAACATGCTCTCTGGCACAGTACTTGAAAGCAAGACACACACACTGGCTAGCGGTCAGGCAAATGAACTTTGATTGGCGGTCAGGCAAATGAACTTAGATTTAACAAAATAAAAGTTTTTTTTTTTTAAAGTAGACAACTAGTAAACAAGATTGTATTGGTTGCACTGTGCACACACAGTATAAGCTGTAAGCCTGACACACACACTGGCTAGCGGTCAGGCAAATGAACTTAGAAAGGCGGTCAGGCAAATGAACTTAGATTTGCCGTCAGGCAAATGAACTTAGATTTAATAAAATAAAATTATTGTTTTTTTAAATGTGGACTGCTGGTACCGCAACTAGATTGGATTGGTTGAACTTGGCACAGTGTATTTTAAAATTATGAGAAACATGTTCTGTAAACTAAATAAAAATCATTTTAGGAGGTTGAGAGAAAAATAATCCGGATGGGGGGATACCGACCAGAGCACACCATCTACAGCCCACTGGGAGACAAACTCAACCATTCCCCCAGTGGACAAAGCCAGGTGGTACTCTGCCCGGATACGGGAGCGCACCAGCACCCGGAACATGGCCTCAGGTGACAAGGGAACCCCCCTATCAAACACTGCTTCCTGGACTTATATATAGCCAATTTGGCTAATGCCAGGAGCAGGTTGACGAGGAGGTCCCTGGCCTTATTGCCCCGGGACACCCCAAATTAAAAATATGAGGGGAAAAATGCAGCCACAACTGCAGGAGGAGGCCCCTCAAGAGTGACAAGAGGGGCAGCAGTCTGGCGCAACTGAAAAAAATATGATTCACGGACTCTCCCTTGCCACAGAATGGACAAGTGGAGGGAGAGTCTGTGAATTTAGCTAAGTACTCTCCCGTGCTCAGTGCACCATGGAGCACTCTCCAACTCAAGTCCCCAGTGGGTCGTGGAACTAAATCAGAATAAATTTCCCTCCACCAGGGCCTCTTGCCCTCGTCAGCTGGTAGGACCCGCCTCCAGATGGTATCGGGACGGGTCACGAGGGCAAGGAAGTGCACTGTATGGAGCACGAGAGAATATAAGCTCTTCCTCGGCATGCCGCGAAAGCATGCCGAGGGTATGTCCCTCAACTTCGAGAGGTTGGGGACAGGAGGAGCCTGAGGGGAAACACGGGGCTTGTGTCCAATGCAAACAGCCGGAGCAGGGGTGTTGAAAGGTGCATGTGGCACTCCGGCCTGAAAAGCCCCGCGAAGGAAGGTGCGCGAGTCGGGGGAGATGGTATCCCTAATCTCCTGGAGCAAGCGCCCTGAGACTTTGGGCATCACATATCCCAAACGGAGCGCAAGCTCCTGGGGTGACACCCAATCAGAACGCCCGAATTCCAGGAGATCCCCGACTCGGGTCATCCGTGCATGACTAAGGCGGCGGATGATACTGGGGGACTGTAACATTGGAGCCCCCACTGCTGGATTAAATAGCAGGGGCTCCGTGAATATTTCCATGCTCCAGGCCTTGAGGGTTTCCTGGTAGTATGCCGGCAACATCGAGAGGTCTCTCCCAAACCCCTCGGGCCTGATCAGAAATAATTGCCGGTCATACCCCAGGTTGAGCAACTGGCGATAAAAGCTGGATGCCAGTGCGCACCACTGCTGAGAGGGATCTGCATATAGGTATCTCTGCAGGTACTGAAGGCGGAAGGTGGACAACTGGGAGCACACACAAACTACTCTCTGTCCACCCTCCACCAAAGGCAGACTTGCCACCCCTGCAGAGACCCAATGCCTTCCCATCCAGAGGAAATCTAACAAATTCCTCTGGATATTGGTGACAAACTCGGGGGTCGGACTCAGACAAATCAGCTTGTGCCAGATCTGAGAAGCCACCAGCTGATTCACCACTAGAGTCCGCCCCCTAAGGGAAAGCATTTTTGCTAGACCCCTCCATCGTCCCAGACGAGAGAGGACACTGCCCTCTAACTCCCTCCAGTTGTCTGGGACGGAAGCGTCCGTAGCGGACAGGTAGACCCCCAGATATTTAATGACATCTGCCTCCCACGTGATGTCACGAAACGTGGGAGGCAAAGAGTCTACCTGTAAATTACCCTCTAAAAGGCCTGTGCATTTGGACCAGTTGATCTGAGCGGAGGAGGCAGCTGAATATACCTCCTGGCACTGTTTTGCCAGCTCAAGATCAACTGGATCCTGGGCCACGAGGAGCACATCGTCAGCATAAGCTGAAAGGACAATCCGCATGTCTGGATCTTTTAGCACCAGCCCTGTGAGCCTTTTCCTCAGTAGGCAGAGGAAAGGCTCGATGGCCAGTGCATATAACTGTCCAGACAAGGGACATCCTTGACGCACCCCTCGTCCAAATACCAAAGGTGCTGTTAGGGACCAGTTGATTTTAAGTAAACACTCTGCAGAGGCGTACAGCGTTCTTATAAAGCCCACAAACTGTGGGCCAAAGCCGTACGCTTGCAGAGTGGCTATGAGGTAACCATGGTCCACCCTGTCAAACGTCTTCTCTTGATCTAAAGAGAGAAAGGCGAGTGACAGACCAGTCCTGCGAGAATAATGCAATAGATCCCGGACCAGAAAGATACTATTAAAGATAGTCTGGCCCGGGATCGCATAGGACTGGTCAGGGTAAACCAATTCTGTCAGCACAGACTAAAGTCTAAGCGAGATTGCTTTAGCTACAATCTTGTAGTCTGTGCTGAGCAGAGAGACCGTTCGCCATTTCTTAATAAGCCTTGAGATCCTCTTTTTTGGGCAGCAGGGCAAGTACTGCCCTGCGACAAGACAGGGGCATCTCCCCGGTCTCCAGGGCTTCCCCAAGGACCAGATGGAAATCAGGTCCCAGAGTCTCCCAGAAAAATTGGAAAAACTCTACAGTCAGTCCGTCCAGTCCTGGAGACTTCTCACAGGACATGGCACGGAGGGCTTCAGAGAGCTCTTGAAAAGATAGTGGTATATCAAGCCGCTCTCTTACACCCTCACTGACTGTGGGGAGCCCCTCCCATAGCACCCTGCAGGCGTCTGGAGAAATGGGATCCGGAGAGTAAAGATCTTTATAAAAGTTCCGGGCTCTGTCCCGGATACTCTCCGGATCTGTACGGGGGGGCACCGTCTTCATCTAGAAGACAGGTGATGTGCCTACTGTTACCCCCCTTTTTCTCCAGTGAGTAGAAGAGGCGCGAGCCCCGGTCTAGATCTTTGAGAAAACCTAAGCGGCTGCGCACGTATGCCCCCTTGGCCTGTTGTCGTTCCAGGTCACAGAGGACACCCTTCCTCTCTACATACTCGCTCTGCAGGGATTGGTCCCTACAAGTGAACAGCCTCTGCTCCAGATGGAGTACCTCCCCACAGAGTGACTCAACTCAGCTTCGCGCTGCCCACTCGCACCCTTGGTATATTCCTGACACAGAAGTCGCAAATGAACCTTGCCCACGTCCCACCACAGTTTTAACGTGGCAAAGTCCCCCTTGCAACCCCTCCAGTCCGTCCAAAACTCCTGGATCAATGTCACGAGCCACTGGTCCTTCAACAAAGCATTGTTGAAGTGCCAATAGGCGGCTCGTGGCGCTGTTGGCGTTAACGCCACCGTCACAGACACACAGTTGTGGTCTGTGAACGGAGCCAGCCTAATGGCACAAGAACCGACTCGTGACATATAGTGACTAGATATGTATAGTCTGTCGATCCGGGAGTGGGACACCAGACCGGCTCTCACCCTGACGTAGGTGAAACCGTCTGATACCCCTGGGTTCTGCTCTCGCCAGATGTCCTCCAGGGAGAAGCGGGCGATGATCTCCCGCAGGGCTGAGGCAGACGGTGGGTACGGCTCTGGACTATTCCGGTCCAGAGCGTTGAGGGTGCAGTTGAAATCACCCCCGAGTACCAAACACTCATTTGCGTCAACCGTCTCCAAGAACTGGGACAGTCTGGCGAGGAACATCACTCGCTCGGGCCCTCCAGCAGGGGCATATATATTAACTAGGTTAATGATGCTACCCTGCTCTCGGACCCAGAGGTGGATTAGACGGCCTGGGATAACAGTTTTCACAAGCAGCAGCTCTGGCTGAAAAGACTCTGAGAACAGGGTTACCACTCCACATGACGCCGATGTGAAGTGGCTGAAGAAGACCCTGCCTCTCCACTCCAGTTGCCACGAGGCCTCAGCCTCTGGAGTGGTGTGAGTTTCCTGCAGGAAGCTCACAGAGTACCCTCCCTGATATAAATAGGAGAGTACCTGGAACCTGCGGAAACTGTCTTGACAGCCATTGGTATTTAGAGTGCTGATGTGCAAAGCCATTACTGCGTGTCATGAATTGCGCGTTCCTCAGACCCTTGAGACTACTGATAGGACACGCACATTTGATAGAATTTCCGTACGCGGAGATGCTCCGCGGTCCCAGAATTCTTGGCCCTAGTGCTGACCACTAGATATTGCTGGAGAGAGTGGAGAATAAACGACATATTCTTCCACCTCTCCAAGGCCAGCCGCACCTTCCTTTTCTTTTGTCCATGAAGGGTGCTCTCAAGGAATAGATCTATTTCCTTGACAGGGATAACCCACCCAGAATCTGATGTTCCTTCTAGTGGGTCACCCCTGGGCTCCTCTTGGCTGAGGGCTTTTACTCCATCCTCCCCGCCTGGAGTCAGTTTCCTCAGCTTTATTCTCAGGGACCCCCTCTTAGATGATACAGAAGGAGTCCCTTTAGCACCCTTCAAAGTAAATAATGGACCCTTGGATTGCTGCTGCACCCCTGTAGCTTCAGGAGTGCATTCAGGGGTAGCTGGCTGGACAGCAGTGGCTGGCATGGCTTCCTTAATGGAAGCCTTGGAGGCTTTATATGCCTCCTCTGCCAGTTCCACCGCTGCTTGCTCAGCTTGGATGGCACCGATGTTAGGGTCTGTGGACGGCTGAGGAGGGTAGACAGGCTCTCCCATGATGTTAACAGGAAAACCTGTTTTATCACCCTCCCCCATTTCCACTTCCCCTTGTGCCACATCCCCCCTGACAGACAAATCCATGGGGTCCTGAATGGGGGTCATGCCTATATTCCCCCCCTCCAGTAGTGACTCGGCCTGGGGCTCTAAAAAAGCCAGAGGTACGTCACTAGAGAGTGACACTGGAGGAGGAGACTGACTGGTGCCCTTGAAGCTCAGCACCTCAGGGACACTGACTACCCATTCAGCAGGGGCTTTTTTTGGGACCCCCCTCAAAGGCCAGAGGCAGAACCTGATCTTTCTTGTCTACCCCTGCCTCACTTGGGAGACCCTTTTGTCCCTGCTTTTCCTCCAGACCCTTTTCCACATTAACCCCTATGGGGTCTGGAGAGAGAGATGCGTGGTCTGGCACCGACTGGCTGAGCTTAATAACCGGGCCAGACAATGTCACCGGATGAGGAGGAGATGTTTTGTTCCTCTTCTTGCTTTTAGAGGGAGGTGCTCCACTATAGAGCACTTCCCACTTATCAGCAACCGTACGTCACTCCTGGAAGAGGAGCTGCCACTAGCTGCCTCCCCTGCAGAGGGCTTATTATCCCTCTGCTTACACTGTACCCCCACACTAACTGATGTAATTATGGTGGGGGCAGATTGGGACTTGGGAGATGCAGCTGTGACACTGGGAGGACCGGTGACATTCTTCCCCTTTTTCCCCATGTCTGCAGTCTTGTTGGAGACCACAGACACAGATGGCTTTTTTGGGGAAGAAGGGGGTTTGGAGGCCGTGGTGGTGGCTTGAGGAACGGCCTCCTAGCCTGAGCTCTGTGGGCGGGCTATGACCCTTGAGGTCCCCGCTGTTATGGGCTCAGCGGGGATGGGTGCTGTACTGACGGAGCTGGGGCTGGGGCATGATGCTTTACATTAGGACAATTCCTACGTGTATGCTCCAACCCCTTGCAATGATAGCACTGCACCTCTGTAGTGCTGTAAAAAATCCTGTAGAGCACCCCCTCAAATGGAACCCCAAAAGACCCCTCGATGTTTTCTGCGCCCTGAGGCAGGCACATTTGTACCTGCCTCTTGAAAGAGAGCACATGACGAAGTGCTCTCTCTCTGCACCCCAGGGGAATTTTAATAAATGTTGTTTTTACTTCCCCTAGGGTTAGCAGGTGGGGGCGCAGGAGGGAGTCTGGTAGGAAGGGGGGCACATTAGAGATTGTTACTTTTGTGCCCAACCCTTCCAGGGGTTCTATTGGGACATATAATCCCCCCACTGTGATGCCTCTCTGTACAAGAATGTGAGTAGCAGCCAGCGTACGTGTAAAGAAAACTGCTTTCCCGTACATTTTGCTGGCTGCTACTATAACAGAGGGGCTGATGACATTAGCTGCAGCACGCAGATAGATATTAATGCTGTAGACCCCAGACATCTGACATTTAACC
This sequence comes from Discoglossus pictus, assembly GCA_027410445.1. NCBI lineage: Eukaryota > Metazoa > Chordata > Amphibia > Anura > Alytidae > Discoglossus > Discoglossus pictus. The sequence goes on from CM050164.1 coordinate 206,420,498, forward strand.
CCATGCTTCCTGGTGATCTGCCCCTCAGCCCCAGCGGTGGTATTACTGGGGCCAGCAGAAACCACCTGTGACCAGGTATTATCCACAGGGGTAGGTCTGCTGGCAGAACCACCAGGAGCTGGGGCTGCCTTATCTGCCTGGGGCCTATGCTGTGCAGTGCTGCAGCTAGGATTTCCAGGGGCCATTATTCCCCCTTTTGACCCCTGAGGCTTCTTAATGGTCTTATCCCTCATGTTTAGACCCTTTTTTTTTGTTTTTTTGTTTTATTTATTTTTATTTTTTGTTTTATGATTTTCTATTGTTTTCTTTTTAAAAATATATAAGTGTGAAAAAGAAACAAAAAGACAAAACTAAGGGAGAGAGAGAGATGATGCTTGGCAGTGGAAGGGTTAATGGCCTGTAGCAAGGTGTCTAATTGCAACAACACAGAGAACACAGAGGCTTTTTAACCCCTCTGTGTCTCTGTGTCAGATGTTAAAAAAAAGCCTTTTCAACAAAAATTCTAATTATTTCCCCCCCCCACTGCCTACAAAGATGTTACTTGTCTTCTCTCCCCCAAAACATAAAACCCAACACCAAACAAACAAGACTTCAACAAAAAATAAACTTTTTAAAAGAAAAAAAGTCAAAGTAAAAAAGCTCCAGGAGTGAAGGTGAAGTGCTAAGGGAGGGGTGTGGGAAAGTATCCAGGAGACAGCTCACTCTCCTGGGATATAGAGCTGAGCCTGACTTCCTAGAAAACTAAAACTTAAATTAAACTAAGAAAAAAACCACAAAAACTCCCAAAAATGAACAACACCGTACACAAAGTGCTTATTAACAGAAAGGTGTTAAAATAAAACTTGTATTTGAGGGACTAAGACCCTAAAAAGCTTTTTGTTTAGAGCTCAAGCATGCACACAACATGCTCTCTGGCACAGTATTTGTAAGCCTGACACACACACTGGCTAGCGGTCAGGCAAATGAACTAAGATTTAACAAAATAAAAGTTTAGTTTTTTTAAAAGTAGACAACTAGTAAACAAGATTGTATTGGTTGCACTGTGCAAGACACAGTATAAGCTGTGAGTCTGACACACACACTTGCTAGCAGGGGCTAGCAGGGAGACAGGCAAATGAAGTTAGATTACACAGAAAAACCAAACAAAAAAAAATGATGTCATAGCCCTAAAAAGGGCTTTTTGGGGTGCTGTGTTTACAGCAGAGATCTGATGAGTCCTTCAGCACTGCACTGGACACTGAATACACTTGCCTAGCTATTGATTTCCCTATTCAATCAGCATCACCTACACTCTCCCTCCTTTCAGTAAGACTGCAAGTTAGTTATGATTCCAAAATGGCTGCTGTCCATGAGATAGAAGGCTCTGGAAGGGAGTGTATGCTGCTGATTGGCTGGAATGTGTCTGCTGACTGTGACATGCAGGGTCAAAGTTTGCTCAATGATAAAGTATAGTCGGTGGGTCGAATCTCGCATATGTTCGCTGTTTGCCGCGAACGCGAACATGCTATGTTCGCCGGGAACAGTCCGCCGGCTAACTATTTGCGACATCTCTATATGTAAATATAGAATACAAGCTGTATTCTGGGAGCATTCCTTAAAGCTTGTCCCACAGCTTAAGCTCCCTCCCAGTCATTCTGACTCGGTGATGCTGTGTTTGACAGACAGGCTCATTGTTTCAAATCGAGCACAGGCAGCATTGTGCCCTGATCTTTAGTACAAAGCAAGTCACCTCCTGGGGGAGATGTGATAAGCTGATAAGTCAGTGTGTTTAACTGCTTGCCAAAGTATTCATCATTTAAAGCAGATACTTTATATAAAAAATAAAAGATTGAACATGATATAATTAATTTTTATATGTATATTATTTAAATTAAACAAGTTGGTGATGGGGAATTAAGTCAGTGCATTCATTCTGGGAGGGTGATTGCCCATTTGCCCCTATGCACCAGCCGCCCCTGGTAAGCACCACTTATTTGAAGGACATAATGTCAGACCTATGGACCACAAAGGTCATTTACAAACTTTCTACTTGGCCTCCTAACCAAAACTGCTGAGATGTTATTTGTATGTGTCCAAGTTTCATTAAAGAGATTTACCACCAGGCACAAGCATGCTGCATTGATGGCCATTCAGGGAAAAATGCCCCACTGGCAGTACATGCAAGGATGGAGGGTCTGTAGATACAGGCTCTGCCCTCAGGGTCTGTACCACAGAATAAGTAAATCTGAATGTATTCTGGCACTGCCCCTTTGCCCATGCCTAAATGGGCAGCCATGGCGATTAAATTAAAGGGTCACTATAATGCATTTAAAAATAAAGCTCATATGTTTATGTTTTTTGTCACAGACTATTAAAAACAATATGCAGCTTATAATAAATAAAATAAATATAATTTCTTACTTTTTAAATTGTCTGTTTTCTCTTCATGCTAATAAGTTGCTTAACTCCATGTACATGTGCCTTGTTAAGGGACCTAATCAGCTCTACCTGGGGGCAGGACAAACATGGAGCTTAGAAGCAGGCTGGATTATGATGTCACTGGTCCTGGCCTGTGACATCATTAGCTCCAGCCTCACTGCCTACACAGAAGTAACAGGTGTATTGTCGCCTGCTTGCAGCCATAGCCCAATTTATAACTAAGTAAACAATGCAGCTGCCTAGGGCACCTTCCTGGGATGAACATCTAATTTGCATAACAATATATTTACATTTCAGTTTATTTATGTTTCACACGTAGACCCTGCCAGGTGATCTGAGAACGTTCCTTATTTGGGTAAGGGGGAGAAGGTGGGTGTAAACAAGGAATTTACCTTCTATCTGGTTAATAAATAAAAACAGAGGAAACTATTCTTTTGCTGAATTTGTAAATTTATACACACTTAAAACTTCCCTGAAAATTGCAACAGATTCTATTAGTTACCCGCCCACAATCGCCACGGGCTAGCCAAAGCCGCAAAACTGGCCTTAGAACTCCATTGGAATCACATATATAGTTGTGAGCAAACGAGCCGTTGCTCACGCTTGCGGGCTCGCACAGCGCGCCCGCAAGAACTGTGTCCCTCGCGAAGCGAGGGACGCAGTTCACCGCAAATGCGGGTCCTCGCGAAGCGAGGGGCCGCATTTGCGGTGGTGGAGCATCCCAACGTGCCCGCAAATGCAGATCCTCACGAAGCAAGGGGCCGCATTTGCGGTGGTGAAGCATCCCAACGTCCCCGCAAATGCAGATCCTCGCTTCGAGAGGTGCAGCATTTGCGGTGGTGGAGTATCCCACCTCGGCTGTGTTTATTCGCAAATGCGGACCCTCGCGAAGCCACCCCCAAAAAATAAGGTTCATTTAACTATTAAAATATGATTCATGTATGTGACATTTATGTGTGTAGGCCCGAAAACAAACTAATGTTAATTGAAACTAATTACAGCAGTATATTTAAATGACATTAATTTATTGGAATTCAATATATCACCTAAAGCTCAATCTTTCTTCTTTTTTTCAATATTCAAACAGACTCTGCATCAACAGCGTCACTTAAGAATTTGCACCGTGCATTGTGAACCACAATCCCTTTTAAAGAACACCAACAAAGAAGAAGAGGTAAGATAGAAAAATACATTACATGCTGAAAAAGACCATGCTTTGCTAAGTCAAAAAGAAGAAATTAACCATTTCACTTTCTTTTTCAAACAGACACTACAAGAAGACCGGCGGATTAAGATTGGCAGGAGGGGACCCTCTGTCATTCGACACTTCAATCAAGGTAAAGTATAACAAGTATAAAAAAGAAACAAACTATATATGTTTAATGGCCGCCAATATAACAAATGCAGCAACCAAAAAGTGTTGAACACAAAATAGGATAATGCTAAAAATATAGCCTGAATATAAAAAAAAAAACATTCATTTGCATTGTAGAAAAATATTAAAGCTTCATAAAAAATAATAATTAAGCAAATCAAGTATGCAACATATGGTAGACACAAAAAAAAGGATTGTACAAAAAAAAACCACTAACAAATAGCAAACTAAATTAATATTCTTCTTTAATGTTTAACAACCTATAAGCCTTACAAAGAAGCCTAAATAAGCATACCAAAAGTGGTAGACACAAAATAGGATTGTACCAAAAATCACACAAACACATAGCAAACTAAATTAATATTCTTCTTTAATGTTTAACAACCTATAAGCCTTTACAAAGAAGACTAAATAAGCATACCAAAAGTGGTAGACACAAAACAGGATTGTACCAAAAATCACACAAACACATAGCAAACTAAATTAATATTCTTCTTTAATGTTTAAGAACCTATAAGCCTTACAAAGAAGAATAAATAAGCATACCAAAAGTGGTAGACATAAAACAGGAGTGTACCAAAAATCACACAAACACATAGTAAACTAAATTAATATTCTTTTTTAATCTTTAACAACCTATAAACCTTACACAGAAGCCTAAATAAGCATACGAAAAGTGGTAGACACAAAACACGATTGTACCAAAAATCACACAAACACATAGGAAAGTAAATTAATATTCTTCTTTAATGTTTAAGAACCTATAAGCCTTACACAGAAGCCTAAATAAGCATAACAAAAGTGGTGGACACAAATAGGATTGTATCAAAAATCAAACTAACAAATAGCAAAGTAAAATAATATTCTTATTTACTGTTTCCCAACCGATAAGCCTTACAAAGAACTCTAAATTTCTATACCAAAAGTGGTGGACACAAAATAGGATAATGCTAAAAACATTGCAATCATATCCAAAATAATAAAAACAATAATAATTACAGTATAAAAAAAGAATCACTGGAATATACAAATACATTTAAATTATTTTGAAAAGGTTGCACAAAAAACAGCATAGCAGAAAAAATCACCATAACAGATACAATACACAAAAATAATGTCATTTTTTTCTTTATTACAAATACATTCAAATCAAAAAACATTTTCATTTTTCTTTTACAACAGATACTGCGTGAAGACCATCAGACGAGGACTTTCAACAGAGGACCAGACCGTCGGATGAGGACTTTCAACAGAGGACTACACCAACGGACGAGGACTTTCAACAGAGGACCAGACCATAGGACGAGGACTTTCAACAGAGGACCAGACCATCAGATGAGGACTTTCAACAGAGGACCACACTATCGGACGAGGACTTTCAACAGAGGACCAGACCATCGGACGAGGACTTTCAACACAGGACCAGACCATCGGACGAGGACTATCAACAGAAGACCAGACCATTGGACGAAGACTTTCAACACGGGACCAACAAAGATTCTGCTTGAAATCGCACTTCAACCAAGGTACAGTATAACAAGTAAAAAAAGAAAAAACTAAAGAAACATGTTTGCTCTGCATCGATGTCAACAGAAAAAAAAAAAAAAAACAATCACCACTAACTATAACTTTTAACAAAATATAAGTAACACATTTCTCATCTATCTCTTATTTGTCTTTTATTGTCAATAATGTTTAAAATTGCATAGTCCAAAAAAGGCTCAAAACAGAGACTCAATAAAATTTGTCATTCTAAATTTCCAGTCCTAGACCCTCATTGAATTGCGATTTGGCCAATTGAATAGTGCTCTAAATAAGCACATAACATATTTTTTTAAATAAGTTTTTAGTAAGTGAAAACCTTGCTTTTGGATAGATGTTTACTAACTAAAAACTTATTTCAAAAAATATGTTATGGGCTTATTTAGACCCCTATTCAATTTACAAAATTGCAATTGAATGATAATAATGTAGAATATTAAGTATAAAAGGTAACCACACTGTTGATAAGATTTTTTTGTGAAAACAAACTTAACATCTCAAAATAAACTAATGATACATTTTTTTTTTTACAGATTAACATGGCTGATAACGAGAGTAAACAAGAAAAGAAAAGACGCCAAGCTAGAGAACGACGACAGAGAGCAGACAGCCAGCAGACACCGGAGCAGAAGGAAATTCAACGAGAAAAAGAACGCAAAAGACTTGCAAGCAAAAGACTATCACCTGCACAAATTAAAGATATACAAAAAAAGCTACCAAATAAAGCATTTAGAACCTGTACCTCAAACAAAAGATGACATTTTACCTGAACAAATAAAAGACATACCAAAAAAGCCACAAAATAAACAAAGCATTTAGAACCTGTTCCTGAAATATTACATGACATTTTACCTAAACCAATACAACATATACCAAGAAAAGCCACGAAAAAAACAAAGCATTTAGAACCTGTTGTTGAAACATTATATGACACTAGCGTATTGCCCATCAAAAAATTACGGCAATCAGATGTGTATGTTTTAAAAGTTGTTTAGTTTTTATTATATACATATGGAATTGTAAGGTAGCTAATGTTGTTTTCTGTGTACTACTGAAATATAGAAATCAAATAAATAAATGAATTTACGTATTTTTATGCATTGTTTTGAAGAGCTGGCAGTCTGTGTTAATGTTGCAGCAGTATTAGTGGTGTGGACGTACTGTGTAAGCGTGATGAACGTGTGCAGTGTAATAGTGTGCGTGCGCGATCCGAAACCGTTAACGTAGCTGTGTACTTCCACATTATCCTAAAATGGCGGATAATGTGTGGTATGCGTCTTAGCGGATTATCGGTACGTGTTTTCCGTGGTTAAAGTGCTGTCGCCTGGTTTTCATTTTGTTCATCCGGCATTTTTTCTGCGGCGCACATTGCCAAAGTACTACGGTTTAACGTCTCACCTCACTGTGCGAGGCGAGCAGGGCAATAATCGCCTGCGGCGCATATCGCGCTCAGCCCGCTAAAGTACTACGGTTTAACAGTAAATATGGTAAAACGGTCAAAAGACGGTCAATACAAATTAAATGTAGTGAAATTTGTTTGCCACACAACATGACACTACATTTGTCCCTTTTTTTTTCCATAAAATAAATACAATTTTTTTTTTTTTTTTTTTGTAACTTGCAACATACTTCACATCAAATGCGTTGGTTTAGGCGTGAAATCCGATGTTGCGCGAGACAAAGTCGTTAAATCTGTGTTAATGTGTAAATCTGTAATTGTGTTTCGTAAAATGTACTCGCTACTGTCTTTTTACTCATTGCGCGGTTAATGGGCATCCTTTATCTCGTTGTTTTTCAAACACATACGTCTGTGGCTGTGTTTTACGCAGTTCGTAGTAGTATAGCCTTGTTTTCATTTTTTTTGGCGGCCATTTATTTCTCGCTTAGTCGATTTTCGATCTTTTCTAACTCGGCTAAATCGATCTAAATTGCAGTTCCAACTCACTTCCAGACGTCCTGCCTGGATCCCCATGCTGTAAGTGACCTTTGTTTTATTTTTTAGTGTGTATTTAGTGTTTTTTTTACTGTTTTTGTTCCGCCGCTTATCTCGTAATTTTTTTCACCTCATATTTTTTTTCTAAGTGCTACGGTTTAACGGCTCGCCTCGCTACACGAGGCTTGCCTGCAATGAGCGCCTGTGGCGCTCATTGCCAAAGTGCTCCGATTTAACATAACGGCTCGCCTCGCTACGCGAAGCTCACCTGCAATGAGCGCCTGCGGCGCTCATTGTTAAAGTGCTACGATTTAACATAACGGCTCGCCTCGCTACGCGAAGCTCACCTGCAATGAGCGCCTGTATGGAAAATAATAAATGTTCCAAAGAATTTCCAAAAGATTATAGAGACAAAACCTATGCCAATTGTGATGGCTATCCACTTTATAAAAGAAGAGAAGGAGATAGTGCCATTATTCGTGGAAAAAAAGTTGACAATAGATATGTAGTACCTTACAATCCACATTTACTCATGAAGTACAACGCCCACATCAACGTAGAAGCCTGCACTTCCATCAAATCCATTAAATATGTCTACAAATATATTTACAAAGGCTACGATGCAACTACTGTAGTCGTCAAAAGTGCAGACAACCCTGAAAGTAGTGAGTTAGTACATGTTGAACTTGCATCTCATGTAGATGCTCGCTATGTCAGTGCGCCAGTGGTGGCTTTTAAAATTTTAAATGCATGATAGATTACATGCAGTATATAAATTAGCAGTACATTTGCCACAAAGACATTTAGTGTATTTCCATGCTGGAAATGAAATTAATGCATTGGCCCAAAGTGAAGATCGTCACACTACACTAACTGCATGGTTTGAATTAAATTCCACAGATTCACAAGCAACACAATACTTATATATTGAAATTCCATATCACTATGTTTTTGTGAATGGATTATGGAGACCGAGAAAAGGCAGAGGCAATAAAATAATTCCAAGAATTTACACAGTCAGTCCAAGAGATGTTGAACATTTTTGCTCACGGATATTACTTTTAAATGTTCCTGGAGCCCAAAGTTTTGAACACTTAAGAAATGTTAATGACATTGTATATGAATCCTTCCATTTAGCTGCAAGACATAGAAACTTACTTGCTGATGATACAGAATGGGAAAGATGTTTAGAAGAAGCAGCACAATGTCAAATGCCACAGCAGATGAGAGAACAATTTGCATTTATTTGTATCTTCTCAAATGCTCCAAATGCATTAGCTTTGTGGGAGACTTTTAAAAGTAATATGGTTGAAGACTTTATGCGACGATACAATGAACCCATTGCACACTTAAAAGCGTTAATGGAAATCTAAGAAGTATTTTTAACTCATGGATTAAGTTGTGCAAGTTTTAATTTGCCTGATCCAGGTTTTATAGATGACATAAACTTTGAAGACTATGACATTCAACTACAAGCTGAAAGAACAGAAGAAAGACTTGCAACTTTAAATACCTTACAATTGCAAGCATTTAATGCCATTAAAAATGCAATAGATGATGACATGGTGACAGAGCGTTATTTCTATCTTGATGGACCTGGCGGATCAGGAAAAACCTATTTGTATAATTTATTAATGAGTTTCGTACGAGCACAAGGTCAAATAGCAATGGCGTTTGCCACTACTGGAATTGCTGCACTTCTGTTAGAAGGTGGAAGAACTGTACATAGTGGATTTAAACTGCCAGTGCCTATTTTAGAAACTTCTGTGTCAGATATTTGCATGACATCATTACAAGCGAAGAAATTTAACAAATGTAAATTATTTATAATAGATGAGGCCACAATGATGTCATGCTATGCCCTCCAATGTATTGACCGTTTGCTTCGTGAAGTCATGGGTAATACTTTTCCATTTGGTGGAAATGTTATGTTGTTAGGTGGCGATTTTAGACAAACATTACCTGTCGTTGTACAGGGAAATCGAACTGACATTATCGAAACCTGTATAAAGTCAAGCACACTATGGAAACATTTTACCCATCTTCAACTGCAACAAAATATGAGATCAGAAGGCCAAAATGATTTCAATGATTGGCTTATTAAAATTGGAGAAGGCAGAACAGAAAAAATACCACCTGTATAGATCCCACCTCATATGATTTGTCAACAAGATATTATATCGGCTATATTTGAAGGTAGCATAAAAACCCAGAAATATTCTGAGCTTGCCAACCAAGTCATACTAACGTGTAAAAATTAGGATGCATTAATCCTCAATAATGAAATCTTTAAAAAAATGTATGCACCACAAAGAAATTATCACAGTGATGATTCTGTACTTGCTGATGACAATGAAAGTCAGGCTAACTTTTCTACTGAATTCATAAACTCACTAACTCCTTCTGGAATGCCACCACATATTTTGCAGCTAAAGAAAGGTGCAATTATCATGTTACTGTGAAATATGAACCCCAAAAAAGGCCTATGCAATAAGACAAGATAAATTGTTCAGCAATTAAAGGACCATTTTATAGATGCTGAAATTTTAACTGGTACCCATAAAGGAGAGAGAGTTTTCATACCAAGAATAGATTTAGCACCAAGTGAAAGTAGTCTCCCTTTTATTCTTCAAAGAAGACAATTTCCCATTATTATGGCATTTGCCATGACCATTATAAATCACAAGGTCAAACGTTCAAATCTCTGGGTATTTTCTTGGAAGAACCAGTATTTGCACATGGTCAATTGTACGTTGTGTTGTCACGGTGCAACAATCCACAGGCGATTAAAGTTTACATTGAAAAGAATAAAAGTCAATGTGATTTATTAGAAGATGGACGTATTTTTACTAAAAACATTGTCTACTATGAAGTACTATAAATTTTCAGTAAAGAAATAAAACCCAAGCAAAAAAAAGTTCAAAGCATTCAAAAATAAAAAACAATAAACAATTCAGTCATAATTAATGGAAGTACTGTTTATGGATGATTCGCCTCACAAAACACTTGCCGTGCATTATTTTTACAAATTATGTTAAAATGTTAATTAACTATTTTACTGTTTCTAATGTTACAAGTTTTAAAACAATATTTTCAAGTTCTTTACTGCATCATATTACAAAGTTCATGTTAAGAGCTCAACCACGTTTTAAGACACAATGTAAATATAGTCTGTTATGTTAAGATTACTCCCTGTATTAAGGTTTATCGACAGTTCATGGGTTCAGGAAGGAATTAATTTTATTGGGTACGTTTTAAAGAGAGTTTTTACTGTTTGCCTTCGTCTGCATTCAATGTATATTGAAGTTAACAATTATTCTGATAGAAATTGCATGTTAAAAATCATTGCCTCAAGTTTGCAATACTGATTAGTTTAAACTTCAACTGTTTTTACATTCAAATGTTAATACTTTTAATACAAAATTATGTTAAAATATTATTTCACTATGTTACTGTTTATAATGTTCCAAGTTGGAAAAATGTTTTTTCAAGTTCCTTAGTTACACAGATAAGAAACTTCACGTTTCAAAAATATTATGTAAAGTTTATTACTTAAATATATTACAAAGTTCATGTTAAAATTGGGTACGTTTTAAGGAGGGTTTTTACTGTTTGTCTTCCTCTGGATTAAATGTATATTGAAGTTAACAATTCTTCAGATAGCAATTGCATGTTAAAAAAAACATTACCTCAAGTTTACAATACTGATTAGTTTAAAGTTCAACTGTTTTTACATTCAACTGTTAATACTTTTAATATAAAATTATGTTAAAAAATGTATTCACTGTGTTACTGTTTATAATGTTCCAACTTCTACAAATGTTTTGTCAAGTTTCAAAGTTACACAGATAATAAAGTTCAATTTTCAAAAAATATACTTTCAAGTTTCTTACTTACATATTACAAAGTTCATGTTCAAATTGGATACGTTTCAACAACGGTTTCTACTGTTTGCTTTCCTCTGGATTCAATGTATATTGACGTTAACAATTCTTCACATACAAATTGCATGTTTAAAAACCATTACCTCAAGTTTACAATACTGATTAATTTAAAGTTCAACTATTCTTACATTCAAATGTTAATACTTTGAATACAAAATGCTTTAAGATTTATTGTTCAGCAAGAGAACATTTTACAAAACTAAACATGTTTAATATCACAATACTTACAAGTGTCAAATATGTATATTAATAACTAAACAACTTTCCAAACATACACATCTCATTGCCGTCATTTTTTGACGGGCAAGTCGCTAGTATTAAATAAAAACCGAAACTGAAAAAAGTAATATTACCAGTATGCATTTCAAAGCTATTTGAAAAAATCTGGAGTTTTTTTAAATGCATCTTACAAATGTTGGTGATGTTTGCGATGTTGGTCACGCACTTGCGGCCCTTGCGGCCCTTGCGAAGCCGTCGGACTTAGGTTGCAATGAGCGCTGCAGATGCTCATTGCAGGGCTCGCGGCACAGGCGCTCATCGTGAGGCGCGTGGGTGAACGTCTGCTGCAGGACTTTAAAACAGCATAGACATGAGCACAGAAAGTGCTCATGTTGATGGCCGACAAAAAACTTATCACTTTGCCGCTGATTGCTTGTAAGGCGTGTAAGTCGAAAACCCCCCAAAAACCGCAAAATAATAAAAAAATTAAAAATTACACACTCACACACAGCACAGGGGGAGAGCCAGGTAGCCTGGGAGTGAGGTTGCAAGCGAATTTGATCCACTTTAGGCATTTTTCGTTAATCGAAAATCAGCTAAGCTAGAAAAAAAATGGCGTCCCGAAAAGACTTATAAATTCTAAAAACAGGTACAGAGTGAGGCCAAACAACGCCAGGCACGCAAGACTTAGAAAATAAAACCAACGGCAGTTGGCACGCTCTACGCAAACATTCAGCAGACACACAGAGGAGAAAGACACAGAGAAGAAAGGGTGGAAAGAGACACATGGCATTCCCAAACACAAATGTTGCAAGTTAACGAGGCCTGCAATGAGCAGCGAAGCATGTACAGTAGATGGGAGGATAGGTTTGCAATGAGCGCCGAAGGTGGTAATTGCGAAGCACGAAAGTTGTGGGTTGACAAGCCCAGCAATGAGCTGTATGGGCGGCAAAGCTCGCGATGAGCGCCGCCCATACAGTAGACAGAGGGAGAGGCTTGCAATGAGTGCCAAAAGTGCTCCAGCCTTAAAATTTGATTCCCGTCATTTTTTATGGGCAAGTAGCTAGTTCTGTGTAGATGAATTACTAACACATAATTTGCATTGTGTTAGTATTATATTTACATATTCATTTATAATACATTTCAAAAAAGGGAAATGGAAGTACTCATTCTGTACATTCAAGCTTATTGAGGAACAAATAAGTGGTGGGTTCAAAGAAAGTATATAAACCTAACATATAAAAACCTATATAAATAGCAAGACAAGAAAAAAATCTCTTTGTTTTTTACTAAGGGCTTTTTTCTGTTTATTGAATTTGTTATTTGTAATACACATCTCTCCACAACATTTTCTATACATTTCTATTAACTATATTAATCAGATACTACCAATTCAATAACAACAAAGGGAAATATCACCATATTAGAGATAAAATAACTAATAGTACATTCTAGTTTGTAATACTCTTATGGTTTAATCCTCCAAATATATTTAAAAGTAATGGGATTTAGTCAGCAAAAAAAAAGAAGAAGCCTAATTATAAATTGCTTTATCAATGTAAGGATATATTTTTTGTTGAGATAGGAAACACAAGTATTGATAAATGTTTTTGTTGTAGGTGGGAACACACTAAAGCTTGCAAGAGTTGTTCTTAAATCTAGATTTGTGAGCGTAAGACAGACAGGTATTTGATATTTCTGCAGATTTCTGGATAGATATAATTTGTGCACATTTAAATAATAATGATAACATGGCAGAGGTTAGATAGAAGATGAAAAGAAGAGTAATAGCTGCTGTTAGTGCAGCAGAGAGTGTAGGGAATGAAGGTCATCTGAACAGGTTGTAGATTGGGTTAGAAGGATGAGAAGAGATTAAAAACTATTATAGGAGTCATGCAACGACAGAAGTAAGGAAATTATTGCATTGTCTAGAATGGGAATTATCTCTCTAATTTATTTTTTACGTTATTATGTGTTTGTGGACATGGTGGAGTACATAGGAAGGACATACCTGCTGAGAAGAATGTAAAGATGTAGGATAAATATTAGAGATGATAAATTAGTCTGGAGATATTAAATGCATGCAGTGGAAATATCAACAATGCATTAAGGTTTGGATAAATGGTAATAAAATGAATAAAAAAACATCATGTATTTAGAAAACATTATAACTATTCATCTGTAAAGAGTTTTATGTTACTTTATAATCTGTTTTGTGTCCTTGGCAGAACTGCAGCATAGCAACACTTTATACAACCATAGACTAAGTAATTGAAAAAGTAATCAAAATCAAATGTAAATTCACAGTTATAACATCATCTAATAAGATCTAACCTTAAGTTGACTTTAAATGAAGTTGAAAATAATGAGCTTGAATTCTAAAGCTGTCTCATGACAATCCTCACCTTCTAAACAAAACAATAAAACTTCTCCTCTGAGTAGAACTATCAGTAAGAAGCACATGACCCCGGCAAGATCCATTAGGGGTTTATATAAATAAACACACTGACCAAGTGTTTCTTGGGAAAATTATGGTCCACAGCTTTATTAAAGCAACCATAATCCAATAACCAATTAACATAATTAATGTTGTTACATCACAGCTCAATTAAACATCCCGGAGGAGGAGCCCGGCCCGGTCAGTAACCTCACGCCTTGGGCACGCGCCCAGAGCCTCCCAGTGCTTTACTAAGCACGCCCAGGAGGCAGGGCAACGCCCACTTAAGCCTGTGGGCCGGGTGACTCACCTCCCGCCAACCAAAGTTATTCCTAACTTCCGTCCTAACCTAGGAATCCTAAATTCCTTACCCTTCTATTCTTTCCCCTTTTTTTTTTTTTTTTTTTTAAACTTAAGCCACTTGAGCTGAGCTCACAAAACTTACTCCCTATGACTATACCTTATTAATCTATCCACAACTTTTTATTTTTTTAAATAACCACCAACTCAAAGGGGAGGGAGGGAATCAGCTCAATGGCCGGCACGGAGTGAGGAGGGAGCCGGCGAAACGGGAGGAAGTACCTCCTCTTCCTCCAGCCAATCAGAAGTTGCAGCGCTGCGTCAGACCCGGCGAGCCTGGGGCTGTCTCCGCACCGGCCATAACAGTGTGCAATGTGTCTGTTCCTCAACAGACTTAAAGCCAAACAACAAAGGACCTCAGTTAATTGGTATCCTTAAATGATCACTCTAGTGATATGGTCATTTGAAGAAATAACGTTATTTAATAATGAGCAAGAAAGTAAAAAAAAAAAACTTGATTGCTTGAACTGCTTTCTCTACAAAGTGAGTGGCACTTGTAAACTAATTAAATTACAATATGTCTTATTGAAAACACTGACTAATGATAAAATTGTCACATTTCTGTTGGAACTGCTCTCCTCTATGTATCCAATGTTTGTATCAGTAGAAACAGGTCTGAAGAAACTGCATATAACATATACTAAGTTAAAGGTTTTATTTTATTTTAGATTCTGCCAGCTGAAGGGCCACTGTGGTCAATTTTCTTTATATGGTCTTTTGTTTAACTAAACATAATATTGAGCAAAATGTTACTATAGATAAAAAAACTAAACATAGCCTTTTTATTTTGCAGCTTGATAACCATTTTTTTTGTGCGTTAGGCACGCATTCTGTGTCCTTATCTGCTGCTGCTTGCTACTTCCTTGGAAGGGTGTGACCTTGTGAACTAGTGCGTTTCCAAATAGTCCTACTGAGATTACTGGTGCTTCTCACTGCCATATTTCCATTGTGCTGATAGAAAGTTCCTATATATCCTCCAATCACAGGAAGTGATCAGCTAAATTGTTTTTAAAGGATTCCACAGCAGCATCAATGCAGATAAAAGGTAATACATTAGAGGCTGTGTTATTTTTTTTACATTCTGACCACATGTTGCATATTTTCAAGGGTAATTCTTCTGCATAGTAGATTTTAAAAATATGTCCACAGTGTTCCTTTAGTTTAGTTCTTCAATAAAATGTATTGGAAAGCTACAGTGGTTCAAGGACGGCAAAAACAGAGCTTGTTCATATTGGTACATATTGTTTGTACTTTATGTATATATATATATATATACTGTAGACTGTCAGTTAATCAGGACTCTCAAGCAACCATAAATGAATATGGTACTTTAAATAAAAATGTAATTTTACAGGGCTCAACAAATACCATTAGCCAGGTTGTCATGCCACAAAATGCTTTCAGATACCTACAGTGTGTGTGTGTGTGTGTGTGGGGGGGGGGGGGGGGGCGGGGAGTATTTGATCCCCTGCTGATTTTTAATGTTTGTCCACTGACAAAGAAATGACCAGTCTATAATTTTAATGGTAGGTGTATTTTAACAGTGAGAGACAGAATAACAAAACAAAAAAACAAGAAAAACGCATGTCAAAAAAGTTATAAATTGATTTGCAAGTAAGTATTTGATCCCCTATCAATCAGCAAGATTTCTGTCTCCCAGGTGACTTTTATAAAGGTAACGAGCTGAGATTAGGAGTACTCTCTTAAAGGGAGTGCTCCTAATCTCAGCTTTTTACCTGTATAAAAGACACCTGTCCACAAAAGCAATCAATCAATCGTATTCTAAACTCTCCACCATGGCCAAGACCAAAGAGCTGTCCAAGGATGTCAGGGACAAGATTGTAGACCTACACAAGGCTAGAATCGGCTACAAAACCATAATCAAGCAGCTTGGTGAGAAGGTGACAACAGTTGGTGACATTATTCGCGAATGGAAGAAACACAAAATAACTGTCAGTCTCCCTCGGTCTGGTACTCCATGCAAAATCTCACCTTGTAGAGTTTCAATGATCATGGGAATGGTGAGGAATCAGCCCAGAACTACACGGGAGGGTCTTGTTAATGACATCAAGGCAGCTGGCATCATAGTCACCAAGAAAACAATTGGTAACACATTATGACGTGAAGGACAGAAATCTTGCAGCGCCCTCAAGGTCCCCCTGCTCATGAGAGCACATGTACAAGCCCGTCTGAAGTTTGCCAATGAACATCTGAATGATTCAGAGGAGAACTGGGTGAAAGTGTTGCGGTCAGATGAGACCAAAATCAAGCTCTTTGGCATCAACTCAACTCACCATGTTTGAAGGAACAGGAATGCTTCCTATAACCCCAAGAACACCATCCCCACCATCAAACATGGAGATGGAAACATTATGCTTTGGGGGTGTTTCTCTGCTAAGGGTACAGGACAACTGCACCGCATCAAAGGGACAATGGACGGGGCCATGTATCGTCAAATCTTGGGAAAGAACCATTGAAAATGGGTCGTGGATGGGTATTCCAGCATGACAATGAGAAACACAGCCAAGGCAACAAAGGAGTGTCTCAATAAGAAGCACATTAAGGTCCTGGAGTGGCCTAGCCAGTCTCCAGACCTTAATCCTACAGAAAATCTGTGAAAGGAGCTGAAGGTTCAAGTTGCCAAACATCAGCCTTGAAACCTTAATGACTTGAAGAGGATCTACAAAGAGAAGTGGGACAAAATCCCTCCTGAGATGTGTGCAAACCTGGTGGCCAACTACAAGAAACGTCTGATCTCTGTGATTGCCAAGAAGGGTTTTGCCACCAAGTCGAAGGTGTCAAATACTAATTTGCCTCATTGACCTGCAAATCAATTTATAACTTTTTTGACATGCATTTTTCTTGTTTGTTTTTTTTTTGTTATTCTGTCTCTCACTGTTAAAATACATCTACCATTACAATTATAGACTGATCATTTCTTTGTCACTGGAGAAACGTTTAAAATCAGCAGGGGATCAAATACTTTTTCCCCCACTGTGTGTCTCTGCAATTCAGCTTTACCTGGATGCAGAAAGGCATGACTGACTGAGCCAGTGCAGTGTTGTTGTTATATTCCTTGGGTTAAGCACTGCACCCTCCAGTCAAACGTACCTGTGTGTAAGTGAGGAGTGAAAGCTTCTGCTGCTAGGACAGCCTTCACTGGCATTTATACTTAACAGATCATCTTATGAGCAGCTATTCTAATCCGCTTTTAATAGTGACTCTCAAGCAACCAGAAACTACATGTATCTAGCATCTACCAATCCCTATGGGTGCCAGATAACTGAGAGTCTACTGTATATATATATATTTATTATTTTTTTTGATGGCGTTAGAACCAGTCTAAATGTAAAAAAAGAGAATACAACACTGGGCCATGGACACATTTTCACCTATGCTACAAGTTGGATAGCATGGTGCAGTGTAGACCTGTGCCTCATAACCTATTTGACCTGGGACTAGCTTGTTTCCTTCCAGTGCTCACTGGTACTACATTTGAGATCCAAATATTTTTAACATGGTGATACTGTTATTTTAATTTAGTTTTGTTCTGATATGAATAGTGTACAACTGCAAATATGTTCATCAATAATCCATCAATAATCTATAACTCCGATAAATGGTAGTGGCCTGCTAAAAGTGTTAGATTCTCCTATAAGAAACTTTATAAGAGACGATCTCCAACTCTGTAGTGAATGTGCACGGATTTTCAGTGAGGAGTTTAAATGTCATATTACTAAATGTCATGTGAGTTGGGACAATATAACTCAGTAAATTATGTAAGTTCATATTTTTTTTTGCCTTATAAAGTAGTGGCAGTTATTAACTTAATTATGCCACTTCTTAAATGTTTGGTATTAGGTTAATACTTTTATCATGAGTAGGTTTTGCCTGTGAGATGTATCACATATATAATTGTGAGCATGCGGGCTGTTACTAACACTGCGGGCTCACATAGCAAAGCGAGGGCCGCAGTTGCTGGCAGCAACTGCGGACCTTGCAAAATTTACAGAATTACGAAACCAAAATACAAAACACGTTACTACCCATTATGACCTCGCAAAAAATGCCCGAAACCCACTCACTTGAAAACATGAAAAACACGATAAATACACATAAAAAGATTATCTACAGCAAGGACCTCGAAAACTGAAGTTACGCCTCAATTTAACTCCAAATAAAAGAGTTTAGACACCCAAAAATTCCCTAAGCAAGAGAAAAAATGGCCGCCGAAAAAAACGAAAACGAGGCTACAGCACTCTAAAGACTTAGAACACCACCAAACACCTACAGATTTTCTGAAAAAGACGTACGAAATCCGAAAACAAAGACGCAACCCGCGCGACCCCAAAAACATTAGAAACACAATAAATACACACAACAAACAGATAAAAAGCTTACCCACAGCAAGGGGGCACCCAGGACCTCTGCAAGTGAAGTTACACCTCGATTTAAGTCAAAATTTTGCAGTTTAGACACCCGTAAATCACCTAAGCTAAAGAAAAAATGTCCGCCGAACAAAACGAAAACAAGGCTAAAGGACCCTAAACACGCAAAACACCACCAAACACCTATGGATTTTCCAAAAAAGTCGGACCACATCCGAAAACAATTCCTCCTTGCAAAACTGCTCCAGCTCCTTCAAGCTGGATGGTTTGCGCTTGTGAACAGCAATCTTTAAGTCTGACCACATATTTTGTATTGGATTGAGGTCCGTGCTTTGACTAGGCCATTCCAACACATTTACATGTTTCTTCTTAAACCACTCAAGTGTTGCTTTAGCAGTGTGTTTTTGTGGTCATTGTCCTGCTGGAAGGTGAACCTCCCTCCTAGCCTCAAATCACGGACAGAGGGATACAGGTTTTGCTCAAGAATATCCTTGTATTTAATACCATCCATCCCACTAGCACTTTCCCTCAACTCTGACCAGTTTCCCAGTCCCGGCTGCTGAAAAACATCACCACAGCATGATGCTGCCACCACCATGTTTCACTGGGAGGAGGGTGTTCTTTGGGTGATGTGATGTGTTAGGTTTGCACCAGAGTTTTCTTTGATGGCCCAAAAAGTAAAATTTTAGTCTCATCAGACCAAAGCACCTTCCTCCAGACAATTTGGGAGTCTCCCACATGCCTTGTAAAAATGCAAATTGTGCCATTTTGATTTATGCTGAAAGTAATGTCTTTCTTCTGACCACTCTGCCTTAAAGCCCAACTCTATGGAGCGTACGGCTTATTGTCGTCCTATGTACAGATACTCCAGTCTCTGCTGTGGAACTCTCCAGCTCCTCCAGGGTTACCATAGGTCTCTGTGCTGCCTCTATGATTAATGCCCTCCTTGCCTGGTCCGTGAGTTTTGGTGGGCGACCGTCTCTTGGCAGGTTTGCTGTTGTGCTATGTACTTTCCATTTGCTAATGATAGATTTGATAGTGCACCTGGGGATCATCAAAGATTTTTTTTGTTTTTTATAACCTAACCCTGACTTGTACTTCTCAACAACATTGTCCCTTACTTGTTTGGAGAGTTCCTTGGTCTTCGTTTGGTTAGTGGCGCCTCTTGCTTAGGTGTTGCAGCCACTGGGTCCTTTCAAAAAAGGTGTGTATATGTAATGACAGATCATGGGACACTTAGATCACACAGGTGGACATAATTTCACTAATTATGTGACTTCTGAAGGTATTACACCAGAGCTGTTTATGGGCTTTATAACAAAGGGGTTGAATACATATGCACATGCAAATTTTCTGTTTTATATTTGTAAAAAATAGTTTTATGTATATATTTTTCTCATTTCACTTCACCAACTTAGACTATTGTGTTCTGATCCATCACATAAGATTCAGATTAACAAAACATTGAACTTAAGGCTGTAATGTAACAAAATAGGTAAAAGGTAAAAGTCAAAATTCAAAGGTGAATACTTTGCAAGGCACTGTATGCTATGTGAAACATTGATATTTTAAATCTAAATTCAGTATTGTTATTAACAAATTATCTCAGCCAGTAATGTTTATTGTATCAAAATTGTTATACACTTTCTTACAACCTTTCAATTTAGAAAATAGAAACATTTGAAATGTGTTCTATGAGTGTTAAACATTGTGAAACTTTATTAAGCAAAATGTTTGTAACAACACTGGCTTTGTTTGACAAAATATATTGATATAAATAAATATATATATTTTTTGATTTAATATTTGTAGGTTTGAGACTGTTTTGCAATTAATTACAATGTATTTCTATGCCTTCCCATGCTTTTAAAGAACAGTATTGTGTGTTTAATTGCTGCTACAGCTCGAATAGGTTTTTAAAAAAAGCCCTTGCAAGTCCTATTTAATACTCCTAATATTTTTGACAGAAACTTGATACTTTTTTCAGTTGTGGGTTAGACTTTATTTGCGAGCTAGAGCTACGGGTGTAATAGAATATCGATTTTGTGTAAGTTTAATTATTTTGTAATGCTGTGCTGAAACCAATGCAGATCTAAGGCCAAACGTGTGTCTTTGACTGGCCCATAGTGATTGTGGGTGTATAACTCGTAATATAATTGCGATTAGCTAATAGAATA
The DNA here is from genome assembly GCA_027410445.1 of Discoglossus pictus. Taxonomy (NCBI): domain Eukaryota; kingdom Metazoa; phylum Chordata; class Amphibia; order Anura; family Alytidae; genus Discoglossus; species Discoglossus pictus. The sequence goes on from CM050164.1 coordinate 206,441,291, forward strand.
TGTTGCAATATTAAGAGTGATTTAAAGTGTGTATAAATTTACGAATTGAGCAATAAAATAGAGCCCTAAGTTAATATATGCTATTTATATACATATATATTTTCAAGTATTTATAAGTTACCTTATCAAATAAGGAATGATTGGTTTAACACATTTCATGTATCATATTTGTACGTGTAATTAAGGATGCCTGAGACTAAAGAATATCCTCCATTCTGTGTTTTATGTCATATTTGTTGTAAATTGCATTTGATGATGTGTAATTATATGAATTTTGACACTTTAAGGAAATTATATATTTGATATATATATTTGAACCCTATCAACTCAGTTGGGACTTATACTGATCTGTAATCATTTTATAGCTGTTATTGTCATACAAGTGTATACATTTTTAATTTTAAGTTTCAGTCGTCAAATTTCTGTTATTAATTGTTATTTCTTGTCAGTATATCAATACATTTTAACTAATTTTCTTCTCTTTCTTGTGTTGTTCGATCTAATAACTTTTACTAGGTTTAAATCAATTTGGTTTATCGATGTTCTTTTTCTTTTTTTATTTTGTTGTAATATGATAACTTTAACATTTACATTTTGATAGGACAGGGTAATAAATATTGAATACAATAAGCGAATACTCCATATTGATGAGGGATACATCTATTACTTACAGTATCTAGGGATAATTAATGTATATGTCTGCCCTCAGGGTAATTTACCTTTAATTTGGATTGTGAGTTTAAATGTCAGTCATTTATACTAGATAACAGGGTAGTTTTATAAAATTCAAACTACTTCCCAAAATGTGGAAATTACACTGAACAGGGCTTGTTGTCTAATGCTATGTATTTAAACAATAATTTAAATACTGCAGAAAATGCACTTAATTCTTTGTGTACAAATGCTCCTAGTTTCTATTTCTCTTCCATTCTTTCAAAGGTATGAATTATATACATAGCTATCAGGAGAGGAAACGTTGAAAACAACAAATACAATAAAATAGACTATAGAACAGAAAATATGTGTGGAAGCAATAAACAAAAGAGAAGGCGTGCTAATTAGTACACAATAAATGAAGTAACAAAGTAACACTCATTTAGCTGATCAGGGAGGTATAGGCCCATTTAGTGTAACCTAGAAAAATGTTGCATTACAGGAACTAAAAGCGATCTTATTCTAGAACTCAACAATGCAATAGATTTATAGCAACTTTGCTAATTTTAGAAGGACAACACTTGTTTTATTTTAAACTGTAAAGAATATAAGAAACAGAAAGTCCACAAATTGTATTTTTAGAGATCTAATATATTGCAGATTGTTGATCAGGATCCAGTTAATCAAGTGCAGAATATGTATGATTTTTCTTTGTCAAATTAGTCAGTGCCATATCTATGGAGTGAGTAGCAGAAGTAGATGGACAGTGGTTGGTTTGCAGATGTACTTTGGGGCATAACAATACATGTTGTTGTGGATTTCCTAGGTCCCCTAAAGCTCCCCAATTTGGTTTTGCCTTATTATCTTCAGTAAGGGTATTCTCATTTTAGGAATTTTAAGATATGATTGCTTAATATTGGTGAATAAGTATGTTGCAGTATCTTATCAGGCTGTAGAGTTTGTTAGAATTTCTTATTATAATGCACCATAAAAATGATAGTGGATTATTGTGGCCAAAATCACATTTCATTATTGGTTATCTTACTGCTTAGGATGTAAAGTGAATCATTCAATTCCAGAAGTTGATCTCTCTTTGCTCAGACTAAAGGGCAGTCAATTTTCAAATGGAAGTGCAGAGAGCAGTTTGAGCTGTAATGACATAAGTTTGACTCCAGCCTTAGTGTTGGTCTTAATTTACTTCACTTGTGAGATGGTAGAGAAGTAAAGATAAGTACTGTATGAGTATTGTCTGGATGGACCTTTAAACTTAGCTAACTGTATGTGGTACTGAGTTTGGAGAACAGAGCCCTCCAGGTTCTTAATTGTTGTGGCTGTCTTGGTTCTAAACTTCTTGCTTGCATACAACTGTGAAATCACTGGTAATAAGGAGCTAGGGTCTCATCACTTGCTCCTGCCAGGCACCTAGGTAGTTTGTTAATGGTGATTCCTGCATGTATGCGATTATTTATCCACTATTGTTGTGTCTGCTGGCGGTTGTTATTTTGCATTGGCTGGGTTAATCCTTACAGAATCTGTTTGTACTCCTGGAGGTCTCTACACATACTGTGTAGGATTATTATGCTACCAGTGCTGTAAACTATTGCATCCACTACCGACTAAAGCATCCAATGAACTGTAGCTCTAGATAATGAGTTAGACCAGGGAAGTTATGGTTCAGTGTGAGTAATCAAATAATGGCCAAATATCAAAATGGGTAAATAGCGGAATGTTTTAGTATGCCCCAAAGCTCTAAAAATGTAGATGGTATGAGTTGAAACGTATATTTTGTGGAATATAGAAGTTTGCCCAGTAGCCCATTGCTTAAAAAGCAGTGCACACTCTCCAAAAATAAGGAGCAGTAATTGGAAACAAAAGTATGATATTTCATATAAAATAAAGTTCTCCCTCATACATCAATCTGCAGTTTCTCTGTTCTCCTATAAAGTCCACTCACTCCTTGATGTCAATGTTGTTCTGCAGAGCAATATGATCAGGCACCCCCATGACCATGATACAGCCACTGACACTTAAACTGAACCCTTACCTTTTGTCTCAAGCACTCCCTTGGTTTCTTTTAGTACATAAACCCATGAGCAGGTATCATAGGATATACAGAGCTTTGGATAAAATCACCTTATATCATACATTGTTTGCTTATGTCAGGACCCTCTACTCCTAATGTATCTGTAAGTTTAATTATGTTTAATTATGTATTGTATTAACCCTTGAACCATTGCTGCCAAAAACTTGGGAGCTATGTTGTCATTAGTACTTTAAAATGAGTCTGGTGGTCCTGTCCCATAGCTCAACTCATTTTGAATAAAGTAACACAATTGATCTCCAATCTATTCAACATTCCAATCCTTCCATTGAATTATGCCTTTTAGGCTCTCACAACCATTCTGTCTGCAACTTCCAAAATAAATTACTTCAATTTATGTTAGCTTCCAAAAGCCTCATCGCTAGGAAATGGAATGACATAGGAAATTATCAACAAAATCTATTTTATCATGATTAATGAAAGATTAACTCCTATCTCGCCCTCATTTCTGAAACTCTTGTAAATCTAGCTGAGCTCCCCTAGTAGCATTACCTTAGAGTAAGGGGAATATATCCTCCCTAATTCCCTAACTACATCAAAATGCTTAGGATGGTGCGGACTGAGGAGCCTCGAGCTCGGCGCCAACCCTGGAGATTACAATTAGAACAAGGATTCACGTCCCACTTTCCTTTTCCTCTCTACTACCCTCTTTACCGATTGGGATGAAAGGTGGCTGGCTTAATAATTATTTGTCCTTAAAGTAAAAGGGCTGAAGTTAACAAGCCGATTACTCAATTCAATACAGCCTAATAATACCTTAAACTTCTGCTTCCCAACCCTCTTCACTAGTCAAATAACCAATACCATCTCATTCCTTTTCCCTATTAAAAATTAAAATGTAAAACTGTGAATCACATTTTAATGTTTATGAACGTCTAAGACAAACTCTACCTCATTGTTGTTAAGTTTACTCTGATTATGCAAATCATTTTATGTTAATATATAAACGCGTGGTAATAAATATATTGAGCTAAAAAAAATTAGCCAACATAGACAAACTTATTTACATAAAATGTGGTTTGTTAATTAATTGGAATACTTTAAAAAAATCTGTGGGCTGTTTTCTTCTTTATTGCTATGGGCCTGTAATTGAGATGGATGCTGCGTGAGAATAATGAATGAATCATGTTCAGGCCTCTGAGATCATGAGATTATGAATGGGATACAATATGAATGGAGAGAAAATATTATTTTGCTCATGATAATTACCTTTGTGCCAGAACAGTACAGTGTCATATTTTATCTGTGCAATGCATTGTAGTATATATGTTATCTGCATATAGATTGACAGAATGATTAATAGGTACCTAGATAATCCTAATGCACATTTTTTGGGCTTGGATTCAAATAGCAAAAGAACAAAGGGATTACAAGATATATTTTTGTAAAGTACTTTAACACCTTAAGTGCTACTTAAACTAAGTAATCATTATATATTTATAGGAGATGCACTCACATTTTTATAATAACTTTACCAACATTTATGTCTGGCCAGAAAAATCACACTATATGCTAGTTCTCTGAACAGGAATGGAAATAAAATAATATTTTAAACAATATAAGGCCTTCTTTGACACTCTGGTGTGTCAGGGCACAATATAATTTAATTTTTTTATTTTGGAACTGATAAGTAGTAAAATCAGTATTTGAACAAAAAAGCATTGCAGTTTTGGAATCTTATGTTTGAACTTTAGTGTTTAAAGGGCCACTTAATTCAGCACTATTTGGAGCACACTACTGTAAAGATCTCCTAAAAACATGTTGAAATACGTTTAGAATTTTGGAAAGACATGCATTTTTCACTAAAAAATCAATAAAGTCTGTGTTTACATAAGTCACTCCCAGAGATGCAGTTTCAGCAATGTGTAGTGAGCAAAAGAAAAAAATAGTTAGCCTTCAACAAATCAATCTGTGCAGCTCATGGAATGCTAGAAACACTTGAAGGTTAACTTTTGAGTATATTCCTGAGTTCAGGGAAAAACTCCTATAAATCAATGTTTGAACAGTGGCATGGCTCTGCTGTCTATTATTTATCATGGAACTGTCAGTAGGCAGGACAGACTATCAGCCCTATTAAATTTTGAAGCCTGTAGTGGCATTGGCAAATCCGCAAAGGCTGTGTTACAGAGCTATTAAATTGAACCATGCCCCGAGTTATGGGCCGGAGACGCAAACCGTAAACCATTCTTGCTCAAGTTGGATGTGCGGCCGTGAACATGATCAATTAGTCAAATCCATAGTTACGGGTTTAGACGGAGCCAAATGAGATCGACAACATTACATTACTGAGAAATGTGAGTTAGATTACGGGTTTCAATTATGAGTTTCGATCGGACCCGCATTCCAGAAATAATGCAATATTAATAATCAGTAAATATGATATTCAGGCCATTCGAGTTCCATTATATGTATTAACACATTGATTGCCAAGACCCATATAATATGGAAGTTAAACATAAAATAATGTATTTTATATTGCAGATTTGCGAGCTTGAGAATGTTGTGCTATTAATTTTAATACCAAACATTACTTTCCCTTTAATTATAAGTACAGTAGTGTGTTTATATTTGCATTTACAGTGCTACGTATAGGACTTTTACCCCCTTGCGGGTCCTCTCTAGTAGCCGTTGGCTTTTTGGTTCCATTTGCGGGTTTCGGGGTTAAACGCCAGTGGGTTTGTAGCAATTTAATAGCGATTTTCGAACGTAACAGTTACGGGCTTGGCAGGATTTGCGACCATGGAGCGGAGTTCAGATTTCGATATCTCATAGAGTTTTTTCGTCCGTTAACCCAGAAGTCGTTACCTGTTTGCTTTACGGGGCCAATTTAATAGCTGTAAGTTTTGCGGGCTATGGTTTTACACATTGAGGGAATTTAATAGGGCTGTATGTTGGTAAGCAGACTTAAAACTTTAGATTTTGTAGCTGTTATTAGTGTAATTAAAAAAATAGATCATTTTAACATACAATCTCGTGCTCTTACACCATGAAGAGCACTTACAGTGAGGTCAATGGCCTTTAATACTATAGCAAATATGCTTCTCTCCATCCCCTATCAGTTCTGCTTGGGTGGAAAGGTATCTGCCCAGGAGGTTGATCTAGTATGTTGATTTATCTGGGAAAATGTAGGTAACAACTTCTGTATGGACAGACTCCTGGGGGAAAAAGTGGTCATTGCAGGAAAGCATTATCCACTGAGAAAAGTTAGAAAATTAACAACTTCCTGGGCAAAGAAGCACATCTACTAGTCCCTAAAAACTCTATTCAGTAACTGCTTAATAAAAAAAAGTTATATTTGCACTAAACAGAAAGTTTAAGCTACAGTATGTGCACATCCCTGGAACTCACTGATAAGCACCGTGCCTCCTATGTATAAGGGAGACACATGCTATGTGGAGTAATGAGAGGAGTCCTGTGTCACCAACACTCACAATTTATATATAATGTCCACTGCCAAATCTGGAATACTAATATAAAGGCCTATTTTATTAGAAACCTGAAAATTAGTTACAACAATACATTTTGAGGGTGCTTTTTTTTCTAAACTTCTAGATGTATTCTGTTATCTCCAACCCGCAACTTAAACCTCTCAGCCTCCATACGTTAGCCATGTGTCAGTATGTAAGAGTTCAAGGGGCATGATTATATCAGCTCTCAATATTTAACCAAGCCCATAATTTATGTCTTAGACACAGCCAATAGAAAATGTGATACAGGATGTCATGTTGAACTGGAAATGTGATACCCCCTGTCCTCTGATGCGTTCACCGTAACTAGAATACAGGCTATGAGTGATTTAGTCATTTAATGACCTAGGTTTCTTGTCTGGGAGCTATCACACTCAAAAACATTTCAACACACTCACAGGGCTCCGAGGGTTGCTCTTCTTCTGAGTTGTGTGGTGTGATCTATCTAGCTTTGGACACCTGGTGTGGTTTCTTCCGAGGTCCTATAAAGGTGGAGGCTATTCTGATGTGAATAGCTCGACCCAATTGAGCGCTGGTTACCGCCGACGTGGTTGCTAGGCAACGCACGTCATGACGTCAGGATGAACGTTGATTGGCGTCTAAATGGTTGCTAAGCGATGCACGTCATGATGTCAAATGACGTGCTGTCTGCAGCAACAGAACCCTATGGTCTCCCCCAGGGGGCGTGGCTCCGAAAGTTCAATAAAAAGCCCGCGAAGGGCATCAGAAGGAAGTGGCAGCCTTTGAGAAAGTTACCATACTGGTAACGAAACCGGTCAGGCGACAGCCATATCATTTTGTGGACAATCAGGCACAAGTACAAGGACCTAGAGGCTTCATGCATCCTAGTGCAGTAAGTAACAGCCTTTTGGCTTTATTATATATTGTTCTACTTAGACTTATCTAAAGATCGGTATAAGAGTATATACACCTGTATCTTCTTGGTCCCCTTATTAGGGTAAACCCCCAGATCCATTTTGTATCACTATATAAGTGGGATCTAAGGGGAATATTAAGACCTTCAGAGATCAAGTGATTGGTATACCTATAATCTGGTCAGTATCCCCTTTTTGCACAGGAGCATTTATAAGCCCTCTATAATATTGGTCTCCTTTTAGACCATATATCCTTTTATGCCTGGATTACCACTATTTTAATTTTATAAAAGTTTTTTAAGTAGCTCTGGGTAATTTATACCATTCATTTTTTGTTTATCCTATGATTTACAATTTTTTTGTGCATATGAGGATAAACTCCTTTCTCTACTACCTCTTCCATCACCACTTTGTCATTTATTCCTGCTCTCACTACTATTTTTCACTTACCTCCTTTTGTTCAGTGCTAGACACTATAACAAGTGTTCACACATAGCTACCATTCTAGTTTCAGTATCACTACCAGTGGCAGTCTCCTCTTCTTTCTGTCCACTACATAATTAATGGTCACTGCACATCATTTGTTCCATTAATCACTCCCATCCCCTATTTATTTTCATTAGTCCCTATCTCATTATACCTTTTAGAGTATAGTCTTTTTGGTAGTTTAGTTAGGATTTCCTCTCACTATATCCAACAACGGGGCTTCTTCTCTATACTTTTATTTTTTAAACTTCTTTTTAATCTATGAGTAAGCCGGGTTTAGGCTACTCACAATAAAGTTTTTGTTTGAACTTTTAAATTTAATAATTCCAGGAACATAATCGATCAGGTGTCATGCACCAACTCTTACAAATTGTATAATCTAAGTGTTTTTCACTACATATTGGTTTAATCCAAAACTTAAATTTATTAAATCCAAGACCACGCTATAACCAAGACGCATTAAAAATGGCCACCTCCAGCCCCAATATATGGGATCCATGCAAATTACAACTAGAAGGCGAAAAAGCTTTCAGTCTAGAGACTGACATTCTAAAAGACAAACCTAATGAAAATCTTGCAGTGGCTTTCAAAACATTGCAAAAAATATTTAGACGCCAAGTGCGCACAATCTGGGAGATCACAAGTCTCCAAAACTATATCAAGAATAAGATTGTCCCTAGAGGACTAAGAACCCAATTGGTACCAGCGGATCATCTACAAGAACCTAAATTTATACAGGATTGGTTATCAATTGTCAACAAAAGCTCTCTTGATTTAATGTCTTTAATCCTTGAAAAAGAAAAGATAAATCTAGAATGTCTCAATAAAGAAATGGAGAAGTTATTTCAGGAATTTATGAAATTTAATGAACAACCAGAATTTGAAAAGTTTAACAAAAGATTGGAAGACAACATAGAAAAATACAAAAAAGAACTAAGTATAAGGAAACATAATAAATTCCTAAGAGACAAACAAGACTTCAACTTTAAAAGAGCCTACAAAGTGGAATTTATCCACAAACCATCAAAAGATCAAGATCCTAGCTCATCAGAATATTCAGAGCAAGAGGAAAATGCAATAACACCTGATGAAAGACGATTATCCAGCCATCCAAATTTCCCGCTAGCAGGGATGTTTACTAGATCATTCCTTGAACACAAGAAAAATTCTAGTCTACCCTCGGCGGATTTTTTAGGCAAGGGGCGAGGCCGAAAATCTACAAGAGCCAAGAGAAGCAGAGGGAGAGGAATCACAAAGGAGAACAGAGAAGAACCTCGCTAACATCCCCTACCCCTAAAGATATAATAATGGACCTCAATGTGAACAAAAAAAGACTTCCAAACAAGGGACAAAGCAATAAAGAATATGATAGTGAGAATGAAAATATACCAATTAAAGGAAGTTCACATATCCATATAGATAACATGATTAAAGGCAATTCAAGGATGAATATGGAATATAGGAAAACTGTAAATAATACAAAAAATAAAAAGCACGTTGGCAATATGATTATAAATAATGCTAAAAGGTACCAAAAAAATATTCAAAAAGAAGAGATGGTTCATACTGAGAGTACACCAAAGGAAAAAAATGGAAAAGAGAAAAATCAGATTATCAATCTCTCAAAGTTACAACTCAAGGAAGAACACATTAGTTTGCTTGAAAAAGGTCTGTCATTTGTACCATCACAATACTCGGACCTATTCACCAACATAAAAGATCTCAATCTATTCACTAGGAAACTTGCACTCAGAAAGCACTTTGCAGGAATAAAGACAAGACAGATGGAAGCATTAGGACTTCCATATGAAGATCACGCTGTCCTTCAGAATCTTGTTGATTTACTACAAGAAAATGAAGCTGTCCACAAAAATAACCAGATAGACACTTCGAACTATGTCAACAAAAGTAAATTTATGCCAGCAATAAAGGACAATATTGAAATATTTCTCAAACTAGTCACAACAGACTTAGAACAACTATACGCACAAAGTAAGAAGGACTATAAGGAAATAAGAAATCTCTCCAAAACAGAACTGAATACACTAATTGATCTTCAAAGAAGTAATATTGAAATTAAATCTGCTGACAAAGGGGGCAACACAGTCCTCATGGAAAAAAACTCTTACCAGAGTATGTGTTTAAAAATTTTAGATGACCGCAGTACATATGAAATCTTACAGAAGAACCCAGCTATAACATATTACAAAGAGTTAAAAGCTATTTTGTCAGAAGCCAAAGATAAAAAACTTATTTCCGAAAAAAACCTTAGATACTTACTACCTAACTGTCCAGTAGTGGCCACATTTTATGCTTTGCCTAAAATCCACAAACAAGTTTCTCCAATTCCTGGAAGACCTATTATATCGGGCAATGGAAATTTAACAGAAAAAATAAGTCGACTAGTTGATGATAATCTAAAGGAACTAGTTGTTACACTACCCTCCTTTATTAAAGACACCTCAGATGTCCTCAGAAGCCTAGACAACATCCACATACCACCAAAAGCTTTCTTAGCAAGCATAGATGTGGAACAGTTATATAGTAGGATACCACATAACCTGGGCAAAAAAGCAGTTGCATATTTTCTTAGTGCAAAGAGAGTCGAACGAGAAGAATGGAATAATTTACTATTAAGTTTACTTAACTTTATTCTGACAAAGAATTTCTTTTTGTTTAACAAAAAATGGTACAGACAAGTTAGGGGCACAGCGATGGGAACAGCATGTGCCCCTAACTATGCCAACTTATTCCTAGGCTATTGGGAACAAACTGAAGTTTTTTCAAGCAAAAATGAGACATACACCAAAGATATATTGTTATGGCAAAGATATATCGATGATGTTCTCATTATTTGGTCTGGATCAAAAAGGGACTTCCAAAATTTTGTGAGTACCCTAAACAATAATGACATGAATTTAAAACTAACTTATACAATTAATGATAAGGCTCTTGAATTTCTTGACCTCTATATCAAGAAAGACCTATATGGAAACCTCCATACAACAGTGTTCAGGAAAAACACTGCAACCAACTCTTTGTTAGACTGGAAGAGTGAGCACCCTTTGCCCCTCAGACGAGGAATACCAACAGGGCAATATATCCGCCTGAGAAGGAACTGTGATACCATCGAAGATTTCAAAATTCAGGCAAAAGAACTAAGGGAACGTTTCAAAAGTAGAGGTTACCCGAATAGAGTTCTTAAATGTGCATACAAAAATGCATTGGAAAAGGAAAGACCTCAACTTCTATATAAAAACAACAGAAAAACTGAAGAAGATGAACAAGGAACAGATCAGATTAGATGCATTTTAACGTATGGCACAAATAGTGCAGCAATTCATTCCATTTTGACCAAACACTGGCATCTTCTCAAAGATGACCCTATCTTAAATAAGGTTATATCGAAAAATGCATCGGTCACATATAGACGAGGAACAAGCCTAAGAGACAGACTAACTCACAGTCATTTCTCATCAGAAAAAGAACGGAACTGGCTACAACCCACAAGTGGCCTCTTCCAATGTGGACACTGCAAGGCGTGCAGGTTCATCAAAGCAGAAAAATTCTTTGAACATCCCAAAACCAAGAAAAAATATCCTATAAAAAGATTCTACAACTGTCTATCAACGTCAGTAATCTATGTGGCGATCTGCAAATGTGATAGAATCTATGTAGGAAAAACGGATCGACAGCTGAGGAGAAGAATCTTGGAACATATAGGATCAATCAGAAATGAACTCGATACCCCAGTCTCCAAACATGTACGATTGTACCATCCAGAAGATCTCAACTGTCTAAAATTTCACGTAGTTGACAGTGTCCGGCTGGGACCTAGAGGTGGGGACAGTAGTAACAAGTTATTACAACTGGAATGCAGATGGATCCATGCCTTGGGATCCTTGAGCCCAAAGGGCCTAAATGAAGATGCTTCGTTTTCAGCTTTCTTATAATATTGCCTCTTTAAAGATTTATTCATTTTTTATTTTTCTTTTTTGATTTTAGTGGGTCACTATATTGTTTTTTATTCCTTTTCACTCGTTACCCTAAAGTGAGCACCCACAAATAGTGTAAACAATATTTAGCATTTCCCTTGTGCCTAAAGCCTTACACTTCAGGTTTTGCAGACCATTCACCCTCTCTAGAGAATCTTTGTATTCACTTTTTTACAGATTGCCATAGGCAACGGGGTATATATACATATGCACATTAGTGCAGATTTACACTCTAATTTTTGGAATACTGGCACTCTACAAAGTTATCACTCTCTAGTTATTGAGTGCCCTATATATTTTGAACTATTTCATTATTACTAAAAAATTATTTATTTTTTTATTTTTAACGGGCATCCATAATCGAATCAGGAAACAAGTCCATTTTTATTGCAATTCCACTGTTGATGTGACTATTGATAGGTTCTTGAGATATATGAATGCATACATGATTAAATACATCTGTATGTTGGGTTCATTGGATATCGGTTTATCTCTGTATACTTCTCTATGTAGACATCTATCTATATATGCTGTGGAGCAACGTTGCAAACTCTTGGTACACACATATAGGATTGACCAGGCAAAGTTCACTTGAGAACTTGGGCATTTCTGCTTTCTGGTTTATTTTTGTATTTATTTATCTCTGTATGTACAACTTCATCACACAAAAGCGCCTAACATATAATCATCTTTTTCTATGTGATACCCCCTGTCCTCTGATGCGTTCACCGTAACTAGAATACAGGCTATGAGTGATTTAGTCATTTAATGACCTAGGTTTCTTGTCTGGGAGCTATCACACTCAAAAACATTTCAACACACTCACAGGGCTCCGAGGGTTGCTCTTCTTCTGAGTTGTGTGGTGTGATCTATCTAGCTTTGGACACCTGGTGTGGTTTCTTCCGAGGTCCTATAAAGGTGGAGGCTATTCTGATGTGAATAGCTCGACCCAATTGAGCGCTGGTTACCGCCGACGTGGTTGCTAGGCAACGCACGTCATGACGTCAGGATGAACGTTGATTGGCGTCTAAATGGTTGCTAAGCGATGCACGTCATGATGTCAAATGACGTGCTGTCTGCAGCAACAGAACCCTATGGTCTCCCCCAGGGGGCGTGGCTCCGAAAGTTCAATAAAAAGCCCGCGAAGGGCATCAGAAGGAAGTGGCAGCCTTTGAGAAAGTTACCATACTGGTAACGAAACCGGTCAGGCGACAGCCATATCATTTTGTGGACAATCAGGCACAAGTACAAGGACCTAGAGGCTTCATGCATCCTAGTGCAGTAAGTAACAGCCTTTTGGCTTTATTATATATTGTTCTACTTAGACTTATCTAAAGATCGGTATAAGAGTATATACACCTGTATCTTCTTGGTCCCCTTATTAGGGTAAACCCCCAGATCCATTTTGTATCACTATATAAGTGGGATCTAAGGGGAATATTAAGACCTTCAGAGATCAAGTGATTGGTATACCTATAATCTGGTCAGTATCCCCTTTTTGCACAGGAGCATTTATAAGCCCTCTATAATATTGGTCTCCTTTTAGACCATATATCCTTTTATGCCTGGATTACCACTATTTTAATTTTATAAAAGTTTTTTAAGTAGCTCTGGGTAATTTATACCATTCATTTTTTGTTTATCCTATGATTTACAATTTTTTTGTGCATATGAGGATAAACTCCTTTCTCTACTACCTCTTCCATCACCACTTTGTCATTTATTCCTGCTCTCACTACTATTTTTCACTTACCTCCTTTTGTTCAGTGCTAGACACTATAACAAGTGTTCACACATAGCTACCATTCTAGTTTCAGTATCACTACCAGTGGCAGTCTCCTCTTCTTTCTGTCCACTACATAATTAATGGTCACTGCACATCATTTGTTCCATTAATCACTCCCATCCCCTATTTATTTTCATTAGTCCCTATCTCATTATACCTTTTAGAGTATAGTCTTTTTGGTAGTTTAGTTAGGATTTCCTCTCACTATATCCAACAACGGGGCTTCTTCTCTATACTTTTATTTTTTAAACTTCTTTTTAATCTATGAGTAAGCCGGGTTTAGGCTACTCACAATAAAGTTTTTGTTTGAACTTTTAAATTTAATAATTCCAGGAACAGAACTGGAAAGATAAGAAGAAATTCTGAGAACACCTTCATGTCTCTGGTCATGTTTCCCTTTGCTGACCTGTTTTTACAGCTGTAAACTGTGCAATGAGAAAACTTTATATATCACATCTGTGTCACAGGCAGACTGATGTTTTTGTGCTAAAATGTATATGTCATGACAGTTGTTTAAGAAGAAAAGCAAGAGTTTTTAATAAAACATTATTTTACAACATATGCTTTTCAAGAACAAGGAGTATACAGCCATACTTCCTCTATTTCTATATTTTTCTATACCCTCTCTGCCCTCTCCATTTCTCCCTCTCACCGTCTCTTCTCTCACTGTCTTTTTTTAACCAGTCTCTCACCATCTTTTTCTTCTTCTCCTCTGCCAATGAGCCCATGACAAAAGGTACTTTTTATACCCTGATCATAAGTATTTTAGGTTTCTTTAGTTGCTACCAAAGGGAGGTATTATGGGCCCCTTAGATGTTTGAATTGAAGCATTATAGCAATGTATGCATTTTCAGAGATCTGTTCCTGAATTTGTAATGAATGTAGCATAGTATGATCATTCAAATTCATTTATACAAAACTGCACTTTGTAAAACTATTTTATGGACCTTTAAGGTAGTTAGATTTTAGGATAAGAATTATATTCAAGCTTCAACTTCTGCTCATGTAACTATTCAATTAAACTATGTTTCTATTTCCATAGATACTCACCATAATTTATTCTCCAAATGCTTTAATGTCCTTTCCCTAAAATTCTTCACAGAATACATTTTTGTTTACCTCTTTCTGATCGCATTACCAATTCCAAAGAAAATCTTAAATGCTTCTCTAAAACTCATTTAATTTTAGTATTGAATAAAAGTTTTTATTGATGACTGTGATGTGCAGGTATTAAAGTTCCACTAACAATCTCTTTAAACTGTTTCCTCTAAGTGATGTGAAGTTAAGGACAAACAAAAAAAATATCAGCTCTAAATAATACTGAGTGATTTGCTGCTCTAAATACTTATCTGTTCTATGCTTTTGTAAAACTTTTTTTCCATTTTTTTCTCATTAATAACTGTGTGGGATAAATCTGATAGAAGCTATCATTTTAATGGCTGGTGCAGTTTCTATAACTGTCACTTTTCATGCTTGTTTGTAGGTGATTGATAATGTTCCTTACATAAGGATATTACATCATAGACTGTAGTTTATATGGGAATTTAGACAACTGTCATTTTGAGAGATGGTTTGAAGGGACAATCTCTGCAAAATCAATAATGAGTGCTGTTGTGGCACAAAAAAATCTACATAGCTATGTAAATTACCCACCCCTAAAACATTGAGAAAGAACTGCTATGCATCACTGCGGCAAACCAGAGTTGGAAATTATGGCTAATTTTTCCATTGACTTTTCACACTTACTATACATTACGAGTTACTGACACCCAAAAGCTATGCTAATAAGATTTTACGTATCTCTCGCGAATCAGGGCACTGCCGTAAATGCAAACAAATGAACAAATGATTATGGATACCAAAGACCACTCGTAGTGGCTTTAAAACCATGGAAGACTACCGCAGCACCTCTTAAAGTGAGAGGACAACAATAGAAATGAATAGAAAAGCATGTAAAATCATCACAAATTAAGTATATACAGTGTACATTGATATTGGCAACTGTGACTTATCAGACAATTGAAAATGGACTCCATTACAAATAATTTATTACAGTCACAGAGACACTAATGTGAAAAATGAAAATCATATAAATACATAATTTTGTTTCACCTCAATATGTTTGGCTACACCTGTCCTGGAAAGTCCCCTGTCATTGCTGGTGTGCAAGTGGAAACATGTATAACAATTATGAGCATGTAACAATTAGTGATAGTCTTAATAAATTATTACTAATTACACATGTCAGATGCTTAACAACCCTCCAGTGTAATGGTGAGGCCCATTAGTGTCACAATGTATATGTATGAAAGTATTAACTCATACTAATCATTAATGATCTTGTTCACCTATGCTTTACAAAATACTAATGATAACATTTAAATAAGTTTGTGAACACATATTGGATATATTAAGACATGCGATCACTTGTAAACCATGCTTGTTTCACTGGAATATTCTGGAATCATACAATGCATAAAGGGATGCCTATACAGGATGATGACCAATATCCTTATACGAAATATTGAATTAACACTTATGTATGTTGATGTCACAAATCCATTAAAAAGAGGAAGACACTGGAACATGGACAATGGCATAACAAAAAGCATCCTTTGTGGAATACACAGAGCACAGTCATAAACATATCTGACTGTGCATTAATATCATGGGTGTGGTGTGGGTGAACCGAAAGGACAAGAGGCTGAAAAAAATATATAATACTGCATAATAACAATGATAAATAACATCATTACACCACTGTAACCACAATCAGATGAAGAAAAATATCATCTTTAAAATATCCATATAATAGAAGTAACCAGTAATGCGAATAGCACATACATCATGTCTTCATCTGCTCCATTATACAGATGCTAAAAATCATGGATTATGTAATCCAATTCAATTACACACATACAGTGTGTTAAAAAATAGGTGGTCATAAGCTAAAAAAGGCAGAGGAGGAGAAAAAGGTATCTATAAACATCTGTATGTAAGTACAGTGGAAAATACTATAATTGTAACAATAACAACGTACCTCTACTTAGTCCACGAGCAATGCAAAACGTTCTCTATCTTTTATTTGTAATCACCTGCCATCACCACGAGTAATGATGTGGCATCTCACAAGCATTGCTTAGCTTTGACCACATTCAGTGGATCCAGAGTACTATCACCATATCTCTAGGAGATTTTAATGCATATATTAATGCTGGCTTGGAATAAATAGCCAGTTTTGGACTTTGTTAGTCCCATGCCAGATCTGCATTGCTAGGACTTGAACTTTACAACAAACAGGTGTTATTGTAAACAATATATAATTAAATAATGGCGTGTGAGATCATTCTTTTAGGGGGATGTAATTGATGTAGATATCTCACTCTCACAGGTGTGACTGAAGGTCCTGACAGTCCCCCCACTGACCACAGCATTTGGGAGTCCTCCTCCCCCACCCTGGGCCCTGGGATCCTCTCCTGGAGCATGTTGGAGGGGGGCACTGTCTGTAGCCTAAGGCTCCAATTGAGCCAATGCCCCTGCCTCTGTATATGGTTAACAACATTGTATGATCTTTTTTTTGAGGCACCTGGATTGTTCACTTATCATTAAATGTTTAAAGCTATAATTTGCTGGAAGTGATGATTTCTTTATATTTTGAGCTTGTTTGTTATTGGCTTATAACAATATCATGATTCTAACTGATGTGTGGCCTCTGCAGCACATGCATATACACACTCTGCATACATTGCTACATATTGTGTCCCACTAACCAATCACTGATCTTCTCTCAGCAATAGTTGTTGCTGAGAGGTCTTCACTGATGGGCTAGTACACTACACTGTACAACCATTCCTACAAAGTTTGTGTCTGTAGGGGGCACACCCATGTGGATGTTGAAAAAACGTATAACTATGTAGTATATCTATCTAGTACACTCTTATTGTTGTGCAGCATTTCCATGTGATTAGAGTTATGTATATGTGTGTGGTGTACATGTAGGTGTATTTGATATTCATCTTCTCCTTCAGAATCCTCTCCCACTGCTTGTAGCTGACAGTCACTCTGGGGCCACCACTTGGAGCTGTTGCTCCTCTAGCCTCCTCCTCCATCATCCTCCTGACCTTTGCCCAGCTGTCAACATAACGTTTCCCTTATAGATTTCACATCCCTATGCGCATAACTAACCTCAATGACTGTGGATTCTATCTCTTTCCAGGCCTTACCCCAGGGGCCGACCTTAACTTCCCTCTCCCTTGTAATAAGTGCATGGCATTGAGGAGTACTTCCATCTCCTCTGTCCCTGTCTTTGGCTCCAGCCCTATCTTTGGCTCCAGCCTTTTGTCCTCCCGAATGTGGACTGGTATTCACACCTCCCTGATCTGTTCCTGAGGCCTGTCCCTCCCCTTGCTACCCCCCTGAGATCAGACACCTCCCCCTGTTACCATGAGCTACAATTAATGGGCTCATCCCACCGTTCCTCTACCTACGGATTTTCAAACCCACAGGCACTCTTTCTGGCCACAATCGTGATGGAAAAGTTGTTTTAAGGGGACTAACACCTGGACTGTGGCATGCCGTAGGGGGATCCATGTCAAAACTCCCACGGAAAATTACATAGTTGATGCAGAGTCTGGTTTTAATCCATAAAGGGCATAAATAACCTAACATCTCCCTCCATCATCATCCTCCCCTGTATCTCTTTACCCCCTCCCTCATCATCCTCCCCTGTGTCTCTTTCCCCCCTTCCTCATCACCCTCCCCTGTGTCTCATTCCCCCTCCCTCATCATCCTCCCACCTCCCTCATCATCCTCCCCTGTATCTCTTTACCCCCTCCCTCATCATGCTCCCCTGTGTCTCTTCCCCCCTCCATCATCATGTTCCCTGTGTCTCTTTCCCCCCTCCTTCATCATCCTCTCCTGTGTCTCTTTCCCCCCTCCCTCATCATCCTCCCCTGTGTCTCTTTTCCCCCTCCCTCATCATCTTCCACTGTGTCTCTTCCCCCTCCCTCATCATCCTGCCTTGTGTCTCTTTCCCCCCTTCCTCATCACCCTCCCCTGTATCTCTTTACCCCTCCCTCATCATCCTCCCCTGTATCTCTTTACCCCCTCCCTCATCATCCTCCAGTGGGGCTCTTCCCCCCTCAATCATCATCCTCCCCTGTGTCTCTTTCCCCCCTCCCTCATCATCCTCCCCTGTGTCTCTTTTCCCCCTCCCTCATCATCTTCCCCTGTGTCTCTCCCCCCCTCCCTCATCATCCTCCCCTGTGTCTCTTTCCCCCCTTCCTCATCACCCTCCCCTGTATCACTTTACCCCTCCCTCATCATCCTCCCCTGTATCTCTTTACCCCCTCCCTCATCATCCTCCCCTGTGTCTCTTCCCCTCTCCATCATCATCCTCCCCTGTGTCTCATCCCCCCTACCTCATCATCCTCCCACCTCCCTCATCATCCTCCCCTGTATCTCTTTACCCCCTCCCTCATCATAATCCCCTGTGTCTCTTTGCCCCCTTCCTCATCACCCTCCCCTGTGTCTCATCCCCCCTCCCTCATCATCCTCCCACCTCCCTCATCATCCTCCCCTGTATCTCTTTACCCCCTCCCTCATCATCCACCCCTGTGTCTCTTTTCCCCCTCCCTCATCATCTTCCCCTGTGTCTCTTCCCTCCCTCCCTCCCTCATTATCCTCCCCTGTGTCTCTTTCCCCCCTTCCTCATCACCCTCCCCTGTATCTATTTACCCCTCCCTCATCATCCTCCCCTGTATCTCTTTACCCCCTCCCTCATCATCCTCCCCTGTGTCTCTTCCCCCCTCCATCATCATCCTCCCCTGTGTCTCATCCCCCCTCCCTCATCATCCTCCCACCTCCCTCATCATCCTCCCCTGTATCTCTTTACCCCCTCCCTCATCATCCTCCCCTGTGTCTCTTTGCCCCCTTCCTCATCACCCTCCCCTGTGTCTCATCCCCCCTCCCTCATCATCCTCCCACCTCCATCATCATCCTCCCCTGTATCTCTTTAACCCCTCCCTCATCATCCTCCCCTGTATCTATTTACCCCCTCCCTCATCATCCTCCCCTGTGTCTCTTCCCACCTCCCTCATCATCCTCCCCTGTGTCTCTTTCCCCCCTTCCTCATCACCCTCCCTCACCCTAACCCTAACACCCCTCACACTTATACCTGTTTCTCTTCCCCCCTCCCTCATCATCCTCCCCCTCCCTTGATGATAAGGGGGGGAAGAGACACAGGGATAAGTGTGAGGGGTGTTAGGGTTAAGGTGAGGGGTGTTAGGGATAAGTGTAAGGGGTGTTAGGGTTATGTGTAACTGTGAGGTGTGTTAGGGATAAGTGTGAGGGGTGTTATGGTTAGGGTGAGGGGTGTTAGGGATAAGTGTGAGGGGTGTTAGGGTTAGGTGTTAGGGTTAGGTGTTATGGATAAGTGTGAGGGGTGTTAGGGTTAGGGTGAGGGGTGTTAGGGATACGTGTAAGGGGTGTTAGGGTTAGGTGTTAGAGTTAGGTGATAGGGATAAGTGTGAGGGGTGTTAGGGTTAAGGTGAGGGGTGTTAGGGATAAGTGTGAGGGGTGTTAGGGTTAGTGTGAGGGGTGTTAGGGATAAGTGTAAAGGGTGTTAGGGTTAGGGTTAAGTGTAAGGGGTGTTAGGGTTAGGGTGAGGGGTGTTAAGGATAAGTGTGAGGGGTGTTAGGGTTAGGGTGAGGGGTGTTAGGGATAAGTGTGAGGGGTGTTAGGGTTAGGGTGAGGGGTGTTAGGGATAAGTGTGAGGGGTGTTAGGGTTAGGGTGAGGGGTGTTAGGGATAAGTGTAAGGGGTTTTAGGGTTAGATGTTAGGTGTTAGGGATAAGTGTGAGGGGTGTAAGGGTTAGGGTAAGGGGTGTTAGGGATAAGTGTGAGGGGTGTAAGGGTTAGGGTGAGGGGTGTTAGGGATAAGTGTGAGGGTTGTTAGGGTTAGGGTGAGGGGTGTTAGGGATAAGTGTGGGGGTGTTAGGGTAAGGGGTGTTAGGGATAAGGGTGAGGGGGTTAGGTGTTAGGGTGAGGAGTATTAGGGATAAGTGTGAGGGGTGTTAGGGTTATGGTGAGGGGTGTTAGTGATAAGTGTGAGGGGTGTTAGGGTTAGGGTGAGGGGTGTTAGGGATAAGTGTGAGGGGTGTTAGGGTTAGGGTGAGGGGTGTTAGGGATAAGTGTAAGGGGTGTTAGGGTTAGGTGTTAGGTTTAGGTGTTAGGGATAAGTGTGAGGGGTGTTAGGGTTAGGGTGAGGGGTGTTAGGGATAAGTGTAAGGGGTGTTAGGGTTAGGTGTTAGGGATAAGTGTGAGGGGTGTAAGGGTTAGGGTGAGGGGTGTTAGGGATAGGTGTGAGGGGTGTTAGGGTTAGGGTGAGGGGTGTTAGGGATAAGTGTGAGGGGTGTTAGGGTTAGGGGTGTTAGGGATAAGGGTGAGGGGGTTAGGGATAAGTGTGAGGGGTGTTAGGGTTAGGGTGGGGGGTGTTAGGGATAAGTGTGAGGGGTTTTAGGGTTAGGGTGAGGGGTGTTAGGGATAAGTGTGAGGGGTGTTAGGGTTAGGTTGATGGGTGTTATGGATAAGTGAGGGGTGTTAGGGTTGGGTGCTAAGGTGAGGGGAGGATGATGATAAGGGGGGGAAAAGACACAGGGGTGTCCTTGCAGCAGAGATCAAAAGAGTCCTTCAGGACTGTATTGCACACTGTGTACAGTAGCCTAGCTATGGTTTTCCCTATTGATGCAGTATCACCTACACTCAGCCTCCTCTCAGTAAGACTGCAAGTTAGTTATGATTCCAAAATGGCTACTGTCCATGAGTTAGAAGGCTCTGGAAGGGAGTGTATGCTGCTGATTGGCTGGAATGTGTCTGCTGACTGTGACATGCAGGGTCAAAGTTTGCTCAATGATAAAGTATAGGGGGCGGGTCGAATATCGCATATGTTCGCAGTTCGCCGCAAACGCGAACATGCTATGTTCGCTGGGAAAAGTCCGCCGGCGAACTATTCGGGACATCTCTAATCAGCATGTAATGAGCTCATGCAGCCATTTTTTTGCCACTGTCACAATTTACAATTTACAACACAATATTTACCTAGGGGCCTAAGAATCCTTGGTTAATACTCTCAATGTTAAAGTAATACATAATGTAACCATATATAAAAAAAAATCATTGGATGTGTTGGTTGAGAGTCTTTTAAATTATGTCCATTTCAACTATATTCCTCCAAACAACCTTTGCACAAAGTCCAATTTTCTTTTTTTGTGTGCGTAAATGTAATTAGTAGAAGAAAAGGCAAAGATACTGGAGTAGGTTGCCAGTTCCTTATTCAGTGGACCATGATTTCTCTGACCTCTCTGCAATTACCTGCCCATCTTGGGTGACATTGCATGGCATAGCTCACAGCTTCAGGTACACAAGCCCCTTCACCATGACAAGGTAGCAATCCAGAAGGGAAAAAATATGCATTGGTACATATTATATACCTGGTAAAATCCAGAAACGTTCCATATCATTTTCTTGAACAGATGTGTCATACAGTCACACATAGAAGCCTATAACGGAGAAGTTACAGCTACTAATCACACGAAAGGTAGGTACACTGGAAGCTTTCCTATATGACTTTCTACATCTCTCATTTGTAACAGGATCTCAGTGCAGAATGGAGAAACCATAGTAACCCTAAGCAAGCCCATAGTATACCTTTATGTATATGTTCTCATTCCATGTCTTAGGTAGGGAAAGCACACTTCCTTCCATGCTATAGACTTTTACACTTACAGATATCCACAGATAACCTGGATATTTATTTATTTAGCTGTAGATGTCACAGGCTCCTCAACTCCTATGGGGGTTGCAGACAGGGGTGTAGGAGCCAGAATAATTCTGGGGGGATACAGCTTCCTTGTATACACAGGAAGTAAAATAGCTTACATATACATACATACAAACACAGAAAATGTGTGTGTGTGTGTGCAACCCATGGTTGCAGATACACATCTTCTATTTGTTATATTCAGCTTCACAATAACAAAAAAATGCATTCGGTCCACTCACTCTCTGCTGAGATAAGTTTGCCATTTTAAACCCAGACCTATCTCTTCTCTATTTATATCTTTTTCACTTTTCCCCTTATTCATTCTTCAATCTTCTATCTCGCAGCACTGTATGGATGGGGCAAAGAAACTGAAAGAGAGGGACTTATAAAATGTAGTTTGGGATAGCCTTATAGACTTCTTAGTCTACATTGAAGTAATTGGCTCTAGAAGCTTAAGAGACAAGCTTGTAACAATAAATCACTGTTTGTTTTGTGTGATCAGATCTTTTCAGAATTTGATTAGTTACTGCAACAAGCAGTAGAGATGTAAACTATCCTTTTATTCATTATTCCCTACATCCTAGTTTATGGAAACGTTTTTTTATAATACATGTTTATTCTGAAAGCAAGATGATTATTATTATTAGATAAATAATGCTAAAAATTAAGTGACCTCACAAAAATTGGAAAAAGTAGCTTTGAGTTCATAGCATGTTTGCATATTTCTACCCATCAATTATGTACTGCATCAGAAGAAAGCTTTAGCCAAATCCTGATTTGCATTTTATCTTTTCTCCAAAATATCTCTGTGAGTCAATTATGACTATGCCATACTAGATATTTGTATAGATCAAAAGTATTCATAAGATAAGCGTACAATTAAATGGCACTAATGCAAAATGCTGGATTGGAAATATTAAGTGTATATACATCTGAATTATTAATATGAAAGAGTCGATTAGTGTCAAATTCCACTTCTGGTGTGACTAAAACAAATGAAGCAAGAATGAATGTATTCCTACTAAAAGCTGTGCTTTTTTTTGATGATAAAATACAAGGGTTATTATTTATGCAATTTGGAATACAATTTCTAAAGTACATATTTTGAGTTTAATGGATACAATGAATATTGTGGTTGATGGTTTGCAGTCCGGAGTAAGAGCATGTTTATCTAATGACAATGATGCAGTTAATGGCTTAAAAGGTAAGTCCTGCTGGGCAAGTGCTTTAAATTATTAACAATTAAAAGGTTCATCTTTACAGGAAAAATATTTTTTAGTTTGATGTATTATCATGATGATGAAGACTGAAAAATGGTTAAAATGATGAGCCCTGAGTATGACTAAAAAGACCCTTGTCTATAACAATTGAATGAATTTAAAGGTCAGTTGTATATAGAAGAAAACTAACCACATCATTGAAATGTTTAATGGCTTTCAATTTCAGTCCTACATTGGATAAATAAAATTGCCAGTTTATATTGATTGATTGATCACTCAGAAGAAAATATCTACTGTATATAAAGGAGAATATGAAAAAATGAGCTTGCTCACTACCCTCTAAAATAAATTTACTTTTCATTGTGTTGTGTGTATATGTACTAGTTTAACAGCCCAACATTGTAAGTAGGGGATTCACATTCAAATGTTCACTTCGCCCACCCTGAAATAATATTTAGAAATGATGCCACAGACTTACCACCTCTGATGATAAAAAAAATGTTTTTCCTAAGTAGACGTGGAAGCAGATATCTGCTGATCATCGAGAAAATAACATAATTTTAAGACGAGTGAATGAGCTTTTTTAAAAAAAAGTAAGATTGCACTATCCACTTTAGCAGGCTTTTTCTTGCACAAATAGTATGCTTATTTAAAGGGCCACTTAATTCATCACAACTTGGAGCACACCACTATAAAGATCTCCTAAAACCATTTGAAGAATCCGACCAACTGTCAAATCTAACGGAAGTGAAGAGCATCAGCTCCACAACACCACACTTTTCAACTCAATTTAATCAGTTTAAGTGTAGGGCAATATCCCACAAAAGAACCAGGGGTTATTCCTGAATAGACAAGGATCAAAAATATATATTTTTTACCAAGTTCAAGCTTAGTATCATCACCACGAGGTTCAGACCCAGTTTATCGGGCCTCCTGCAGCAGCAGTTTAAGTAACCCACTAGGGATCCACTATCCAGAATCCATACTATTAAATGAGATATGCGTCAAATTTAGAAGTATTGCTAACGGATCAAGAAGTCCTTTTATACTACCAACATCTCAGTTTTCGGATCTTCTATTTATTATATCCTTACTAGAATATTGCCCGTCAAAAAATGACGGCAATGAAATTGTAAGGTAGCTAATGCTGTTTGGTGTATAATACTGAAATATGTAATAGATTACTAAATGAATATACTTTACCTATTTTGAAGCATTGTGTTGAAGAGCTGGCAATCTGTTTTGATGTTGCTGCAGCATTAGTGGTGTGGAGCTGCTGTGTAAGCATGCTGAATGTGTGCACTGTGTGGTATGAATATCAGTAGGTCGTTTGTGGCGTTTTGCGAGTTTCTTGTGTTGTTTTGCGAGTTTAGAGTGCTGTAGCCTCGTTTTCGTTTTGTTCGGCGGCCATTTTTTCTCTCGCTTACAGTTTTTTTTAGTCTCTAAACTCTTTTATTTCGAGTAAAATGAAGGTCTAAGTGGCATTTTTGAGGTCCTGGGTGCTCCCTCTTGGTGTAGGTAAGGTTTTTATGTATGTGCTGTGTGTATGTATTGGGTTTTACATTTTGTAATGTTCGCGAGTTGCGTCCGAGTGTTGCGAGGCCGTAATGTGTGTGTCGTGCTCTTTGGGTTGCGACGTGAACTTTGCGAGGGTCGCAGTTGCTGGCATGGAGCGCCTTCGGCGCTCCGTGCCAGCAACTGCGGCCCTCGCTTTGCGAGGTCCTCAGGTGCTGGCATGGAGCGCCTACGGCACTCCATGCCAGCAACTGAGGCCCTCGCTTTGCGAGGGTCCTCAGTTGCTGGCAAGGAGCACCTTCGGTGCACCATGCCAGCAACTGAGACCCTCGCCCAGTGCCCTCGCTTTGCGAGGGCCTTGGCTCGCTGCGCGAGCCAAGGCCCTCGCTACGCAAGGGCCGCGACTCGCGTAGCGAACCTGCGGCCCTCGCTTTGCGAGGGCCTTGGCTCGCTATGCGAGCCCGCAGCGTTAGCAACAACTCGTACGCTCACAACTATATATGTGATTACTATATAATGTGTAGATGTACCGGCTGGGCATGCTCTTGTGCATTATTATTATTATTACTATATAATGTGTAGATGTACCGGCTGGGCATGCTCTTGTGCATTATTATTATTATTATTATTACTATACAATGTGTAGATGTACCGGCTGGGCATGCTCTCTGCGTGTACGCTTTCTCTATCTGCACCCTATGTGCACTGCTGTCTGTGTGCAATCTCTGTCTCTGTACCCCTCACTCTCTTTGTCAATCTCTCTGCACTCTCTGTGCGCTCTATCTGTGAACTCTCTCTGCGCTGTCTTTGTGCTCCCTCACTGTCTGTGTGTGCTCTTGCTCTGTAATTCTCTTTATGTCTCCCTCTCTCTCTGTACCTGACTCCCTCTCTCTCTGTACCTGTCTCCCTCTCTCTCTGTACCTGTCTCCCTCTCTCTCTGTACCTGTCTCCCTCTCTCTCTGTACCTGTCTCTCTCCCTCTCTGTACCTGTCTCCATCTCTGCACCTGTCTCCCTCTCTCTCTGTACCTGTCTCCTTCTCTCTCTGTAGCTGTCTCCCTCTCTCTCTGTACTTGTCTCCCTCTCTCTCTGTACCTGTCTTCTTCTCTCTCTGTAGCTGTCTCCCTCTCTCTCTGTAGCTGTCTCCCTCTCTCTCTCTCTGTACCTGTCTCCCTCTCTCTCTGTACCTGTCTCTCTCCCTCTCTGTAGCTGTCTCCCTCTCTCTCTGTACCTGTCTCCCTCTCTCTCTGTACCTGTCTCCTTCTCTCTCTGTAGCTGTCTCCCTCTCTCTCTGTACCTGTCTCCCTCTCTCTCTGTACCTGTCTCCTTCTCTCTCTGTACCTGTCTTCTTCTCTCTCTGTAGCTGTCTCCCTCTCTCTCTGTAGCTGTCTCCCTCTCTCTCTCTCTGTACCTGTCTCCCTCTCTCACTTTGCTGTCTTTCTCTGAAATGCAAATGGCCGCCACGCTTCTGTTAAAATCAGTTTTTAGGCCCACCCCCACTTACATCATAGCCACGCCCCCTTTATGATGTCAGCGTTAGCAACATTTTCTGCTGCTCACAACTATATATGTGATAAGATCTTTTAGGTACCATTCTGTGGATTTTATATGGAGCAATGGGGAAGCAGATAAGAAGTGTTCCATTAAAAGGAATAAGAGAAGAAGAATCACCCCCCAAAGAGGATCATTTAAATCCTTCGGCTCTTCAGAATCAGAAGGGGAAAGGATCAGCATAAGTGAGGACATGAATCTCTCTGCAAAGTCCATGATGGACATTGAAACTATGCTAAAGAATTGACTTTCGTTTGCTCTTAAGGACATCAGAGAGGATCTATATAATGTGGGCTAAAGAACACAGGTCTTAGAACAAGTGGTAGATCAAGTTATTCAATCCCAAGCAACAGACAGAACTTATATCACCGCTAACTCCGAGAAGATTAACAGCCTCATTAAATTAGAAAAACGTTCTAACAAGGTCTGAACGTTAGGGCTGCAAGCTGGAAATATGACAGTTTACTGACGCTATTAAATTAGACCTATGGCGAGCAACTTATGAGCTCACTGCACGGCCGTTCCACGATGACCGAGTCAAACTGACAAACTGTTAATTAAGGGCTCATGAGGATCAGTATTCAGCCCCATGAGTGATGGGTTTAATTTTAGGTGCCTGGGGGTACTTATAGTAACCCCATGGCAGTGGTTAATTTCAGGACTTTTACTATCATTTAAGGACCTGCGAGGCGGAAAAGTTTCAAATTTTAAATACAGCGGGGGTCCCGATCGGGGGGGAAAATTCAAGGGTCCTGATGAGTCCCTCCAGCATAGAGGGGGTTAATGTTAGGTGCAGTGGGGGTAATTACAGTACGCCCGCAGCCGGTATTGGTTAATAGTGTGCCGTGGGCCCTTTAAGGACCCACGACGGGAAATTTGAATATTTTAAATGCAGTGGGGTTCCCGATCGCCGACCAAAGCTGCAAGGGTTAATGTGGGGAGGCCGCAGGGGTCCCTATGGTGACCCTTGCAGCATGGGGGTGTGTTTAGGGTGCAGGGGGATGCAGCAGAACGGGCGATCTGGCTGCTGCGAGGCAGCACGTATAGGCTTTCATAGGGCTAGCGGGCACTTTTTTGTGCTCTTTGGGATATTAGTTAGGGACGAGTTTCACCCCCTAGATTAAGGTGTGCGTGTTGTACGTAGCTCTCCTCTGAGCTATTTTCGTCTGTTTTTGTCTGTAATCTCGCTAAGTCGGCTGCAAGGAGCATTTTGAGGAATCGGCCCTCGCTAACATCTCTACAAGGTCTTTAGCGAGGGCCAAGGGAACAACAAGGAGTAATTTAATGAGGCTGTATATCCTGGGAATCCAAGTTATAAGACTTGCAAAACAAAATCAGAAGAAATAATCAAAGAAGAAAATTTCTCCAAGAGAAATTGATAAATTAAATTTCTGTTTACATATGTCACTGTTATGCCCCCAGACAGACCCACAGTAACAGCTCTGTACAGTGAGCATAAGCACACAAAAAAAGAGTTAACCATTAAATAATACATCTGTGCAGATAAATCTGACTCATAGCTACAGAATCCCATAAAATGTACTGACTTGTATCACAGACTGGCTAAAGTATACTTGTAGGAGTCTCTGAATCTGAATTTTAGCGTCTCCATAGCAAAACTATGGAACATTACCCATTAATGTGAATACACTACACGAGCCCTAACACCCTTGCATAAAATAATAAAAGCCAGTGATTTATGGTTCACTATATGAAAACCACGGGGGACCCCTATGGACCCTCATGGCACCTAACATTAACCCCTTACTATATGGTTCCTATGGACTCTAAATCTAAAGTATAACCATGGGAATCCTTATTGGACTCCATGGCATGTAAAATTAACCACTATAATATGGGGGTCCCCATAGGGGTCCCTTTATGAACCCCTGTGGTACTTAACATTAACTATACTAGGGAGCTCCTTAATGGATATGCCTGATTATCCAGGAATAAAGACAGAAGAAGGGAGGGTAAATACTATTTCCTCCCAAAACTGAGCCCTATTCTATTGCCCAAATCATAATATATTCACATTTAAAACCACTCTTAAAATTACCACATATCAGCAATTAAACACACAATACTGTATTTTAAAAGCATGGGAAGGCATGTAAACACATTAGAATTATTTACACAACAGTCTCAAACCCACAATTATGCAATTAAAAACATTATTTATTGATGTCTGATGATTCACTCATTTACTATTGGCTGTGTTAATTAAAACATATTACGGGCTTGCTTAAATATTGCCAGATGTTATGATCACCTCCCCTTAAATCATACTTAAAAAGGCATGGTTTATGTGTGGATTCTGTAAGATGCAAATTGCGGGCTGTACATCTAAACATTTAGAGAAACACCCGCAGCCAAAATCATAGGTTAGAGTCACTTATGGGCTACTAATAGAATAGGGGTAATTTTCAGTAACTTTTCCTTTTTTTATTTGTATGCAGTTTTTTCCCTTTAATTATGAGGAGGGGGGGTTGCATGGGGTATAGGATCCTTGGAGGTCCATAAGGATCCCTATGATAGTAATTAGGGTGCCACGGGGGTCCATATAGACTCCCATGTTTATAGTACTGTATAGCCAGGGTGTGGTATGATAGCTTGGTGAAAATCACTTTATAGTCTTCTCAAAGTGCAGGATGGCTTTATTTGGGCTATATTTCGTGCTTAATTGGTGCTAGCGGGACCTCTTTCCTGCAAGTAAGCTGCGGCTCGGTTTTAGCCTTGCAGAGAGGGTTCCCGGAGCAATTGAATTGCAAATAGGATTTTCTTACGGCCGATTTCCTTGCGGCCGTTTTAGATCAAAGGATTTCCTCCGGCGCGAGCGGCCGCAAGAGATAGCAAGGCACCGGCCGCAAGCCTGCCGGAATCCCCGGCCGGAGGGGAATAGAATAGCCGAATAGCTTGCGGCCGGTCCTTGCGGCCCCGCAACGGCTGCGGCCGATAATAGAATGAGGCCCATAGAGTTTAACAAGTATAGAAACATAAAGACAAAAAGTGACACCCACACTGACACTTACACAGCTATAGAAAGACACATATAGAGCTTGCCTAAGGCACAAGAGAGTTACTACTGTTTCCTGATATATATAGATTATTAGAAACAATATCGTGCTAGGATGGATAAACAGGAAACATTTGTAAGTTTTCAAAACAGTATGTAGACCTTAGGGAAGGGATGCAAGATAGACTGAAGAACAGATATAACGTATATTTATTACAAGAAGAGTTAATGAGATGGTGCATGTAACACCCAGGGGCCACATGGCATTGGCCACATGGGCATGGGATACATGGCAAAAGAAGTCCCTTCCAGGGCAAACATTGCATGTTAAGTGGATGTATGGACTGTTACAAGTGGATATCTGGACTGTTATCTCAGAAAAGCTATGGGATCTTAGGAACAGATGCAAGACTAACAGGAGCCCAGGAAGTTACGCGTGGAGAAAGGGGGATCCATCATCAGCCCTGCTTTGTTTATATTCTGTGTGTTGCTGTAAATATAATCTGCCTTCAAAATTGTCCGCCTATGGGGTATGTGCTGCTGTGCCAGGAAATCTGCAGTCAAATAATTTGGATCCTGCTGAATTCTATTAAATGTAAAGGCTTATTTTTTTGGCTTCCAGAAATACAGTATATTCCTCATTCTCCCACTGCATGTTACATTATTATCATCAAACAACAGGACAAGAATAGAAAATACTTGTATATTTTCTACTTTGTAAAAACTCTTTCTTATATAATGACTCTTTATTGATCTTATGTTTTTAATTTTTACATAGTTTGACTCTTTTGCTCTAGAGGTTGCAGACTCTTGTTCTAATACTATGAAATATAGGGCTGTATGTGAATAACAGCATCACTCTGCATGAATGTATATAACTCAGCTGGTTACCTTACTCTGTCTAATATGTTGTTAATGTGTCCTTTTTAGATTTACTGAGATTATCTGAACACTATAAATAAAAATACTTAATTAGGATACACTGTTAACTGTCAGAAGCCATAAAACATGTTTACATCAAAGGTCAATAAGAACATCTGTTTTCCTCTTGTTTTTCATGCATGAACCAAGATTTACATTATAATATCTAAAAAATGTTTTAGCAATATGGATTGATTGCAATATGAGACTCACTTGAACTGGAAGAAAGCTGTCTGCATGGATTATTACTGCCAGTAAAGTTAAACTTTAGGATAGTGACACAATATTTAGATAATAAAATTACTCAGGGGTTTAGTATAATTCTGCCTTCATGTGTCTCTAGCTATTAGGGACAGGAAAACTGAAATTGGAATCGATATATACATATACAAAATACACACAAACAGGCAACCATATATAATGGATATCAATTAAATGGTGCAACATATTGTGAGCTCATTTGCATGCCCCCATGTAGTTTCCCAGCGTGCAGTGCAAAAGCTTCTATTGTATAGGCAACGGGTTGCTCCAATGATCGCCACATAAATCACTGAGTCCCAGTATGCTTTTATCTTTGCTTTTAAGTGAATAATATAAAACAAACAATAGCTTATTGTCAGCATGAAAATAACATCTTATTACACGGGCTAGCTTATTTGCAGGAACAACTGGACTAGCCCTTAGACCGCTTCCCGCCCTGCAGGTAAAAACAGTACATTTTAAGTCCAATCTCTCCCAGCTTCTTAGCTGCAATGGATCTTCTGCAAGTCCTCTCCTCTTGCAGCAGACAGTCTCTCTTGTAAAGATAGTTGCAGTCACACACACTGATCCTCTAGTGGTAGCTTCCCATGCTACTCTGGCACCCACACTGCAAGTGCAGCCAGGTCCAGATCAGGAGCTATGTCTCTCTCTCCTCTCAGGTCATGCTAAACACTCTGTGTCCCCTGTTAGTATGCAGGCAATCCATACTCACTTTTCAGTTTATCTTAGCTCATCCCAGCATCCAGCAGTCTGTAGTCCAAACAGTCTTCCTTATTGACTCACTTCACAGCTCTCAGGATCCAACAGCAGTAGTGCTGTCTAAGGTTCTCTATCCCAGCTTCTCAAATAGACTGCAGCTCCACACAGAATCCTCAATGCACTCAGGCCAGAGCCTAATCAGCCCTTCCCATCTCTGCTTTCCAGTCTTTAAAGTGAAGTTGAAGCTGGGTCAATTAGGAGTCCTCCAGTTTAACTCCTGTCAAGAACTCTTCACTCTCTGTACCTGGCACCATTCTCTAGGGGGCAAACGGTCAAAATATATATATATATATATATATATATATATATATATATATATATATATATATATATATTGTGATGGTTTGCCCCCAGAGGCCAGTGTGGACGCAGCGCTAGGAAGAGGACTAATCCCTGAGACATTATTATTTACACCAGGAGCTACGGAGTTAAGCTTGAGGTGTAATCAGGTCCAGCTGGAAGTTTCTTTAAAAGGCCTCCTGAAGCAACCAGCAGGGGGTTTTTCAGGCTGGGTGTGGACCCAGAGAGCTCCAGAGAGCGAGAGAGCACCAGAGACTGAGAAGCAAGTGTGCCAGAGCAGCAAGTGAAGCTGCCATTGTGGGATCAGGCTGTGTGACTACACCTGATTTAAAGGAGAACATTCGCTGCAAGCAGAAGAGGATCCATTGCAGCTAAGTGACTGGACTTAAAGGTACCACCCCTCTGTGATACAAAAGGTACTGTTTTTACCTGCAGGCCGATTAGCAGTCCCAGGGCTAGTCAGTGGCGTTCCTGCAAGTAAGTAAGCCTGTTTGAGTAGATGTTTATTTCATGCTGACCACAAGCTATGTTTATTTATATTATGCCAACCACTTATTAAAGCCTGTAAAAAGCATACAAAGGCTCCAGAGTCCTCCATAAAGAGCATAAAAAAGTTGCATAAACAGAGCGTTGATCCCGCCAGAAGGGGGCGCTCTGCCACAATATATACATATATATATATATATATATATATATATATATATATATATATATATATATAATATGCCCAAAAATCTAATCAACCACAAAACATTGTGCACAACTCACTAGAGAAAAACAATATATTGTGGATAATTCTCTAGTGACCAGAATGCATTATGAAAAGTTTGAAATAATCACAGACCGATATGAGCCATTTCTCAACACACTGCATTTTAGAATATTGTTATAGAATATTTTTTTTTTTAATATACAAGTGTAGTAAGTATAATAGTATGATTTTATAAGTATCACAAAAGGATCACAAAGTCACCAAACATAGTAATATTATTAGTGTCACAAAATTCTGACAGTCACCAAGCTTTTTTTTAATTAGTTTTATTATATGTGAATTCCTACTGTAAACCAAAGGGTATTTTCTGTACTATGTGTAGTAATCA
Organism: Discoglossus pictus; assembly: GCA_027410445.1. Lineage (NCBI taxonomy): Eukaryota > Metazoa > Chordata > Amphibia > Anura > Alytidae > Discoglossus > Discoglossus pictus. The sequence continues at coordinate 206,474,116 of CM050164.1, forward strand.
TTATGCAGATGAATGTGGGAGTGGTTTTGCCTGTGTAAACTTACATCATTGTGTAACTAGTGTGTGAACCGATTGCATCTGTTGTGTGAATTCCAACTGAAAATTACAGGGTGTTTTCTGTACAGTGTGCAGTAATCATTGTGCAGGTAATCAGTCAGAATCTAATTTAAACAAGGGGAGAAGTGAACTTGGGAGCTAGTGAACAGGTCTAGTTCAAGTGCATTTATAGTATGTGTCAGAGTTTAAATACAAGGAGGGAGTGCAGTTATAGTATATATGTGGGAATGTTAACAAAGGAGGGAATTCAAAGAAAATGGGTTAAATAGTAGTCCAAAATAGGGAAATGGAAAAAAAAAGTAGAAATGTATTTGTTTTTAGATTATGGTATAGAAAAACAATCTTTATACAAATATATTGATTTGTTTTCTCACTGTGTTTTTGTTAATAGTAATCAATCAGTCCACTAATAACCTCACTCAGTGCTCATCCTGCCACATGTATGGACTGCTGGAGTAGCTGATCCCTGGCCCATATCTCTGTGACAGGTGTGATATGAAGCTCAAATTGGAGAACTTGAGATGAGATTTGCATCACTTAGTGATATTGCTCCACTGGGAAGGGAGTTGGTGCTCACTGAATACCATTTAGCTAGGCCTAGCTTGGAGGGTGGAGCTTGGGCTAGTGAGGATGTCCAGGAAAGTAGCTGGGATACAGTTACAATGGAAGCAGAGAGAACAGGAGGAGTTAGCAAACACCAACAGATTTGCCAGAAAGAGTGACATTTTTTGGGATGTCCATTCAGGAATGGCAAGGCGAGATAGAGCAGTTGCCTCAGGAGAACAGTCAGGAGAACAGTTCTACTGAAGGAGAGGGAGGGCAGAATAGGCAGAGCAACAGACAGGTTTTGGTGGTAGGGGACTCTATTATTAGGAAAGTAGACTGGATGATTTGTCACCCAGATTGAAGCAATCAAACAGTTTGCTTTCTCCCTGGTGCTCCAGTTTGGCATGTTGTGGATCAGGTAGATCAACTATTAGGAGGTGCTGGAAATGAACTGGGGATCTTAGTACATATTGGGATCAATGACAAAGTTAGTTTAAGATGGAGTGTCCTAAAAAATAATTTTCTAGAAATAAACTTAATAGGAAATAAACTTAAGGTAAGGACCTTCAAGATTGTATTTTCCAAGATATTACCTGTGCCATGTGCTAGCCCATGAAAACAGACAGAGCTTATGGAGGTTAATGCATGGCTAAAAATATGGTTCACTAAGGAGGGTTTGGGGGTTTTAGAGCACTGGGTTGACTTCTAACTTGGGTGCCATTTCTATAGTAGTGATGGATTGCAACTTAATGAAGAGGGAATGTGTGTGCTTAGTGGGAAAGGATGGTAGAAAGGCTGGGGGAGTTTTTAAACTAGTAGGTGGGGGAGGAACTAGAAGTAATGGAGTAGAACGTGTAGAGGAGTAAGGGATGAATCAAATAATCAAGAGGGAAGAGAAGGGGGAGGCTTAGTATAGTCAACATGAAGGTTTTGCTAAGTAACTCAAATACATTATGACAGCGGATTCAATAGATAACTTTAAAAAGGGTTCATATATTTTTAAATAAAAAGGCCATTCAGGGTTATCCTGGATAACTAGAGAGGAAGTTTTGATCCAGGGAGAAATCTGATTGCCAGCATCTGGGGTCAGGAAGGAATTTTTTTTTTCCCCTTTTGAGATAATTGGGAAAGTTTCACTGTTTTTTTTTCCCTGTTTGCCTTCCTCTGGATCAATCAACAATTAATTTCCATATTGCAGATCAGAGGAGATCTAAAAATGTTGAATTTGATTGACTAATAGTCTTTTTTCAACTTCAATTAATATGTAACTATGTAACTATATATCAGTGGCAAGCACTTCAAAACTGCAGAATCATAGCAACATAAACTGTATGGTTGCTAATTTAAGAAGCTTGCCAGGGAAAATGGGAGAGGTAGAATAATTAGCAGTTAATGAGAAATAGGATTTAATAGGCATTACTGAAACATGGCGGGTGACTGTCATGACTGGACTGTTAATCTGGATGGTTATAACCAATTTAGAAAAGACATGTCAATGGTAGAAGAGGGAATTGTCTGCATGTTAAGCCTGAATTTAAGCCTATAGTCAGAGGAGATATTTATGGTGGAATTGCAATAATGTTGAATCTTTGTAGTTTGAGTTAAATAGCAGAGGAACAGATTCTAAAAGAATATTGGTAGGAATGTGCTATAAATCCCCAAATATAATTGAAAGTGAGACATTGCAATTATTATTACAGATTGGAAATTAAGCTAAGCATGGTCAAGTTCTAATAGGATGAATGAGATCAGCAGTTTAGCTAAAGGGAACAGGTACACTCAGAGATCATTAGCTGGCCCAGGTTATACAAGAACCTGCTAGAAATGAGGCCATCTTTGATTTACCCATCACATATAATAAGACAATGAACTGACAGGTAAAAATACTGCACATAAATGAGCAATGTGACAACCTAATGCTTCTGTTGGGCTTGATAAGAACCTAGTTTAAACTAGGTCTGTCTTATTTTTTTTATATCCCTGATAGCAGGAACACAACCAACCCATCTTACAGCCACCAAAGTACCCAGCAAACCACAGGAATCAGTAGCCACCCAACTGTAACAGAGTACAATGCAGGTACCACAGCAATAATCCCAGTATTTCCTTAGAATGAAACACACACCTCAATTATGTATGTTTAAACTGACAACAGCCTGATGTAATCCTGTATATATGGGGTGCAGTATTTGTCAAACAAAACTCCCTGTGGGAAGGCCTCTCCATCAGTGATGTCACCTCCCTGCTCACTCTCCCTGGTCCAGGAGCACCATTTACTAATCATGCTTATTTGCCCTATGTGCAGACACTCAGTCTCTGATGTGCGGGACCCTCCAAATGCTCAGCATGCTTCCCCATTCTCCACTGTCCCCTGGTGCCAGTAAGCTTTCCCCGCACTGTATTGGATCCCCTACAACCAAGCACCTCGAGACTGGTGACTCCTCTGCCCCAGGGACCATGGTAATATGCTTTATTGAACTATCTAGAAAAAAAGGAGCATTTCAATATCAAACATGCCTGGGTACCACCTTTACATCTACACAATAATACAATAATTCTAATACAATAATCACCCACATGAGCAACATGGCTTTTCCATCCCATAGGGCACACAATAAAATGTATCTGTCACAGTTCAAGTATTAAGGCTGGGAGGACAGTGTTAGGGGAAAGACGGAAGAGAGCATGTCAATAATCCATGTAAATCCAGAGCCCTCTATCGTCCAACAGTCTTTCCCCCCCACACACACACACATCACAGACAACATTCAAATCTTTACTAAACATACATACTTATTACTATATACCATGTGGAAATAAAAGAAAAAGGAGAAAATCATTAAATCAAGTAGAAAATGAAAATTTAGTTGTAAGGAGAGAAAGACTAACTCTATTTTTTTAAATCTATTAATGAGTTTGCAGATGAGCTCAACTTGTTATTGTCTTCAGTTTCTACAAGGGAGTTGCCAGTAGTCTGAACACTACAACAAAATGGGGCTACACTACATTCACCAAACAATTGGTTAATGCATGAGGAAATCCAACAGATGGTGGAAAAAGTAAATGTTACTATAGTCCCAGGTCCTGATAGAATACATCCAAGGGTACTGAGGAAACTGGGTTTTGTAATACTCAAACCATTATATCTAATTTGTCTAGATTCACTCGCCACAGGGTCGCTACCAGATGACTGGAGAAAAACAGATGTGATACCTATATTTAAGAAGGGAGCAAGAAAAAATCCAAGTAATTATAGGGATAGTATACAAAAAAATGTCTATTTGAACAAGATTATAAGTAGGAGTCAACATAGATTTATAAAGGACTAGCAAAAAAATGTGAAGGCTGGCAATGCTGTTTGCCACACAATGCAATGCTCTCCCCCCTCTAACTTGCCGGCCTTGCAATGAGCGCCTTCAGCGCACATTGCAAGCTTCTCCCACCTTCTACTTTATGGCCTGAAGGCGCTAATTGCGAGCCCTGAAATGAGCCACGAAGCAGCTAATTGCAGGCCTCGGCCAAGCCATCACTGTCAAGCCTCGCAATAAGCACCTTCTGCACTCATTGCGAGCATCTCTCCCCTCTACTTTATGGGCCAAAGGCGCTCATCGTGAGCCCTTCAGCGCTCATTACCAGCCTTTTGCAAAGCCTTGCGGGCCTCAAAATGAGCTCCTAAGGTGCTCATTGCTGAAATGTTGCGCGGGCCTCGCGATTAGTGCCTTCTGCGCCCGTTGCGCATGTGCAAACCTGTAACTTTTAACATTGCGCAACCAACATACCCCAACTATTATATGTGATAGGACATATCAAACAAAACTAATTCGTTTCTATGAGCAGGTAAGTAAGAACTTAAATCAAGGCAACTCAGTGGATGTAGTCTTTTTGGATTTTGCAAAGGATTTTGATACAGTGTCACATGAAAGATAATTGCGCAAACTAAGGGATACAGGAATTGTAGTAAATATTCGTTTCATGGATTAAGAGCTTGCTTAAAGATTGGAAGCAAAGAGTTGTTGTAAATGGAACTTACTCAGATTGGACTAATGTGGTAAGGGGGGTTCCTCAGGATCAGTATTAGGCCCTCTTCTTTTTACATATTAATGACAGAAGTTGTGCAAGGCTATTAAATCAGAAGTGGGCAAGTAAATAATAGATGAGATGTAATATGAATAAATGTAAAGTTTTGCATTTGGGAAGCAATGAGCTATGCAATTTCTAATCTTAATGGAGCAAATCTAGGGGTATCAGCTATTAAAGGGGATTTAGGAAGCCGGGGACAACCACCTCCATAATAGGGCATAATGTCGAGCAGCATCATCAAATACAAGTACAATTGTTAAGTATTAAGAAGGGTATAACAGCAAGTACTCACTTATTTGAAATAGTACAATTTTGGGGACCACTTAATAAAAAACACATTTTAGAGCTTGAAAAAGTACAGAGTAGGGCAGCAAAACTAATAAAGGGAATGGAGGACTAAGCTTTGAAAAAACACTAACCAAATTAAACTTATTTTTCAGCTGCCAAGACGACATCCCTTGAGGTTAGAAGGAAAAACATACCACCTTAAAGAAAGAAAAGGGTTCTTAATAGTATGGGTGGTTAAACTGTGGAATTATCTACCAAAGGAGATTTTGACAGTTGATTCAATAGATAACTTTAAAAAGGGATTGGATATATTTTTGAATAAAAAGGGCATTCAGGGTTATCCTGGATAACTTTTAGGAAGCAGCAATACAAATTTTATCGAGCTCCCAGTAAACTTACACCTCTGTGTGCGTAAATAAATAAAAAATATATATTTATATCACATATATAGTTGTGAGCATACGAGCCGTTGCTTACGCTTGCGGGCTCACGCAGCAAGCTCGCAAGAACTGCATCCCTTGTGAAGCGAGAGATGCAGTTCACTCAGCAAATGCGAACCCTAGCGAAGAGAGGGGCCGCATTTGCGGAAGGTGGAGGCTCCAACGTCGGCTGTGTTAAAAACTACACACGCACGACTTAGAAAAAACCAAAGGCGCTTCACACGCTGTTAAAAACACACACATGCACGACTTAGAAAAAAAAAACAGTTTCCCTCGCAAAAAAAATCTGTGTCACGCTACGACCCATTCCGAACACGCAAAAACTGTCCGAAAATGGCGCGCATGAAAACATCAGAAACACAATAAATAAACACAACGAACACATAAAAAGCTTACTTGCAGCAAGGGGGGGCATCCAGCACCTTGAAAAGTGAATTTCTACGTCCATTTAAGTCCAAAAAAATGAGTTTAAACTGCCAAAAATCACCTAAGCGAGAGAAAAAAAGGCCCGCCGAACAAAACGAAAACGAGGCTACAGACGCAACAATACTACAGTGAAACAACGCTACAGTCAACTTTACGAGGTACGTAACGCATACTATGCGGCACGTACCACACTGATATTAACCACCATTTTGAAAACTACTACGCATAAAATGGCAGATGGAACGCAAATTGTAAGCTGGAACGCAAATAGCTCATGCTTATTGCGTTCTAACGGTCTGAGGCACCTCAAAGTTTATAAATACTGCCTACTTTCCAGAAAATTCTACATTTCTACTCAGGTGATGAACGGAGTGACTGGATAGTTAACTGCTGCTGTTACTTGAGAAGAGAATTATTTCCTATTTTCCTACTTTACACTGTGCAAATTACAACTGAGAGGTAAGCTATAATAGATTACATTTTATTACCAAAACAGCAAAAAAAAAACAACAACTTTAACTATGAAAATGGGATTCATGTATAGTGACATGTGACACGCACATATATGTGTATAGGCCCTACAACAAACTAATGTTAACCAAAACTAATTAAACAAGTACATTTAAATGACATTAATTTACTACAACTCATAGCAAAAAATATTATGACACTAATACATATGCAACCTGAAGCTGAATCTTTGCCCTTTTCTTTCACTATTCAAACAGACGCATCAACAGCGTCACTCAAGAATTTGCACCGTGGACTGTGAAAGAGAATTACTTTTAAAGAACACAAAGAAAGAAGAAGAGGTAAGATAGGAAAATACATTACATGTTGAAAAAGACCATGCTTTGCTAAATCAAAAAGAAGAAATATACAATTAACCATTTAAATTTATTTTTCAAACAGACACTACAAGAAGACTGGCGGATTAAGATTGACAGGAGGGGACCCTCCGTCATTCGGACAAGAACAACACTTTAATCAAGGTATAGTATAACAAGTAGAAAAAAAAAGGAAATATATATGTTTAATGGCGCCAATATAAAAATTAAAAGTACAAAAAAAAAAATACAAATGTAATAAAGACTAAAACAACACAGTTCAACAAACTTCACAAACACCTATACATTTTACAAAGAAAGACAGTTTCAGAGAAAAAAAAAAGAGGTGGTCGCAAAACAGGATAGCATCCGAAACATTAGCAACATACATAAAACAAAAGTATTCCTCCTCTTTACTGTAAAATAAACTCCAACCATCACTCACAAGCCAAATGCAGCAACCAAAAAGTGGTGAACACAAAACAGGATAAAACAAAAAAGCCTACCATGATATAGAAAAGGCAATTAACATTCATTTTTACTGTCCAACATCATTTAATACTCATAAAGAAGACTAATTAAGCAAATAAAGTATGCAAAATATGGTGGACACCAAACAGGATTGTACCAAAAATCCCACAAACAGATAGAAAAGTTAAATAATATTCTTCTTTACTGTTTAAGAACCTATAAGCCTTACAAAGAATCCTAAATAAGCATACCAAAAGTGGTGTACACAAAAGAGGATAATGCTAAAAACATTGTGATCATATCCAAAGTAAAAGACTAATTAAGCAAATAAAGTATGCAAAATATGGTGGACACAAAACAGGATTGTACCAAAAATCACACAAACAGATAGAAAAGTTAATTAATATTCTTCTTTACTGTTTAAGAACCTATAAGCCTTACAAAGAAGTCTAAATAAGCATACCAAAAGTGGTGGACACAAAACAGGATAATGCTAAAAACATTGTGATCAGATCCAAAATAGTAAAAACATTAATATTTACAGGAAAAAAAAAAGGATAACTGTAATATACAAATACAATTAAAGTATTTGAAAAAGTTGCACAAAAAACAGCATAGCAGGAAAATTCACCATAACAGATACAATAGACCAAAACAATGAAATATGCTATTCATTACAAACACATTAAAATAAAATAACATTTTAATTTTTCTTTTACAACAGACACTGCGTGAAGTGCATCGGACCAAGACTTTGAACAGCGGGCCAACAAAGATTCTGCTTGAAATCACACTTCAACCAAGCTACAGTATAAAAAGTAAAAAAAGAGAAAACTAAACAAACATTTTTGCTCTGCATCCATGTCAAAGAAAAAAAAAAACAATAACAACCACTAACTATAACCTTTACCAAAATATAACTGACACATTTCTCATTTACCTCTTATTTGTCTTTTACGGACAATGTTTAACAGTAAATCCAAACTTCAATCTAGCCACAAAAAAAAGAAACAGAAAACAGCATAGTCCACAAAAGTCTCAAAACACAGACTAAATAAAAATTTTCATTCTCAATTACCAGTCTTAATGTACAATATTAAGCATAAAACCTAACCACACACATAAAATACAATACTACAACAAATAGTACTAACACCCAAAAAGCAACAATAGAAACATTTTCACAGCGGAAACATATAAAACTTTAAATAAAATATAAAAATACTATTATAACAATCCCCTGTACGATAAATTACTAAGACTAATTTCTGCCCTCTACTATGCCTATAAGTCAAAAGTACAACAAAAAAATAAATTAACAAACCAAAAAAATACACCTACCACATCTAGAAGCAGCTATAGTGTAATTACCTTGAGTGTGCTATGCATGTGAGGCAAAAATTTCAACCTACGACCGAAAATAAACGCAAAAACATAAAAAACACTTATTTAATAAAGAAAGAAAGTACCGCTACAATGAACTACAATCACATAGAAACAAACTGTTGATAATAAAACATTTTAAAAACAAACTTAACATCTAAAAATAAACTAATGATACATTATTTTTTTTTACAGATTAACAAGGCTGATAACGAGAGCAAACAAGAAAAGATAAGACGGCAAGCTAGAGAATGACAACAGAGATTGGCCAGCCAGCAGACACCGGAGCAGAAGGAAATTCAACGAGAAAAAGAATGCAAAAGAATTGCAAGCAAAAGAACCTGCTAAAATTAAAGATACACCAAAAAAAGCTACGAAGCAAACAAAGGATTTAGAACCTGTTCATGAAACATCAGATGCCATTTTACCTGAAAAAATCAAAGATATACCAAAAAAAGCCACCAAAAAAACAAAGCATTCAGAACCTGTTCCTGAAATATTACATCACATTTTACCTAACCCAATAAAAGATATACCAAAAAAAGAAACCAAAAAAACAAAGCATTTAGAACCTCTTCCTGAAACATGACATGACATGTCACCTGAGGAATTTGAAAATGAAACTGATAAATGCTTTGCAAATTGTCTTTTACTCAAGTCTTTACCAGTAGAGGATCATAATTGTGGGGACATGAATACTCAATGTCAGTTTTGTGAGGCTTATCATTTTAAACAGGAGAGACCCAGATATGGCCAATTTATTAGTTGCTGTCAAAAAGGCAAGGTCAAACTTCCAGAAAGAAAATAATTTCCAATCTGTTTACAAAACATTATGACTGAACCTACTTTTCCAAACTACAAAAAATTTAAGACAAACATAAGCTCCTACAATAGTGCCATATCCTTTGCATCTATGGGGGCAACATTAGCTGCTAATGTACCAGGACATGGTCCTAACTGTTTTAAAGTCCAAGGCCAAATTTACCATCGGACTTCACATTTACATCCAGAGGAAGGAGAGCAAAGATAATTTGCTCAACAATATGTCCTAGTGTGAGGAATTGACTCTGCTAGGTTTTGAACCCTGGTCCCCAGGCTGCTATACCTCTTCCCTACCACTGTGCCAGCCTGCCTCTTGCAGATTTGCCTGAGATCTGATACCTTGACTCTAAAAGCAATGCAATCAGTGACAACTCTCTTTAGCTGTGTCTGGTCAGCTGTCTGGTTCTTGGCCTATATAAGGCACTTCCTGTCTCTGTATCCTTGCCAGATTATTGTGTGGTTTCTGATCACTTCAATAAAGCTTGTTCCTGTTTCACCTACAAATTGCTGAACTGGATTATTGCTGACCTTGGCTGCTGGTCTCCACAACCTTGTGATTCCATATAATTACAGAATAATCTGGCCCTTTCATGTAGACCGCCGGGTCAGATTCTGCATTGGCCCAGCAGGTTGGTTTATTTGCAAGAACTGTGCAGACCCAGGCACAGACCATTCAAGTGCTGCAGGACCAGGTAGCTGAACTGCAGACCCAACAGGTTGCTTTTACTGCAAGAAATGTGCAGACCCAGGCACAGACCATTCAAGTGCTGCAGGACCAGATAGCTGAACTGCAAAATAAAATTCAGTCAATGCACAGTGAGTATACCAGCTACAGGGCACGAGATGTTACACCTGCACAAGATGCCCGCTTGCCCCTACCAGAAAAGTTTGGAGGAGATCGCAAAAAATTTAGGGGTTTCCTAAATCAATGGCGTTTGCACTTCATGATGTTACCTCAACGATTTCCATCTGATAGAGAGAAGGTGGGATTTATTTTTTCCTTATTCAAAGATGAAGCCCTGGCTTGGGGCTCCCCTCTTCTGGAACAGGACAGTCCAGTCTTGGGTAATCTAAATAACTTTCTTGAGGCCATGTGCCTAGTTTTTGATGACCCAAATCGATGTGCTACAGCAGAAGCCACTCTCCTTCATTTGCATCAAGAGAGGCGCTAGGTGGCTGAATATGCTGCTGAATTCAGTCAGTGGGTTGCTGATACTACCTGGAACCAATCAGCCCAGAGGTTCCACTTCAGAAAAGGTCTCTCAGAAGCTATAAAAGATGAGCTAGCTCGTGTTGATCTTCCTGCTGACTTTGATGCATTTGTGCGTTTGGCTATCCGTATTGATCGGAGACTTTCTGAAAGAAGATTGGAAAGACAGGGCTCTTTTAGACCAAGTACTACTCCAATTTCCTATTCAAGAACTTCTACTCCGATCCCACAAACACCTACAGACTCTGAGCCAGAGGCTATGCAGGTAAATCTAATAAGAGGGCCATTATTCAACGAAGAAAAACAGTGGCGACGCACTCACAATTTATGCCTGTATTGTGGTAGTGTAGGGCACTATGCCATCAATTGCCCTAGAAAAACCAAAAGAACAATAGCTATGGCAGCTGAGGGTGCACAGATTCAACACCAATCCCAGATTTCAGATCAACTGAATTCTGTCACACAACCCTTGTTTTCTCTGGCTCATGGTGAAGAGGGTATGTTGACTCAACATCCTCATTTTGTGGTGCCTATCACTTTGCAATGTGGTGATCGTAAAATTTCAACTACAGCTATGATAGATTCTGGAGCAGGCGGAAACTTTATGGACATTAAATTTGCAGCAGGAAATAGAATTCAGTCTATCCCTAATTCTTCACCTGTGTTAATGGAGACAGTTGACGGTTCTCCACTTACGTCAGGCCCGGTTACACATGAGACTGTGCCCTTAATGTTGACTGTGGAAGTGAATCACCATGAGGCTATATCTTTCCACCTAATTTCCTCAACACAGTTTCCAGTGATTTTGGGGGTACCTTGGCTTGCTCTGCATAACCCACAGATTGATTGGAAGATCAGAACTTTGTCCTTTCCTTCAGAACACTGCTTAATGAATTGTCAACCCTCTAAGGTAACACCTGTTGCCACAACAATTAATGAAATGGTTGCTACAAACTTGACCAAGCTTCCTCTACAATATCGGGATTTTGCAGATGTCTGTTATAAGAAGAATGCTGATCAGCTTCCACCACACAGGCCTTATGATTGCCCAATAGAGCTGTTGCCTGGGGCTGCTATCCCATTTGGCTGTATATATTCCCTTTCTGAGTCTGAATTGAAAGCTCTTCATGAATACCTACAAGAAAATCTTGCCAAAGGCTTTATTCGACCATCTACTTCTCCAGCAGGAGCTCCTATTTTCTTTGTAGAAAAGAAAGATGGCAGCCTACGGCCATGCGTTGATTACAGGGACATTAATAACATTACTGTTAAAAACCGCTACCCCTTACCTCTGATTCCTGAACTTTTGGAGAGACTTCGGTCAGCTAAAATATTTATGAAGCTTGATCTTCGGGGGGCATATAATCTGGTTCGCATAAGACCCAATGATGAATGGAAAACAGCTTTCAGAACCAGGTACGGGCATTACGAATATCTAGTAATGCCTTTTGGGCTGTGTAATGCCCCTGCAACTTTCCAGCATCTTATCAGTGATGTACTACGAGATCTTCTGGATCAGTTTGTTGTGGCATATTTGGATGATATCCTAATATTCTCTGATAATCTTGAAAACCACAGAAAACAGGTCCGTATAGTTCTAGAGCGCCTTCGTACCCACCGCCTATACATTAAACTAGAAAAATGTGAGTTTGAACAAACAGAAATTCAATTCCTGGGGTATGTAATAACTCCCAAAGGTTTACGTATGGACGCAAGTACAATTAAAGCTGTGCTGGACTGGCCCATCCCCAAGAATGAAAAAGATGTTCAGAGATTTGTGGGGTTTGCCAATTTTTACAGGCGTTTCATTAAGAATTTCTCTGCCGTTATTACACCGATCACTGAACTCACACATAAAGGGACTCCTTTACAGTGGTCCGATAAGTCGGATACCGCATTTTCCCGATTAAAGACTCTGTTTACATCTGCCCCCGTCCTGGTACATCCTCAGCCGGAATTACCATTTATTGTGGAAGTTGATGCTTCTGATTCAGCTGTTGGTGCTATACTGTCTCAAAGGACTGGACCTAAGATGCTGTTACATCCGTGTGCCTTCTATTCCCGCTAGATGGTGCCAGCAGAAAGAAACTATGACATAGGGAATAAAGAACTTTTGGCTATAAAAGCTGCCTTCACCGAATGGAGACATCTCTTGGAGGCGCGCTACCCATCCAATTACTGTCCTCACAGTTTACAAAAATCTGGAATGTATTCGATCAGCAAAGAGACTGTCAGCCAGACAAGCACGCTGGTCCCTATTCTTCTCGAGGTTTAATTTTTTGGTTACATACCGTCCTGGCTCCAAGAATGGTAAGGCGGATGCCTTGTCTAGAATAGCTGACCCCCTCCATACTACCGTAACCAAGACCACCATCTTGCCGGAGGATATATTTATAGGAGTTACATTTCCTTCTGATCTGATGTCTCGCATTAAAAAGGGCTACGCTGAAGACCCAGTTCTTCGTGATCCTCCTCGTGACATCCATATGACGATGCTTAATGGGTTTTGTATTTTTCAACAACGTCTGTTTGCTCTCGAGTCAGTGCGACTGGACCTTTTACGTCTCTACCATGACTCAAAACCAGCAGGTCATCCAGGAATCCGAAAGACGCAAGACCTACTTGCCCGATCCTTTTGGTGGCCGAAGTATCATGAGGATGTTAAGAAGTATGTGTCCTCTTGTGATGTATGTGCCAGACATAAGACTCCTCGCTCATCCCTGTTGGCTTGCTTCAGCCTCTTCCGATTCCTCATCGTCCCTGGGGATCTATATCCATGGACTTTATTGTGGAACTACCTCCCTCTAAGGAACACACTACCATTCTTGTTGTTGTGGACAGGTTAACTAAGATGGGTCATTTCCTACCAGCTCGTTGTCTCCCTTCAGCTAAACAGACGGCTGACCTGGTTATTCGGGAAATATTTCGCTTGCATGGAGTGCCTGATGAAGTAGTTTCTGACAGGGGAGTGCAGTTTACATCTCGTTTTTGGAAACATTTTTGTTCTAATCTAGGTATTAATGTAAATCTGTCGTCAGCTTTTCATCCGCAAAGTAATGGACAGACTGAGCGAACCAACCAGACTTTGGAGCAATATTTGCGGTGCTATATTAGTTACCTGCAGGATGACTGGCTGGATTTTCTACCCACGGCGGAGTTTGCCTATAACAATGCCCAACACTGCTCCACTTCTTTGAGCCCATTTTTTGCCAACTATGGTTACCATCCGACCTTTCTAGTCAGTCTCCCAATTACTACTTCCATTCCTGCTGTCACTGACCGGCCATCCGCCTTACGTGATTCCCAAGCACTGTTAAAAGAGACTCTTTTGGAGGCTCAGGAATGTTACAAAAGAGCTGCTGATAGGTATAGAAAGGAGGCCCCAGTCTATCACGTTGGTGACAAGGTGTGGCTGTCAACAAAGAATCTTAAGCTTCGGATTCCTTCTCATAAATTGGGTCAAAGGTTCATGGGACCTTTTGAGATCATTGCTCAGATCAATGCTGTCACTTTCCGTTTGCAACTCCCGAATTCCATGAAAATACATCCAGTGTTTCACGTTGCACTGCTTAAACCTTTTCATGAAAATACTTTCCCTGGCCGAGCCCTGCCTGCCCCACCTCCAGTCCTCGTGGATGGTGAGGATGAGTACGAAGTGGAAAAAATTCTTGACTCCAGGATCTTCCGTAACAAGCTTCAGTATCGTGGGAACCAGTGGACAATATTCACGCTCCTTATCTCCTTCTGTCTTTTCATGTGCAGTACCCTGCTAAACCAGGTAATAGGGCATCCAGAGGCTGCACCTATAGAGGCGGGGGTAATGTGAGGAATTGACTCTGCTGGGTTTTGAACCCTGGTCCCCAGGCTGCTATACCTCTTCCCTACCACTGCGCCAGCCTGCCTCTTGCAGATTTGCCTGAGATCTGATACCTTGACTCTAAAAGCAATGCAATCAGTGACAACTCTCTTTAGCTGTGTCTGGTCAGCTGTCTGGTTCTTGGCCTATATAAGGCACTTCCTGTCTCTGTATCCTTGCCAGATTATTGTGTGGTTTCTGATCACTTCAATAAAGCTTGTTCCTGTTTCACCTACAAATTGCTGAACTGGATTATTGCTGACCTTGGCTGCTGGTCTCCACAACCTTGTGATTCCATATCATTACACCTAGTTACAATGGAAGCTGTTGACCAACGTATGCAGCTGCAAGAAAATAAAAAATGCTTACCCAGTGTTTTTATAGAGCTAGATAACATTATGGCCAATAACCCCTACACTAAAGCTAATAAAAAATTGGCAGAATTAGAAAATGAACAACAACGTCATGCACAAAGACATCAATTACCAATCCCAAAGGTCAATATGGTGCTTAAAAGAGATAGACATACAGACAAACGTTGTTATAACTTGCCAACATCAAATGAGGTTGCAATGGTATTTAAAAATGATGAAGGAGAACCACCATTTCAAAGAGACATTAGAATATATCCCAGAAATGAGGAGCAACCATTCATTAATATCAGTATCTTAAGTCCAAATTTAGATCCAATGACATATCCCATTTTTCCCCCACACGTAGAAGCAGTTTGGCAACCAAAATTAACACTTCACAGTTACCCAAATGCTAAAGCCAGAATCCCAAATAATGTTTTCATGCTTGAATTTAAAGTAGCTCAAATTGCCATTTGAAATACATTTAATCCAATTTTATGTGGTGGAAAACTAACACAACAATGGATTATTGATTCATATTTGCAAGTTGAGGCCAATAATTTAAACTTTATAAAATATCAACAAGATAAACTACGTGTAGAACAATATTGTGGACTAATGGACTATGTTTCTGAGGTGGCTACAAGCAGAGTCATGACAGCTGGCAAAGCCATCATTTTACCATCTTCCTTTCAAGGATCTCCTCGAAATATGAGAGAAAGATACAATGATGGTATGGCTATTGTCACCAAATTTGGCAAACCCGATTTATTTCTTACATTTACATGTAATCCTCAATGGCCAGAAATTACACACTTCTTGGCCAAAGTCCTTCCGATAGACCAGATTTTGTAGCCAGAGTTTTTAAGAATAAATTAAATGAATTAATACGTGATATCACTATAAGTCACTTATTTGGGAAATGTCTTGCTTACGTAAATACCATTGAATTTCAAAAAAGAGGCCTTCCACATACACATCTTCTGATAATACTTCAAGAAAAAGATAAATGAGATACTGCTGACAAAGTGGATGCAGTCATTGTTGCTGAACTACCAGATCCAGAACTATATGGTAGACTATATGAGATTGTTGCATGATGCATGGACCCTGTGGTGAGCTTAATCCACAATCACCATGTATGGAAAATATTAAATGTTCCACAGATTTTCCAAAACATTATAGAGACAAAACCTATGCCAATTGTGATGGCTATCCACTTTACAGGGAGTGCAGAATTATTAGGCAAGTTGTATTTTTAGGATTAATTTTATTATTGAACAACAACCATGTTCTCAATGAACCCAAAAAACGAATTAATATCAAAGCTGAATATTTTTGGAAGTTGTTTTTAGTTTGTTTTTAGTTTTAGCTATTTTAGGGGGATATCTGTGTGTGCAGGTGACTATTACTGTGCATAATTATTAGGCAACTTAACAAAAAACAAATATATACCCATTTCAATTATTTATTTTTACCAGTGAAACCAATATAACATCTCAACATTCACAAATATACATTTCTGCCATCCATGGATTCTGTCAGTATTTTGATCTGTTCACCATCAACATTGCATGCAGCAGCAACCACAGCCTCCCAGACACTGTTCAGAGAGGTGTACTGTTTTCCCTCCTTGTAAATCTCACATTTGATGATGGACCACAGGTTCTCAATGGGGTTCAGATCAGGTGAACAAGGAGGCCATGTCATTAGATTTTCTTCTTTTATACCCTTTCTTGCCAGCCACGCTGTGGAGTAACTGGACGCGTGTGATGGAGCATTGTCCTGCATGAAAATCATGTTTTTCTTGAAGGATGCAGATTTCTTCCTGTACCACTGCTTGAAGAAGGTGTCTTCCAGGAACTGGCAATAGGACTGGGAGTTGAGCTTGACTCCATCCTCAACCTGAAAAGGCCCCACAAGCTCATCTTTGATGATACCAGCCCAAACCAGTACTCCACCTCCACCTTGCTGGCGTCTGAGTCGGACTGGATACCAATCCAGCCACGGGCCCATCCATCTGGCCCATCAAGACTCACTCTCATTTCATCAGTCCATAAAACCTTAGAAAAATCAGTCTTGAGATATTTCTTGGCCCAGTCTTGACGTTTCAGCTTGTGTGTCTCGTTCAGTGGTGGTCGTCTTTCAGCCTTTCTTACCTTGGCCATGTCTCTGAGTATTGCACACCTTGTGCTTTTGGGCACTCCAGTGATGTTGCAGCTCTGAAATATGGCCAAACTGGTTGCAAGTGGCATCGTGGCAGCTGCAAGCTTGACTTTTCTCAGTTCATGGGCAGTTATTTTGCGCCTTGGTTTTTCCACATGCTTCTTGCGACCCTGTTGGCTATTTTGAATGAAACGCTTGATTGTTCGATGATCACGCTTCAGAAGCTTTGCAATTTTAAGAGTGCTGCATCCCTCTGTTAGATATCTCACTATTTTTGACTTTTCTGAGCCCGTCAAGTTTTTCTTTTGACCCATTTTGCCAAAGGAAAGGAATTTGCCTAATAATTATGCACACCTGATATAGGGTGTTGATATCATTAGACCACACCCCTTCTCATTACAGAGATGCACATCACCTAATATGCTTAATTGGTAGTAGGCTTTCGAGCCTATACAGCTTGGAGTAAGACAACATGCATAAAGAGGATGATGTGGTCAAAATACTCATTTGCCAAATAATTCTGCACTCCCTGTATAAACGAAGAGAAGGAGATAGTGCCATTATTTGTGGCAAAAAAGTTGACAATAGATATGTAGTACCCTACAATCCACATTTACTCATGAAGTTGAACGCACACATTAATGTAGATGCCTGCACTTCCATCAAATCCATTAAATATGTGTACAAATATATTTACAAAGGCTATGATGCAGCTACTATAGTCGTCAAAAGTGCAGACAACCCTGAAAGCACTGAGTTAGTACATGATGAACTTGCATCTCATGTAGATGCTCGCTATGTAAGTGCTTTTAAAATTTGAAAATGCATGATAGATCACATGTAGTATATAGATTAGCAGCACATTTGCCAAAAAGACATTTAGTTTATTTCCATGCTGGAAATGAAAGTAATGCATTGGCCCAAAGTGAACATCATCAAACTACACTAACTGCATGGTTTGAATTAAATTCAACAGATTAAGAAGCAGCACAATTCTTATATATTGAAATTCCATATCACTATGTTTTTGTGAATGGATTATGGAGACCTAGAAAAAGCAGAGGAAATAAAATAATCCCAAGAATTTACACAGTCAGTCCAAGAGATCTTGAACCTTTCTGCTTACGAATATTACTTTTAAATGTTCCTGGAGCACAAAGTTTTGAACACTTATGAACTGTTAATGACATAGTATATGAATCCTTCCATTTAGCTACAAGACATAGAAACTTACTAGCTGATGATACAGAATGGGAAAGATGTTTAGAAGAAGCAGCACTATGTCAAATGCCAGGGCAGATGAGAGAACAATTTGCATTTATTTGTATCTTCTCAAATGCTCCAAATGCATTAGCTTTGTGGGACACATTTAAAAGTAATATGGCTGAAGACTTTATGCAAAGATACAATGAACCTATTGCACACTTAAAAGTGTTAATGGAAATCCAAGAAGTATTTTTAACTCATGGATTAAGTTGTGCAAGTTTTAATTTGCCTGATCCAGGTCTTATAGATGACATAAACTTTGAAGATTATGACATTCAACTACAAGTACAAAGAACAGAAGAAAGACTTGCAACTTTAAATATGTTACAATTGCATTTAAATTTAAATTACAATTAAAAATGCAATAGATGATGACATGGTCAAAGAGCGTTATTTCTATCTTGATGGACCTGGCAAATCAGGAAAAACGTATCTATATTATTTATTAATGAGTTTTGTACGAGCACAAGGTCAAATAGCACTGCCATTTGCCACTACTGGAATTGCTGCACATTTGTTACAAGGTGGAAGAACTGTACATAGTGGCTTTAAACTGCCAGTGCCTATTTTAGAAACCTCTGTGTCAGATATTCGCATGACATCATTACAAGCAAAAAAAATAAAAAAAAGTAAATTAATTATAATAGATGAGGCCACAATGATGTCATGCTATGCCCTCCAATGTATTGACCGTTTGCTTGGTGAAGTCATGGATAATACATTTCTATTTGGTGGAAAGGTAATGTTGTTAGGTGACGATTTTAGACAAACATTACCTGTCGTTGTACATGGAAATGAAAAAACTGACATTATCGAAACCTGTATAAAGTCAAGCACACTATGGAAACATTTTACCCATCTTCAACTGCAACAAAACATGAGATCAGAAGGCAAAACTGATTTCAATGATTGGCTTATTAAAATTGGAGAAGGCAGAACAGAAAAAATACCAAATTTACCTGACGACAGTGTGCAGATCCCACCTCATATGATTTGTCACCAAGATATTATATCGGCTATATTTGAAGGTAGCATAAATACCCAGGAATATTCAGAGCTTGCCAATCAAGTCATACTAACATGTAAAAATAAGGATGCATTAATCCTCAATAATGAAATCTTTAAAAAAAATGTATGTACCACAAAGAAATTATTACAGTGCTGATTCTGTACTTGCTGATGACAATGAAAGTAAGGCAAACTTTTTCACTGAATTCATAAACTCACTAACTCCTTTTGGAATGCCACCACATATTTTGCAGCTAAAGAAAGGTGCAATTGTCATGTTACTGCGAAATATGAACCCCAAAAAAGGCCTATGCAATGGGACAAGATTAATTGTTCAACAATTAAAAGACCATTTCATAGATGCTGAAATTTTAACTGGTACCCATAAAGGAGAGAGAGAGTTTTCATACCAAGAATAGATTTAGCACCAAGTGAAAGTAATCTCCCTTTTATACTTCAAAGAAGACAATTTCCCCTCATTATGGCATTTGCCATGGCCATTAATAAATCACAAGGACAAACTTTCAAATCTGTGGGTATTTTCTTAGAACAACCAGTATTTGCACATGGCCAATTGTACGTTGCGTTATCACGGTGCAAAAATCCACAGGCTATTAAAGTTTACATTGAAAAGAATGAAAGTCAAGGTGATTTATTAGAAGATGGACGTATTTTTACTAAAAACATTGTCTACTATGAAGTACTTTAACTTTTCATTAAACAAACAAAAGCCATGCAAAGCAAATTTAAAAGCAAGTGCAAAAATATAAAAAAACACAATATAACCACCAATTTTTTAAAACAAATACACATAAATGTCCGTTCCCATCAAAAGGTCATTATTACGCAACAGAAAATACATTTACAAAAACAATATTTTCCTGTTAAACTACATTAAATTGTCAAACACATACAGAGCAGTGCTTACACAGCGTGCAACAAGTTTAAGTTCTTGCGTTCTCTTTTTAGAGAAACACTTTTCCAGAGACCAAACTATATGTGCGATTTAAAACAATTACTACAGCAACAAACAAAGGTCAACCATTGAAAAATACAAATCAATAAACAATTCAGTCATAATTAATGCAAGTACTGTTTATGGATGATTAGCCTCACAAAACACTTGCCTTGCATTATTTTTACAAATTATTTTAAAATGTTAATTAACTATGTTACTGTTTCTAATGTTACATGTTTGAAAAAAAAAATGTCAAGTTCCTTACTTAGACAGATAAGAAAGTTCAAGTTTCAAAAAATATACTTTCAAGTTCCTTACTTAGACATATTACAAAGTTCATGTTAAGAGCTCAACCACGTTTTAAGTCATAGCAAAAAACAAAGGTCAACCATTAAAAAATACAAATCAATAAACAATTCAGTCATAATTAATGGAAGTACTGTTTATGGATGATTAGCCTCACAAAACACTTGCCTTGCATTATTTTTACAAATTATGTTAAAATGTTAATTAACTATGTTACTGTTTCTAATGTTACAAGTTTGAAAAAAATATTTTCAAGTTCCTTACTTAGATAAGAAAGTTCAAGTTTCAAAAAATATACTTTCAAGTTCCTTACTTAGACATATTACAAAGTTCATGTTAAGAGCTCAACCACGTTTTAAGTCACAATGTAAATGTTGTCTTTTATGTTAAACATTAATCCAGGGAGTAATCCGATCGACAGTTAATGGGGTCAGGAAATAATTAATTTTTTTCCCTCTGTTACAATTGGCTACGTTTCAAGTAGGGTTTTTACTGTTTGCCTTCCTCTGGATTCAATGTATATTTAAGTTAACAATTCTTGAGATCAAACTTGCATGTTAAAAAAACATTACCTCAAGTTTACAGTACTGATTAATTTAAAGTTCAACTGTTCTTACATTCAAATGTTAATACTTTTAATACAAAATGCTTTAACAGTTACTGTTGACCAAAATAACATTTTACAAAATTAAACATGTTTAATATCACAATACTACTTATTTCATCATAACTAAAATCTTACAAGTGTCAAATACGTATATTAATAACTAAACAACTTTCCAAACATACACATCTCATTACCGTCCTTTTTTGACGGGCAAGTCGCTAGTCATATATATAATTACGATTTGTCGGTCACGTGACTGGCTTGACGGGGCTGCAATGAGCCCCGAAGGCGCTCATCGCAAGGCTTGTATGTGACTGACTTGTGGGGGGGAAAAGTCTCAAATTGGCAGACGAGTTACTGCCTTCAAAAAAATGTAGAATTTAACCGTCTCCATTTTTTTCAAGCCTGTAACTCGGAAGCCATTGGAAGCCTGCCAAAACACGTCAATTAATTAAAATGTAACTTGCAGCCTCACATTCATCAAAGGGGGAGAGGCAGAGAGCCTGTAAATCAGGTTGCAAGCTTTTGATATTTAATTGGCATTTTTGGGAGGCCTGAAAATGGCTAAGCGAGGAAAAATGGCGGCCATAAAGACTTAACTTTTTTTCAAGCACGTAATTTGGAAACACATTTTGGGCTTTGGGAGAATGAACAATTTCTCAAGCCCGCAAATGGTTTTACACCCGTAAATGCAAACAGGAGCACAGAGGAAAGAGAGGGGGGTTAAAGACACAGCGGAGGGAGAGGTGGGAGAGGGTGGAAAGAGACATATGGGAGGGAGTGGGGTGGAAAGAGACACAGGGGAGGGAGTGGGGGGATAGACACAGGGGTGAGAGAGGGGTGAAAGAGAAACAGGGGAGGGAGATAATGGGGAAACAAAACAGGGGAGGGAGATAGGGCAAAGAGACACGGGAGGGAGCTTACAGTGAGCGACGCTATTTGCAAGGCCCGATAGTTGCGGGTTGGCCGACACTTGTAATGAGCGGCTGAAGGCGCTTATCGCAAGGCCCGTAAAGTAGAGGGAAAAAGGCTTGCAATGAGCGCCATTGGCCCGCAAGTTAGAGGGGGGAGAACATCGCATTGTGTGGCAAACAGCATTGCCAGGCTGAAAATGTTATTGCCTAAATTTTTGATGGGCAAGTCGCTAGTATATATATAAATCTATCATTTTGACCTATATAATATATCCCGGTGCATAACACCTCTTTATTGACTATAAATTTGAATTAACTGGAATATAAAAAACCTCAAAAAATGCAGCTAAATAAACATAAAATTGGAGCTAGTAACAGGGTTGACAGCTTCTCTAGGTGCCTCTGAGTTAAAATGATGCACATGGTTATCACATAGGAACCAATACATAGTGCATTATATATTTGACTAGATGCATATACCTGTCATTTGCTTTGTAGAATATCTCCAATGTGAAATCTCATATCTGATATATACTCTTCATGTTATCATTATCCATGCAAGGTCTTGTTACAATTACGATTGTAGCTGACTTTATGAATCACTAGTCCCTAACACACCCAGATTTTGTGATTATTACATGTCGGTTGTTGATATATTGTTAATTTGTCCTCCATGGACATTTACAACAGATCTGACATTGCACAGGCCATTACAAGGGGCTTTGAGCAGATGACGGGACTCCTACAAATCCTTTTAGACTTAAATCATCAATGGATAGATTCCCAATCAACAATTCCAGAGGAGATGTCATACCGACATGGCCCTCTACAAGTGCCTGCCCATTGGTCTCTGTCTCCTCCACCAGCAGCTCTGAGCAGACCCTCCCACTTGCAAGCTGTTGTGTCATAGGGAGGGGAGACAATATAACTAAGAGGAGGAGGACAGAGGGGCTGTATCTTTTTTTTATTCTTGTCAATAGCATTCTTCAGTAAACATATAATTGTCAAAATGTTAACCTTGGCTATAGAGAAGCTAATCTCAAATTATGAATACAAATCATGTGGCTTAATTTTCTTCACTTTGGCCATGGACAGGTATTTCACAAATTGATTGTCACTGAGGAATGCCATGAAAAGTGAGGGTGTAGTCTTTAGGTTATTATTTTTCTCATCAATGTGTTCTTGTTATTTTACTTTAGCAGTTGTTTTGTCTACAAGTAGTGTTACGCAGTACTGTAGGTAAGCTATAGACAAATGCCATCATATAGCAATCACTGTAATGTTATATCTTCTACTTCAAGATCTCATGTTCCATTAAAAGGATATGTAAGTGAACTGAGTTTAAAATGATTCCCAATAAACAGCTACGGATTAATAGAAAACTTTGTATTATATTGAAAAGTTGAATGTACTTATATATTTATATGCTAAATACTGATATCTGGATGTGCACAACACTAAGAAGCTTACATAAAGTGTACCCTGCAGGGTACAGTGTGTAACCTTTAAAGGAAATAATGGTTGCTGGGGTCACACCTAAAATTACCCATGAGGAGACAGAGAAAAAAAAAAAAAACAGACAGCAACTGACAGATTGTGATAAAAATGTTCAGCCTGGGTTTGGAGGGTGTTAACCCTAATTTTCAATTGACAGAAATTAAAAGATATTTTACTAACTTCAAGGGAAGTGTTTAAATGCTTTTTGGGTATTTTTTCATGCAATTCTTTTTTCATACACTTCTAATTCTCATCTGTCACTCTTAGTCCAGCTCACTTACATATCCCATTAAAAATACATATATCATATATCGGCCACAAGGCTTAATGTCCCATTGAACTTTTACAAATGCACATATGTAAAAGGCAACCAGCAGTTATAACGGCTTGAAGTAAGCATGTAATCCTATTCAAACAGATAATCATTTTTGGTAGAATTAGTAGAATCACAGCAGATTAATGAAGATCACCTTTGTTTATCAGCATTAATCATGAATACATATTTGGACTTAATGACATCATGAGAAACACTGGTTGACTATGATAACACCAGTAAACATTGCAAACATTGCAAATGTCAAATCAATATGGCTAAACAATTACCTACTGAGATACTGAAATATTACCCTTGACCTTTTTAAAGTGTTCACAGCCACGCATTCATAGAAGGATTACATAGTATTGCTAAATATATGCAATTGCTCATAGCAGAGTTAGCATTTTTTGCATTTCACCATTCACTGAATGCAAAAAAAGAGGAGGGTCAAAATAATCTGTATGTATTCCTGAGTGTCACTGTTATATTAAACGAACTAAAGTATTTCATATATTGGTAAATCACACTGTGTCTATGTAATTTATGTGGATTACATAATCCAATATCTGTTTAATGTAGCAAACGAAGACATCATGTGTGGTATATATCTTATATTATATGAAGTTGGAAGTGAAAAATATATTCTTTCTCAGTTTATGATTATTGTGGTATAATTACAACATCTGACTCACGCAAATGCCATGCATTATTATACAGTGTTAGTGTACAGCAACAATTATCTCCATTTTTATCCAGCCTCCTGCCCCTTTGGGATCTCTTTGCACAATACTGATGATATTAGTGCATGGTCTTCTACAGTTCATGAATGTGCTATGTAGATATAATACAAAATCTCATTCTAGTTTTAAATGAATCCATCTGTCTGTGTGTTTGTAATGTTTCATTACATTTTATCAGATATATGTATTCCTATCATATCATGTATATCAATCATGTGGTAGGGCCTACTGTTTCTTAACACATTTAATTTCTATTATACATATCATAGATTATATTAGTTTTACTAATAACAGTACCTCAACATTTGTCTACCTCAAAAGTCATCAAATTTGGTATTCAACACTTTTTGACAAGACCTGTATTAGTCAATTTACATTACTTCTTATGGGAACTCTGTTACTAATCCTTTTCACCACTCAACGTGCCTTCTGGAACCAATTAACTATGAGTACCAATATACCACTGTACTTCAATATCTCAATGCAAATGATTACTTATCAGGTCTATAATGTTGTGTCAATTAGACAGAAGTATTGATATGGCCAAGTGATTGATATGGCACTGAGTTCTACAGTAGTAACTACCAGGTTTATATGTAATGTGTGACCTAATCATTAACATGTGTCATCAGATTAGGTAATATATTGTATCCCACCGAAATCTATATCCTTCTCAATTTGATCCTCAATGGTGTTTCCACAATGTTTCACATTGTGTTCCCATTTCCTTTTCTTCCTCTTGTGCCAACACTTTTCCCATTTCAACTTCTACCATAATAATGTGTATGCCTGTTTTGTATTTTACTTTACATTGCTCTTGTCCATTTGTAACTGTATGTATACCTATAATATATTTGGGGGATTAAACTGACTTTTAGTCTATGTCTCAGCTACCTAACTATCATGCTATATTTCTTGAAGCAGGGCTTCAACAGTAAAGCTAAACACATATTGAAGATCTGTAGAATGAAGATAATGGTTATATTATAAATGAAAGAGAGTACACGTTCTATCTTACAAGCAAAGTTGACTGTTAGCATGATAAATGTATATGTTTGCACATGTCTATAGCATATATGTTGAAGAGATATAAAAAATGCAATATTACTGTTTTACACATATCTATATTCGATAACCAACATTCGTTGCCTTTACCTTTCATGTGATGAGGAAAATATCATTCTGGTAAAACTGTCACACAGGACAGGTCAGAAGCTGCTTCTCCTGGAAATGGAAACCTTAATCAATCCATATGGGACATCTGAAAGGTAGGCATTCAACAATTGTGTTGATATGTAATTTTATTCATTTTTAATCAGTAACAAGTATCTTACTTACAATGCATCCCAAGTTAATGCACATGATTGTTTTGTTTGTGGTGTTGACCAACAATAGGTTAGCACTCACAAGTTAAATATCTGCAATATAAAGAAATTGTTAAGGTAGCCCATCATCATTGGTGGTTATGTCCACTTGCCTTTGGCAAGATTATATCAATTCAAAAGTGATTTTTTTTTACATTTACTATGACATCTTGTTACATTATTCTATAATGTCTACTGATTGTTTTTGGTTATCGTTATACTGTTAATTCTTACATATATTTATATTGTATGTAGCTATGTTTGATGTATATGAAATAATGTAAATGCCCATACAAATAGATTGAAATTAGCCTAATGACTCCATACGAAAGCTTTGTGTAAGTAAATATTAACACACTGTGATGAGTGCTTAAAATTAATATCAATGTGTTTCATTATGTTGTGATTCAGCACAACCCTTAATTTGTAATTGATGTGTGACCATGGTCATACTTACATTGTATGCCAGAATTAGGCATAGTAGTTTATCAAGTGTAATGAATAGTTCATCAGTATTCATAGTTGATGACAGGAATGTCTCCTCTACTCTAGCCTATCAGTAATTCTGCAAACATTTATATGCAAGGTACTCACAAATTAGCCTGACCCATTATTGTGACTCCGCCACATTTACCTCAGCAGGGACAGGTATGTCTTCAAGAGTATCTTGAATGTTAGCCTGAATTGCTATATTGTGAAGTCTATAGCAGACTGTTATGATCTTACACTTGTGCAAGCAACAGAACTGCATTTTGAGCAAACCAAAGTTACACTCTATAACAGTACTGCATGCTATGTGTGCCTTTTATACCTTTCCTCTGCCTTGGTTCATGGGTTATTGACAGACGTCAGCAACCAGGGTAGATACCCATAGCCTGCATCACCTGACATCTGACAAATGAGTAATATTATTACAATATTGTGATGTTTATGTAAACACACATTAAATATTTGCATGATACACGTGTGACTGACCAATGGCTATTGAGCAAAGGTATGTCTAATACAGTTAAAATAATATACAACTGTTAAACACATGCTTAGTTTTCATCTGACACTAACATTTGTGTGACAATTCTCTGATTGATTGATTTTAAACACAGTCATCTAAAGACACAGAAATAATCTTTTCTTATTATTTCATACAGATAATACAGAAGAGTGAACAGTGATGAATGACACATTGATAGAGATAGGTTGTGTTTAATACATTTCATGTACTCAACCAGGGGCCAACCAGATGAGAATTCGCCAGACTGATATCTGTCATAAAGGCCTGAGTGACGCAGTATATGGGCATCATGAGTACTTTGGGGGAAGCCTGCGTTCACACTTTATATGCACATGCTGCCATCACAGACTATTTGTACATTAACTAAATGAGACTGTCCTCAATTTCTGAAAAGCACCTTCTGATCTTTAGGAGGTTTTGATGCCACATGTGTGCAATCTATTGCACCAGTGACAAATTCACTGGTGCGTCATCTCTGCAGCGTAGGGACGTAGCTATGACATAATTTTGGAGTCCCTACGCTGCTCCGGCAGGGGTGGGACTCCATTTCTCCACTGAACCACCAATGAATCCAGCAGGTACAGTGCAAAGGGGGGACAGAGAGAGCATCTGTGGGGCCCAAAGGTAGATTTCAATGGCCCCCTATTGAGCTTGGCCCCGGTGCATAGCAACGCTTGCACCAGTGGTAGCTTAGCCATTACATAGAGGTCTATCAGACTATCACGTGTTAGATGGAAAGACTCACCATTGGTAAACCCCTCTATTGTGACTCTCTCCCCATGCACCCTAGGTGCTGTAGCTCTATTGGCTATTATTCCTGGGGCTCCTCCTGCCACTCCACAGCCTACTGGGGCTCCTGCTGCTACTTTGAGTCTTATGACTGTTGCTGCCAGTTTGTGTGCTCCTGGGGCTCCTACAAACACTTCACAGCCTCTTGGAACTGCTGCTGCCACTCCTCAATGTGATCTTCACTATAAATATGTATTTTTTTAAAACAAATTTTGCTATATTGAACAATGAAAAAAAACATATATTCCACATATACAATATCTGATACACAAGTCAGTAAGTGTCTATAAAACATTTATCCTAAAAAAACACAAAAACAAAACATCTACCTCCAGCATGAGAAGAGGACTCGGGAGAGAGGGGAAGGAATAAGTCTACCCAGAATCTCAGGCCAGGGAAAAGACAACCTATTAATTTTAAGCGTTCCTCATTAATAAAGATTTTTTTTTCCCAAAGGGCCCATTTTTTGTAGTACCTATCTTTGTAGTACTAAGTCTGCATTCTAAAAGATAAATATTTTCCAGTCTCTATAAGTTCCGACTAGGATGGGCATACTTTAATTTTCCATCTGGAAACTACAAGTTTTTTTGATTCCATAAGGAAAACCAAAACCATTCCTTTAACTGACGCTGAGAGAGAAAAATGTAGAATTGCTATTTCTGGTGCTAGGGTTATTACCATTTCACATATCTTAGATAGATGTTTAAAACTCTCAAGCCAAAAATTCTGTATAAGCGGGCAAATCCACCACATGTGGAAGTGTGTACCAATCTGCCCACAACCTCTCCAACAAGTCTTTTGTTCTTCTGATTTATTCATCTGTCCCCATTTCAATGGAGTTATGTACCATCTGTTAATAATTTTAAACTGAATTTCCCTATATGTAACATTTTTAATTAATCTACCCATTAGAAAAAAGGCTGAATGCCATTTTTCAATAGACCAAGAGACCAACCTATATCATTTTCCCATAACCTCCAATTGAAGTTTCTCACATTGAAATTGTTTCTTGATAATTTTATAACATTTAGCCACAAGGTGCTTTTTATCTTTGGAAGAGATTAATATTTCAAATTCAGTCAGCCTCCTCGTCTCCTCCATGTAGAAGTATGATAAAACCAATAGTTTCTGCAATTTAATATATTCTAACCAATTATTTATAGAAATTGAATAAATATTAATTAGTTCTTGAAACTAAACAGCCTAATCAAGCTTGAGTCAAATAGTTTGGCCAATGAGGCCAAAGGTGTAATAGGACTAGGTATGGGCATAAGAGAAAAACGAGCATTACATTTACACTACCACCTGTGATTTTTTAGTCTTCTATCCTTAAACTCCCCCTCTGTTAGAAAGAGTAAAAGGTTTAGATCCCCAGCTTCAAATTCGAAATTCTCAATTTGAAACCAATTAAATAAGTAAGAAGGCTGTGTCCATAGTATTAGTTGAGACATTTGAATAGCTTGTTGATCATTTTTAATCATCGGGTATCCGACCCCTCCCTGTTCAAAGTCACATATCTTATAGACTTTCTTTATCCTAATTCTTTTATAGTTGTGGATATCTTTATCAATTAAGATGTGAAATGTATTAATAATATGTGCTGGGACCCAGGAAGCTACGTAACAAATAAGTGATTTTTGGGAGAATGCACATCTTTACCGCCTCTATTCGCCCAGACCAAGACATAATATTGTTTCCCCAATCTGTTTTTTTTTTTTATCTTTGTATAAAGTTGTTTAAAATTCTGTACAATAACTTGTTTTAAATTAAGATATATATCAATGCCCAGATGCTGAATCTTGTTCTGCCACTTATATTGATATTTACCCTTCAAACCCTCTATTTCAGCCAGGGATAGATTATTAGGCAAAGCTTCGAATTTCAAAATTTGGATTTTATAATTGGATATTACACTAAAATCTTCAATGATTTTGTGGAGGAAACCCAAAGAGCTAAGTGGGTTCTCCACTGATATGACCATATCATCTGCAAAGAGAAATGTTTTATGTATACTTGAGCCTATCCTAATACCTTTGATGTTATCTGAACTTCTAATTGATTGAACCAATGGTTCAATTAATAGGGCAAATAAAACTGGGGAAAGCAGGCATCCCTGCAGCGTTCCATTTGAAATGGGGAATTTCTCTGAGAGAAAACCTAAGCCCCTGACAGAGGCTGATGGAGACCCATATAGTGCACCAATGGCTTTAAGGCCGAAATCTGCCAAGCAAAACTTCTCCAACGTTAATTCCATGTATCTCCACCCGACTCTGTTGAACGCTTTCTCTGCATCCAATGAAACAAACACTGCCGGGGTACCCCTCTTATTAAGATACGCAATCAGATTTAATAATCTTCTGATATTTGAAGTTCCCTTTCTCTCCACTATAAAACACGTTTGGTCTATTTCAATTAATGAGGTAATTATTTTATTCAATCTCAAAGCTAATATCTTTGAGTAGATTTTTATATCATTATTAAGTAAGGATATAGGTCTAAAATTTTTACATTCTAATATTTCAGAGTTTGTCTTTGGAATGTTCATTATAACAGCTTCTAGCATTTTGCCAGGCACTCCCTTCAGTCTTTATCTCATTGAACGTATTCACTAATTACCTCACTATTTCTCTATGAAACATTTATAATAATGATTGTTAAAACCATCCGGACCATTTGAAGAGTCAGTCTTCAAATTACTGATTACCCGCTCTACTTCCTCTTCAGTGAATTCCCCATTTAACAATTCTAGATCTACTATAGATAATTTAGGAAAGTACATTTTTGCTAAAAAACATCAGATTTTTTTCCTCCTGGATCTCTCTTCTTTGTTCGCTTCTAGATTGTATAATGCTAAATAATAATCTTTAAAAATCTGTACTATTTTCTCTGGGTTTGAGATGATTTTATCCCCATGTTTAATTTTATCCAGGCATTTATTTATGTTACTTAGCTTAGTCTTGTATGCTGAATCTTTACCCGCCTTATTCCCCCAAAAGTAGGATCTCTGCAAGAATTTCAGTCTTGCATCATCCCCTTTTTTTGTTCTATTTTTTTAATTGAGGACTGTATACCCTTCATTTCCTCAAGGGTATTTTTATCCAGATTACACTTGTGTTTTCTATCCAATTTAGCCAAATCTATATACATCTTCCTCAACGTTCTCCCTCTATCTTTTAACAATTGTGATTTTGCTTTTATCAGAATCCCTCTAATATGGGCCAACCAAAGGGTTATGCTGGAGTTAACTGAGTTTCTATTCTCTTCAAAAATTTGAAGAATGTATTTTTTAATGCCATTACTTAAATGTTCAACTTTAAGAATGTGAGAATCTAGTCTCCATGGAGAGTATTTCTTACTTCTAAGGTCTCCTTTCCAACTGATCAATACCATACCATGGTCCGATCTTAAGATCGGTTTAATATCTGCAAAATCTAGATGTTTAAAACTCAATTTGTTGGAGAAAACACAATCCAACCTAGCTTAGGAAGCAAATCTATGCAAATAGTGTGTGTAGTCCCTTTCTCCCGGATGTAAGGATCTCCATGTATCAAAAAGGTTATACCCTCTAATTAGTTCAGAAAATTGATTGGCTTTACAGGTAGGATCAATATAAGAATCCTTGGTGAGTTTGTTTATCTTCCTCTGGATTCAAACACATATTGAAGTCTCCACAAACAGAAAGAAAACCGGAAAAATATTTCCTCAACCATTTTAATGTCCTTCTTAAAAATATCACTTGTTCTTTATTGGGCGCATATATATTCAATATGGTATGTTTTACACTATTAATCCAACCTGACCATAATGTGAATCTACATTCACTATCTAATTCAAGAAGTTCTTCTTTTAGGTTTAGTTTCTTACTAAAAAAAAATGCTGTTCCTCTAGTTTTCCTTCTGGACATGGAAGATCCACCACACACATAGTGCATGTCATTTAATGAAGGTGCCTTATCCCTAGTCCAATGGGTCTCCTGTAGGCATATAA
This sequence comes from Discoglossus pictus, assembly GCA_027410445.1. Classification (NCBI taxonomy): domain Eukaryota; kingdom Metazoa; phylum Chordata; class Amphibia; order Anura; family Alytidae; genus Discoglossus; species Discoglossus pictus. The sequence continues at coordinate 206,505,805 of CM050164.1, forward strand.
TATCAGCTTTTTCAGCTTTAAACATCTTAAAAAAGCCCTGTCTTTTCACTGGTGTATTAAGACCCTGGGTATTTTGACTAATCAGTTTAAGTAAATCCATCTCCTAACCTAAGTGTCTAAATGCCCTGCAAAGTTGCCTTCCTCTCGACTCTCTCTGTCACTCCCCATGCTGGTTACAAACAAAAAAAAACTTCACAAAAAACATAATCACAAACAACAACAAAAAAACACACGAAACCACCCTCCTTGTCCGGCCTGTCCAACTTCGAAAAGTTATACGACATGCCTAGCTATTCGGGTGCGAAAAAGTTCCAACGTAAACATGTCAGCGAAAATCCAACAGAGAATATTAGTCTTTTTTTTCTATTTCCTTACCCTACATTCCTTTCTCCTTAAGTTCCCCATTACTCTTCCTTAGATGATATACTTTGGGTGTACAAATATAAATATACATTAATACTCTTATTCTAAAGTATGAAAATGCTATATGTCAATTGATAGAAAAACAGGACTTTATAAAGCATTACAAGGATGTGTCCTAATAGTCCTACCCCAGCTCAGAGTAGGAGAAAGGGAAAAAGAAAAAAAAACTAAAAAACCTTTCAAACCCAAAAGCCAAACCAATTTATTAAGTGATCCCCATTAGTTATTACCACACAAAAGTAATTACATACCTTTAAACTTAAAATTTAATAAAGTCAATTTGTGATTCTTATCCAATTGATAAAATATTATTATTAAGCTAACTATAAATAGCCTCAAGTAAATTAAGTGAATAAGAAGTGCAATAACTCAGTCTCCTCAGTTTCATAATAATATTGCTGACTAACTCATGATCAACTCCTTCCATAATATTAAATAAGCGTGTTAAAGTGCACTGTGCAACAAAGGGCAATTCATAATAAAAAATTAAAAAATAAAATAAAAAAAATCCTTAAATTCCACAGCAAGACCACCTTATTGTATGATCCACAATAGTCATTACTAAATAAAAATAATTTTAGACCATTAAACTTAATATTCAGTGAAGACTAATTAGGAATAATTTCCAATTAATTAATTATTATGACTAATCTAATTATAAAATACCTCAAAACAAAAATGTGAATAGAAATATTTTGTCTCAATCTCGTCATTTTCGTAACATATTTAGTAACTAGAACCTAATAAACTCCCTCCATAATATTAAATATACATGACAAAGTGCAATGTGCAACAAAGTGCAGTTCAAAATGAAAGTAATAATATGCCACCAAAACTTTTCCTCCCTTTCCTTCCCTTTTCTATCTCCCTTCGCTCTACCCCTTACAAGTCTAATGCAATCCTCCCTATAATACACCCAGATCTTTTATAAAAATGTTCCCCTTCCAAACATGTGGTAATGGGATTTTTTTTCTGTCTTTTGAAATTATCAATTTTGTTGGAAATCCCCATCTATATCTGAGATTCCCTGCTCTTAACAATTTTGTAATTTCTAGGAACTCTTTTCTTTTAAGTAAGGTTTCCCTAGAAAGATCTACAAATATCTATAAATTATCATAGGGAGGATTGAAAACTTTTAACTCAAAGGACTTTCTCAGCAATGCTTCCTTATAAGAAAAGTAATGGAGTTTAACAATTACATCCCTTGTTAATTCTCTCTCAATACTTGAGATAACCAAAACTCTGTGAATTCTATCAATCATATGCTCATTTGAGAATTGAAAGGCAACCGAGGAAGAGGAAAATGAGGTTATATACTCAGGCAAATCTTCATAGCCAATTTTTTCTGGCATACCCCTAATTCTTACATTACACCTTCTCGAGTTGTCCTCTAAATTGTTTAATTTAAGTTTAACTAACCTAAGCTCCTCTTTCAGATTTTTTATTTCAAATTATGTTTTTTGTTGCTCTGCATCAAAAGTTGTTAATTTATTTTCCAAACTTAAATTTTTTCCATAAGCTCAGTAATAGCAGCTGTATTCTTTGCTATTTCTGTCATAAGGTCTGAAATCAGAGTAATTCTAAAATCAACTAAGAGTTTCTAAAGGATTATCTGTGTTTTCTTCTCCTCCTGGAGAATGTATGCTCAATATGATTTGATTGGAGTAAGATGTAAACTGTCTGCAACCTCAACTCAGCATAAAGAAAGACGAAGGAGTGCAGACTCTCCTCCAGCTACCTGTGTAGTCAGCGTGGTATAGCTTCAGCTAGAAGCTGTCCTCAGCCAATAAGAGCAATGCAAAGCTCAGCCTTACTCCTCTCTATAAGACTCTCAAATGAAAAAGATACAAAGTCAGAGTATCATGGAGAGCATTTCCAATGCTGATAGCTAATCTGTGGATTTCGTGCCACTGCCCTGCTAGCAGCTCATGCTAGCGTTTCCTGGGCGTGTCCTCCAGCATCCCCCCACCAGGTTTCTCTGACTGACAGATGTACCTATACATATAAATATGTATTTTGAGAGTGTGCATGAGTAGTTTACTGCTTGTCAAATATCTTTGAAAACTACATTTTAGAATGTGATGATCAAATCTGAATAACCAGCAGATCTTATTGCTCTCTTGCAGTATAATTACCCTTTTTGTTTTGGGTAAATAAATTTGTACAGACCAGCCAAAACATTTACTGAGCAACAAACTAAGGCTATTAAAGACAAATCATCTCATTAATCAAATAATTTGCAGAGCCGAGCAAATGCACAGCTTTAGTTTAAAAGAACTTGAAGTTTATTAGCTAGAATATATGACTTGTTCATGCACAGTAAGAAAAAGTGGATGGAAAATATTGATGTGTCTGTGAAAATAAAATGAAGTTACTGAATTTCATAAAGTTACACTTGATAAAAATAAAACAGACTAACAAGGCAATAGAGGGTTATAATCCATACGGCACATTTCTGGATGTTGTTATATGCACTCTTGCTTGTTTATTCTTTTGTATAAACCCAGAATGTGGAATCACTGTAAAAATGCATCATGAAACTAGACAGGTTATATTTTTTATTTAGAGGTAGGAACTAAGGGCAATTTATTAAGAATAAAACAACAAGATAAACAAGTTACACAACATATAGGTCCCATATGTGAATAATGAGGAAGAGGTGACAGAAAGCAAAGCACACAAGGAATTCCTTTTGTGAGATTGACAACAGAACATTAATTACAAGTGAACATAGATCTAAGTCATATTAATGCTGAAAAATACATTGAAATATGTCCTGAATATCTCACAGCAATATATTCTTCTGTGCTGCTTGATTCTGCCTTCTGTAAATTACGCTGCCAGAGCTAATAACCAGTACACCAGGGTGTGTAGTAGCAGAAACCAAGCATGTTAACACTTTCCGCTGAAGTATGCTAATACTTAACTGGGTCCCAGAGGAGTACAGCGAGATACATTTACTTCTGGGCGTTGGAGAGTATAGAAGAGAGAACATTGCATACAATTTATAGCCTATGCGCCACAACATGTTATAAAATTTGTAGTTGATATACCAAACTCTTTATGATATAAACCAAAATACTGTAACTTTTATGACTCATAGAGAAATTTCAACTATAGAATGAAATAGAATGTAATCATTGTAAACTTCACCTGATTGTATAGTGCTGCCAAGGTGACTTTAATTAATATTAGTTTGTGACATACTTAAAAAAATGTGACATTACTATACTACAAACTTAAAACATTGATAACTAATTAAGTCTTCAGTATAAAAGCCTTTTTTGAGAAAATCATAATTTTAGCAGACTTTGGGCTTCATTAAATTGTCCAAATTGTAGTTACTGTAGCCCATAATGTAGCCCACAAAAGTTACTGCTATTAAATTGGCCTCTTTTCTCTACCCGCAATCGATTTCCGGGTTACAGGCTGAAAATCCCTACGGGCTGTCAAAATCGTAACTCCCAGCCAGCTAAGCCTTTGTTCTTTCAAGGCCGCAAAAGTTACAATCGCTAAAATCGCAAACAACAATTCAATTGCTGCAATTCCTCAAGCCCGCAATCACTTTCACACCTGTAAATGGTAACTGTAGCCAAAAATCTTACTAATACTAGAGAGGACTCACAAGGGGATTAAACACCTGTTCATAACAATATAAAAGCAAATAAAAACTCAATATTGTACTTTAAAATACAGGAAAGCAATGTAAGAGCCTCGTTCAATTGATGCATCAGGAGATCCGGGCTTCGGAAATGGAGGCTGTAAGTTATTTTGCTATTCAATTGGCAACTTTTTGTGGGTTCCGATCGCGTTACAGGCTTCGGCCACTGATTAATTGAAATGGTTAACATTTCAAGTTAAGGCCCCTCCAAGCCTTTGATCTTTCACGGCCGCAAGAGTTACGATTGCTAAAATCGCAAATTGCTATTCAATTGCTCCGATACATCCTCGCTAACCACTGTGTCAAGGCCGCAAACGGCAAAAGTCGAACCACAAGTTACAGGCTCAAAGGAGTACTCAAACGTCTTAAAGACATGTCTGGAGCACTTTAAATGTACATATATACACACTACTGTACTTTTATTAAAAGGGAAAGTGATGTTAGGTCTAAGAATTAATAGCACAACATTCTCAAGCTCACAAATTGTCAAAGAGAAATACTTTATTTCATGTTTAGTTTACGTGTTATATCGATCCCAGCAATCAATGTGTAATCAATGCGTAACTCGGAATTGAAGCCCGTAGGTCTTTGAAATACAATCTCCCTTTTTCATTGATGTAATTATGATGATCTGTGTTTCCATTGGCTGTTCCTAACTCGGGAGTTACGGCCTTGCTTAACTGATCATGTTCAAGCTGGCAAATGCTACATACAATGGCATGGATTCCGAATTTCGATTTTGGCCCCTAATTGAATAGCACCATAACTAGAGCGCGCTGCGGGCCCGCAGGAGACTCGCAGACATATGGGCTTCATCACCGAAGTTACGGCCTCCAAATTGAATGATGCTCTAAGACATTAGAATTAATTGCACAACAGTTTCAAACATGCAAATCTGCAATCAATTTTTTTCTTTTTTACGTTTAATTTCCATGTTATATCAATCTTGGGAATCAAGGAGTTAAAACATATTAGGCCACCCACATGGACTATAACAGTTTCTTCATTCATTTTTAGTGATTTTTATCAATAAATCAATGGAATTTATTGAGGCCCTGTGCTTGCACCAGTGAGTCTGCATACTGGGCTGCTTTTTGGCCTGGAGCTTGAGAGGGGGTGAGTCTTTTATGGCTTATGGCTCTTTCTGGTGTAACTTGCCACAACAATGGGATAACATTTCAGTAGAACTGAACAGAGAAGTTATGTGGATTCAAGTTTGCTCCCAGGTGTCTAGTCCTGCTAGGGATAAACATAAATTTCTGAACCCATTAAAGCAAAACCAAATAAAGTAAAATGAAATTGCTGTATTTCTTTTTTTAACTTTCTAAAAATATAGGTTAGGTTCTTTTAAGTTAGGTTCTTCAAAGAGCACATTATAACATAAAACAACAGCTGTCCTTTAATGTGACATGATATACAGCTTTGGGTATAATATTAACTCAATATTTATTAATTCTCTTGGGCCAGGTCAATATTAGCTTTTCCATTCCTTTACTAGTAAACATTCATTATAATTGAGGAGGGCTAATGTGTAAACCCCCTGAATACTGTAATCTTCACCAATCATCTGTCTGTATCATAAATGCCTGATGGTTATTTTTTAAAGTAACATCCCATATTAACCTGCCTGGCGGTATGATTATCTCACTATTTAGAATGTTAAAGCGGTACATAAAAAAATACTGACATAATCATACTGCCCTTTTCCCCTTATCCTCCTCCCTTTCCCCCTTTCCCCTTATTCTCCTCCTCCTCCCTTTCCCCCTTCCTTCCTCCTCCTCCTCCCTATCCTCCTCCTCACTTCCCCCCTCTCCAAACACCTTAATTTCCCCATTCCCCTCATCCTTTTCTCCCTTATCCTCCTCCTTCCTTATCATCCTCCTCCTCCCTCCTTCCCCCTTTATCATCCTCCTTTCCCCCCCTTATCATATTCCCTTGCCTCCCCTTCCCCCCTTATCCTCCCTTGCCCCCTTATCATCCTCCTCTTCATCCTCCTCCGCAATCCTCCTCCTCCTCCCCCCATCCTCCTCCTCCTTCCCCCTAACCTCCTGCTCCTTTCCCCCTCTCCAGTCCCTATCCCCCCTCTCTCCTTACTTGTTTTTGTGATCAGATGAGCTCCCTGCTCATCTCTCCCCCCGTAGCATGTCTTCCGGCAGTGAAGTGACCGGCATACACTAATGACGTGATGTCACAAGCGCTTTATGTCATTAGCATTTTCAGGTCACTTCAGCCAAGAGCTCCACAGCAAACAAGAGGGAAATTGGCTTATTTTTCCTCTCGCCCATCGACCGATGATTCCCAGGAATCATTTAAGCCCCGCTAAAAGTCACTTACAGCAGTATTAAACACTTTGACAAAAACCATGAAGGACATTGATGGGTTCCTGCAGGCCTTTAAATGACAGCGCAAGCTTCAACAGATCCCTCTAACTAAGTGGATGAAGCTCCTGGTCAGTCGGATGAGCCTACCAGGCTATTTTCTGTGATGTTGACGAAGATTCAGATGAAGCCATGCCCAAAACATACAGAAACCAGTTTCACACCCTGGTCAAGAAATCAGGGGATACCTATGCTGAGCTGATGTGCCAGATGAGGCATGCCTGTGAGAGCTGGTGGAAGGGACAGGATGAGGCAAAGCAAGTTGTGGTACTGGAGCAATATTAATTAGTGTGCCCAGCTAATATGTGAGAGTGGATTCTGGACCAGAAGCCTACCACCAGGGAAGCAGCAGCTGGACTGGCCGGGAAAGCCAAGAACATCATACCCTAGCAGCTCAGCATGCAGGGAATGACAGCTGCCTGCATAGACAACTTTCTCCGCACCTACCTGGGATGTTGGGCCCGAACCAAAGCCAGAGTACCGGTTCGACCACCCATACCTGCTGGACCAGGAATAGGAAGGGGAGCAGTTCTGTGACTGAGAGTGACAGTGATGGCTGAATCACCCAGACTTAGGCCCTCATTCAATTGCAATTTGGCCAATTGAATAGTGCTCTAAATAAGCACATAACATATTTTTTTTAAATAAGTTTTTAGTTAGTGAAAACCTTGCTTTTGGATAGATGTTTACTAAGTAAAAACTTCTTTAAAAAAATATGTTATGTGCTTATTTAGACCCCTATTCAATTGTTCAAAATAGCAATTGAATGAGGGCCTTAGTGAGTAACTCTGCCAAATTAACAAAGCAACTGGATGGTGATGGTAGCTCATAGACATAGATTCAACATCCCTGGGTACACATGGTAGAGGAACCCAGGAAGTGCCCCAGGGAGGTGGGTGTGATGGCTGGCTTACTAGTGGATAGCCTGTTGGGAACAATCTGGAGTACGGGGAGTGTTGGTACCTCAATATTGTGATATTTGCACAAGCTACAAATGCAACCCCAGAGGATCCAAAGGACAATGACAGAGTCACCCTAGAGGAAACCAATGTATATCCTTTACCTGCTAGTGTAGGACAAGACCTTACGCTACTCAGAAAGGGAAGTAATACACTGCAGAAGAGTATATATGGGACCAGGGGTTATTGTCAGCCTTCTTCAATTGGCAGCTAGCAGCTCACTCGCAGAGGGTCGGATGTCTCTGAGTGAGCTGCTAGCTGCTTTTCTCCTGTATTTCCAATGCTATTCAATTAGCCAAGGGCGAGTCACACTGCCTGACATCCGATTTCGGGAAAACCCAGATTTACCACGTAGACAGAGCTGTGCTTGCGAGTGTAAGGTCCCAGCTTCTGCTCACTATCTTCTGCTCACTATCAGCCAATTGGAGTTGAGACCGTGATGATGACGATTCTCAAAGCTGCGAGAGTTCTCGCAGCCTCCCAATATGTAACCCTGCTGCATGGGTCCTGATCGCTCCCCTGCAGTGTCCCCAAATTAACTCCAATGATGCAGGGGTCCCTACATGACCCACATGATGCAGGGGTCCCAAAAGCAGGACTCGCGCAGGGTCCCAAAAAATAACCTCATGCTAGGGGTCTGCATCGGGGACCCCCGCAATGTCCCCACATTAACCTTTGAAGTGGGGGCCACTGCATTTAAAATGTTAATATTGCCCGCCGCGGGTCCTTAAAGGGCATGCGGCACACTAATATTTAAGGCCAGCGCCGGCACCTAAAATTAACCCCCCATCTGGGACCCCCTCAATGTCCCTACATTAACCCTTGCAATGGGGGTCCCGATCGGACACAATCGGGACCACCAGTGCATTCAAAACTCAAAATGTAAAGGACCTGCACTAAATAAGAATGAACCCTATCACTCATGAGGCTCTATACAGGGCCCCATGAGCCCCTAATTAACCCTGTCACTCATGGAGGTCAATACAGACCCCAGAAGCTTCTAATCAATTCTGTCACTCATGGGGGTCAATACAGACCCCCATAAGCCTCAATTTAACACCATCAGTCCAATAGGGGTCTATATAGACCCCAATAGGACACTAATTAACTCCTATAATAAAACTTTAAGTGCCATGAGGGTCATCCAAGATCCTCATGACACAAAGTCTAAGCACTACACTATTAAACCCTAACTATACCTCATTAACCCAACCCTGCCCCTATCTAACCCTAACAGTACCTATGAAACCCTATCTGGACCCAGTAACACTATCTAGGCCTATCTAAATCTAAACTAACCCCCTCTACCCTAATCTATTAACGATGACCCTACCTACCTAACCCCCTATTTACCCCCCCCACCCCACTAATTAAAAAAAAAAAAAAATAAGTCACAGAAAATAAAATAAGCTATGTTACAAAAATAAAAAAGAACATTACAAACCCTACACTACAGAACAAAAAGCTATGTTGCAAAAAAAGAACATTACAACCCCCCCACTACAGAAAAAAAATAATTACGCACCTGAAAAGCAAATACATACACATATATGCATTAAATTACAATACATACAAAATATAATACTGTAATATAGACAATATATACAGTTCAAATATACCCCTATCTACATACTATTTAACCCTATCTACATACATTAACCCCTATCTAAAATACATTAAACCCTATCTACAAGCCAATAGCCCATATCTAAAATACATTAAACCCTATCTACAATACAATAATCCCAAACTAAAATACATTAAACCCTATCTACATACATTAAAAACCCTGAATCTAACCTAAAATAGAATAAATAAGACAACTTACCTTGCATAGATGTCCCTTCAGTGATGATGGGTTTCATGGTGCAGGTCTCACCCCTAGGAAAAAAAAGAAACATCAAATTAGTAAAAAATTCAACACTACATAGAAAAAAAATAGAAAAAATAAACATTCTAAATATTTTAAATATTTAACTTTCCAGGCACTATTGCCTTCAGCCAATCAAAACAGGATACACACCCACGGGGTGATTGGCTGAAGGTATCTGCGACTTCTGACTGGCTATTGTCACTGTCAATCAGATGGCAGGATGCAGATGCCTTCAGCCAATCACCCAGCAGCGGTGTATCACGTTTTGATTGGCTGAAGGCAATAGGGCCTTCTGACTGGTTTCAAAAAGATTGACAGGTCCATCAGCCAATCAAAATGGGCTATAGGGGTGTATCCCATTCTTAGTCGCTCACACCTTGGCGCCATTTGATTGGCAGAAATTTGACAGACATTCTAGCCAATCAGAAGGCGCCATTCTCATATTTTAACCGGAAGCAACGCTAGAAGTCTCATTAGTGCTAGGGCACTCCTCCAGGGAGCTTTGTTATTTTTTTATTTTTTTTCTTCATTTTCTATTTTAGCCAATCTAAAAGCCCTTTTGCGGGCCTTGTTGATTTCCTTATAGTCATATAAAACTGCCTCTGTTCCCTCCTTCTTGTATAATTTAAATGCATGTTTCTTTTTCCTTATCATGATCTTGAAGTCATTGTTAAGCCACATGGGATGTGATTTACTCCTATTCATTTTATTTCCACATGGTACATGCCGATGTATATTTAGTAAGGATTTGAATGTTGTCCATTTATTTTCAGTATTTTCCCCTGTAAGTTCTTTATCCCAGTCTATATGTAGTATTGCTGCCCTTAGCCTATTAAAGTTAGCCCTTTTAAAATTTAGAGTTTTTGTTGGCCCCTTACAACTCTGTTTTATGTATTCAATCTCAAATGAGACAGTGTTGTGATCACTGTTCCCCAAGGGTTCACCTATTTTAACATTTTATATTATATCAATATTACTTGTGATGACTAAATCCAAGATTGCCCCATTTCTAGTAGGTTCTTTTATTACCTGGGCCAGATAATGATCCCTGAGTGTACTCAAGAACCTGCTCCCCTTAGCTGAGCTGTTGGTCTCATTTATCCAGTTTATTTCAGGGTAATTAAAGTCTCCCATTATTAGAACGTGCCTGTGCTTAGCTGCATTTCCAGTTTGTAATAATAATTGTATTTCCTCACTTTCAATTATATTTGGGGGTTTATAGCATACTCCCACCAATATGCATTTAGAATTACTGTAGCTCCTCCACTATTTAGCTCAACTCACAAAGATTCAATGTTGCAGCTAGTTCCAGCATAAATATCTTCTCTGACTATAGGCTTAAATACAGGCTTAACATACAGACATATCCCTCCTCCTCTTTTATCATTTCCACTATCTTTCCTAAGTGGATTATAACCATCCAGATTAACAATCCAGCCATGAGATTCATCCCACCATGTTTCAGTAATGCCAATTAAGTCCCATTTTTCTTGTACTGCTAATAATTCTAACTCACCCATTTTCCCAGGCAAACTTCCTGCATTAGCAAGCATACACTTTGTGTTGCTATGGCTCTGCATTGTGTAGTGCTTGCCACTGTATTTGAGGCCCCTATCACTACCTCCCTACTGTCCATGGTAAACCTCCCGCCTACTCCTCCCCCATGGGTAAATAATTTATCCCTTTCCCTCTCTACCCTTTCTACCCCAATACTTCTATATAGTCCCTCCCCCCACCTACAAATTTCAAAACTCCCCCAGCCATTCTACCATCCAATCCCCTAGCACAAAAGCTCCCTCATCATTAAGGTACAATCCAACCCTGCTATAGAGATTGTACCCAAGTGAGAAGTCAGCCCAGTGCTCTAAAAAAACCAAACCCTCTGCACTACACCACTTTTTTAGCCACGCATTAATCTCCCTAAGCTCCTTCTGTCTCCCTCGGCTAGCACATAGCACTGGTAGTATCTCAGAAAATTCTACCTTGGAGGTCCTTGATTTAAGCTTATTCCCTAGTTCTTTAAAATCATTCTTTAGGACACTCCATCTTCCACTTACTTTGTCATTGGTACCAATATCTACCAAGACCGCCGGTTCATTTCCAGCCCCTCCCAATAATTTTTCCACCCGATCCACAACATGCCGAACCCGAGCACCGGGTTCAATTGCTGGGATCTGGGTGACAAATCACCCTGTCTACCTTCCTAATAATAGAGTCCCCTACCATCAAAACCTGTCTGTTGCTCTGCCTATTCTGCCCTCCCACTCCTCCAGTAGAACTGTTCTCCCAGCTGTTAGAGGGAACAGCTCTATCTGGCATTGCCACTCCTGAATGGACAGCCCCAAAAGTTTAACTCAATCTGGCTAATCTGTTGGTGTTTGCCAATTCAGAACTGGCCTGCCTACTCCTGTTCCCCCTGATTCCCCTTCTAACTAGCCCTATCTCCACCCTCCATGCTAGGCCTAGCTAAATTGTCCTCCGTGAACACCAACTCCCTTTCCATTGTGACATTATCATGAAGTGTTCTAATTCTCCTCTCTAGTTCTCCAATTTGAGCTTCCGGAGAGGCAACATGCTCACGCCTGTCACAGAGGTATGGACCCTCGATCATCTGTTCCAGTAGTGCATACATGTGGCAGGATGTACACTCTGTGAGGTTGCCCCTGGACTGACTCATGATTGTCAGTTACAAAAATACAGTGAGAAAACAAATCAATGTATTTATATAAAGATTGCTTTTCTACACCTTAACCCAAACACACCCACTCTCACCTGGACACTAATTACAGCCCACAGGAAACAAAACACTGCACTGATTTACAGAATTGATTCAAACAGAACACCAGACAAGTGCACACAGATATACCTTTACACAGGCCACACCCACTCTCACCTGGACCCTGATTACAGCCCACAGGAAAGAAAACACTGCACTGATTTACAGAGCTGATTCAAACAGAACACCACACAATGGCACACATATAAACCTTTACACAGGCCAAACCACACTCACTCTCACCAGGACCCTGATTACAGCCCACAGGAAAGAAAACACTGCACTGATTTACAGAACTGATAAAAAAATGATGATGGTCTCTTTTACTATTGGATCCATCTAAACCCATAACTACGGGTTTGAATAATTTATCGTGTTCACACCCGGAAATGCTACGTGCCAAAGCATGGTTTACGGATTTGGATTTTCGGCCATGTCGTTGCTGCCTTTTCTAATTTAATTGCTCTACAACTCCTGCAAATTTTGGAATTTAATAGGACCCCTGGACTTCCGATTGTGGTCACAGCTAAGCATTCGACATCATTGCCAATTTTTTTCAATTGCTCAGGACAATTGATTTCTCAAGACATATACAGCATTATTTACTCTGCTTATAGATGTATCATACTATTTCCAAGGTTTTAACATCACACTATATGTGTAAATGATTTGGTTTACATAGTCCAGGATTTATTGCATCTGTTTCATTGAGTAGATGAAGACACAATGTAAGTAAGCTTTGCTCATCACTGGTTACTTCTATTATATGAATGATAAATGATGAGATTTATATTCATGTTATTTTCCTTATTGTGGTGTAATGATCACAGGTGGCTCTATTACAGGGGTGGGCAAGTTCGGTCCTGGAGGGCCACACACATGCCTGGATTTGAAGATATCCTTTCTGTGCACAGGTGAGTCAATCAGGATGACTGAAGAAGTGATTGACTCACCTGTGCACAGCAGGGATATCATCAAATCCAGGTATGTGTGTGTCCCTCCAGGACCGAACTTACCCACCCCTGCTCTAGTACATGCTATGCATCATTAGTGATGATCATATTTTACATAGCCTACTGTCCTCTTGGGTATCATTCTCACCCCACACATGATATTAATGCATGTTCTGCTACATATAAGACTGTCTTCTGTGAATATAATAAACTTGTATTTCTACTATTACATAATCCATGAGTTTCTAATGGTTACTGATTTGCGATAATAACATACATTACATTTAGTGAATGGTCTGATATGTGTATCCATATCATACTTCAATGTACAATGTACACAAATCGTATATTCAGAAATTATCTGCATGAAGAGATTATAAACTTGGATAACAACAGAATCATATTTACATAACTAAAACATGAAAAACATGAAGCAAAAACTTGTCAGCAGAACATTGGCCAATGAACAACTGAATATAAAAAAAATGGAACTAAACCTTTTAACAAAAGTACCTGTAAGTTATGTCAACACCTTAGGTAAATATGGCACAGTCATAAATAACAACAATATCTATAACATCAAAGAATTGTAAACACGCACCTCCTCCAATGTGGTTTATATAATACAACTAGCAACTTGTCCGTAAAAACTGACGGGGCAATACAATTGTAAGGCAGGTAATGCTGTTTGCCACAGACATACATTTTTTTGGTGGTCTGAGATCTTTCGGTGCTCATTGCGAGACTCTTGGTTGTTGTATTTTTTTTATCAGAGGCTCTTTTGCTGTCATTGTAAGGTCGGCGCTGATCTGCTTTTTGCGCTTATTGCAAGGCTGTCCCCTGGTGTAGTTTGTGTGCTATGAGCAGCGTTGTCACTCATGACTGGGTGCGCGTGAATGGCTTTTGCGTTTTTTGCGATTGTGTTTTTTTTGTTGTTGTGTATATGTATTTTTGTATGCTTATTAAATAAGTACGAAATTAATAAATTAATATACTTTACCTATTTGTAAGTAATATATGGAGGAAGCATTGTGCTGAAGAGCTGACAATCTGTTTTGATGTTCCTGCAGCATACAATGTAGGTTTGCACTGTTGTGGAGCTGAGGTGTAAGTGTCAGCAATGTGTGCAGTGTTTAGTGTAAATAGGCTGTGTGCCCGAGGGGAAGCCGTTAGTGTAGCTGTGTACTTCCGCATTCTGTAAGTTAGCTTTGTAAAATGGCGGCGAATGTGTATGTGGTACGCGGGCGTGGATGATTTAGCGTCCTTGCTAAAAGTGTATCTTGTGCCTCATACAGCTTTTTGGAAAAACTGTATGTGCTTGGCGTTGTTTTTCGGCTTTAGGGTCGTGTAGCCTCGTTTTCATTTTTTTTGCCCGCCATTTTTTCTCTCGCTTAGGGGATTTTCGTGTGTCAAAACTCGGTAAATTGGACTTTAATTGAGGTGTAACTTCACTTGCAGAGGTCCTGGGTGATCCCCCTTGCTGTGGGTAAGTTTTTTTATGTCATTTTTGTGTGCATTTTTGTGAGTTCGTAATGTTTTTTTTTAAAGTCCTGCGGCTCGTATTTTTTAAGTGTAAGTCTGTAATTTTTTAGTTCTAACACCCGCAGCTCATATTTTTTTGTGTAAGTTTGTATTTAGTCATTGTGTGTTAGATGTATTTGTTTCAAGTCCTGCTTTCGTGTGTGTTAGTAACTGCTTGTAAGGCGCCATAGAGCCTCCACCTTCGGCTCATTGCAGCCGACGTTGGAGCCTCCACCTTCCGCAAATGCAGCCCCTTGCTTCGCGAGGGTCTGCATTTGCGGCCGAACTGTGTCCCTCGCGAAGCGAGGCATGACGACGTTTCGTAGTTTGACAACTATTATATGTGATGTACTTTATATGACACAGGCTGTTACATTGAATAAACCAGACAAGAAATGCACTTAAGTATGAATTTACACAGACACTGCGAGGCCCGCAACTGAGATGAGGGGAGAGAGGCTCGCAATGAGCACTGAAGGAACTCATGGCGAGGCCCCCAAGGAGTGCTGAAGGGCATAGTCCTTTGGTGCTCATCAGGAGGCCTGCAAGGCTCTCAATAAGGCTCACAAAAGAGGCTCCAACCGGATTCCGAGTTACAGGCTTGAAAAAAAAAAGCCACCATTTTGGAAGAAAATTGGCTATCAGCCTTACTTATGGGCTCCCTGCCTCCTCCTGAGGCAGGGACTCCATAAGTGAGGTTGAAAGCTAATTTGTAATTCAATTGCCGTCTTTTGGAGGACTCCAAAGGCGTGAGGCATGCAAGTTGCAGGTTTGCCAAGGCCTGCATTGAGCGGCGAGGCCATTAAAGTAGAGGCTTACAAAGATCGCCAAAGGTGCTCATTTCGAGGCATGCTATGGGCACGCCCACAAATATATATATATACACGCGACTTGCCCGTCAAAAAATGACGGCAATGAGATGTGTATGTTTGTAAATTTGTTTAGTTAGTAAAATACGTATTTGACACTTTAACCATTTTGTTATGTTGAAATAAGTACAATTATTATATTAAACATGTTTATTTTTGCAACATTTTCTTTTCTTGTTGAGGAACTGTTGAAGAGTTTTGAAGTAAAAGTGTTATCATTTGAATGTAAGAACAGTTGAACTTTAGATTAATCAGTATTGTCAACTTGAGCTAATAGTTTTTAAACATGCAACTTGCAGATTAAGAACTGTTAACTGAAATATACATTGAATCCAAAGGAAGGCAAACAGTAAAAACCCTCTGAAACGTAGCCAATTGTATCAAAGCGGGGAAAAAAGTAATTCCTTCCTGACCTCATTAACTGGCGATCGGATTACTCCCTGGATTAATATTTAACATGAAATACAACATTTACATGGTGTCTGAAAACGTGCTTGTGCTGTTAACATGAACTTTGTAATATGTCTAAGTAAGGAACTTTAAAGTATTTTTTGTAAAACTTGTAACGTTATAAACAGTAACATAGTTAATTAACATTTGAGCAGAATTTTTTCAATAATGCAAGGCAAGTGTTTTGTGGTGCTAATCATGCATTAACAGTACTTCCATGAATTATTAATGAGTTGTTTATTCATTGGTGTTTTTGAATGGTTGACCTTTGTTTGTTGGTGTAGTAATTGTTTAAAATGGCACATAGAGTATCCTCTGTGGAAAAGTGGTTCTCTAAAAAGAGAAAGCGAGACCTTAAAGTTTGTTCACGATGTGTAACCACTATTCTCTATGTGTTTTGCCATTGTATGGACTGTAATATGGAAATATTGGTGGTGTGAAAATAATTTGAGTGCAGTAAAAATTAATTTTTCAAAGAAACGGACGATTGTCTATATTTTTGCTTTATTTTTTGTTGTTAGATTCTTCTTGAGGTTATTTGTGACTTTTGTTTGGAATTTGTTTGGCATGGGTTGTGTTTGTTTGATTGAAAGTTACAGTACTTCATAGTATACAATGTTTTTAGTAAAAATGCGTCCATCCTCTAATAAATCACCTTGACTTTCATTGTTTTCAATGTAAACTTTAATAGCCTGTGGATTTTTGCACCGTGATTAGGCAACGTACAATTAGCCATGTGCAAATACTGGTTGTTCTAAGAAATTACCCACAGATTTGAAAGTTTGTCCTTGTGATTTATTAATGGTCATGGCAAATGCCATGATGATAGGAAATTTCTTCTTTGAAGTATAAACCGGAGACGACTTTCACTTGGTGCTAAATCTATCCTTGTCATGAAAACTCTCTCTCCTAAAATTTCAGCATCTATGAAATGATCCTTTAATTGTTGAACAATTAATCTTGTCCCATTGCATAGGCCTTTTTCATATTTCACAGTAACATGACAATTGCACCTTTCTTAAGCTGCAAAATATGTGGTGGCATTCCAGATGGAGTTAATGAGTTTATAAATTCAGTGGAAAAGTTTGCCTGACTTTCTTTGTCATCAGCAAGTACAGAATCAGCACTGTGATACTTTTTTTGGGGTGCATTAATTTGTTTCTATATTTAATTATTGAGGATCAATGCATCCTTATTTTTGCATGTTAGTATGACTTTGTTGGCAAGTTCAGAATAGTCCTCGTTATTTATTGTACTTTCGAAAATAGCCGATATAAGATCTTGTTCACAAATCATGAGGTGGGATGTGCACAGTGTCGTCAGGTAAATTTGGGATTTGTTCTGTTTTTCCTTCTCCAATTTTAATAAGCCAATCATTGAAATCATTTTGTCCTTCTGATCTCATATTTTGTTGTAATTGAAGATTGGTAAAATGTTTCCATGGTGTACTTGACTTTATACACGTTTCGATAATGTCGGTTCGATTTCCATGTACAACGACAGGAAATGTTTGTCTAAAATTGCCACCTAACAACATTACCTTTCCACCAAATAGCAAAGTATTATCCATGACTTCACAAAGCAAATGGTCAATACATTGTAGGGCATAGCATGACATCATTGTACCCTCAGCTATTATAATTAATTTACTTTTTTTCAGTTTTTTTGCTTGTAATGATGTCATCTGCATATCTGACACTGATGTTTCTAAAATAGGCACTGGCAGTTTAAATCCACTATGCACAGTTCTTCTACCTTCGCACAAAAGTGCAGCAATTCCAGTGGTCGCAAATGTGAGTGCTATTTGACCTTGTGCTCGTATAAAACTCATTAATAAATTATATAGATTTCCTGATCCGCCAGGTCCATCAAGATAGAAATAACACTCTTTGACCATGTCGTCATCTGGTGCATTTTTATGGCATTAAATGCTTGCAATTGTAATATATGTAAAGCATTGAAAGTCTTTCTTGTGTCCTTTCTGCTTGTAGATGAATGTCATAGTCTTCAAAGTTTATGTCGTCTATAAGACCTGGACAGGCAGATTTAAACTTGCACAACTTAATCCATGAGTTAAAAATACTTCTTGGATTTCCATTAATGCTTTTAAGTGTGCAATGGGCTCATTGTATCGTTGCATAAAGTCTTCAGCCATATTACTTTTAAATGTGTCCTGTAACGGTTTGCCCCCAGAGGCCAGTGTGGACGCAGTGCTAGGAAGAGGACTAATCCCTGAGACATTTTTATTTACACCAGGAGCTACGGAGTTAAGCTTGAGGTGTAATCAGGCCCAAGCTGGAAGTTTCTTTAAAAGACCTCCTGAAGCAACCAGCAGGGGGGTTTCAGGCTGGGTGTGGACCCACAGTGCTCCAGAGAGAGACAGAACACCAGAGACTGCTCCAGAGAGACAGAGCACCAGAGACTGAGAAGCAAGTGTGCCAGAACAGCAAGTGAAGCTGCCATTGTGGGATCAGGCTGTGTGACTACTCCTGATTTAAAGGAGAACATTCGCTGCAAGCAGAAGAGGATCCATTGCAGCTAAGTGACTGGACTTAAAGGTACCACCCCTCTGTGATACAAAAGGTACTGTTTTTACCTGCAGGCCGATTAGCGGTCCCAGGGCTAGTCAGTTGCGTTCCTGCAAGTAAGTAAGCCTGTTTAAGTAGATTTTTGTTTCATGCTGACCATAAGCTATGTTTATTTATGTTATGCCAACCACTTATTAAAGCCTGTGAAAGCATACAAAGGCTCCAGAGTCCTCCATAAAGAGAATAAAAAGTTCGATAAACAGAGCGCTGATCCCACCAGAAGGGGGCGCTCTGCCACAGTTGGTGTCAGAAGTGGGATGCTAAATTGTCTGTATTAAGAAGACAGCCCACCTTACAAGATGTCCATGGAGGAACTAGTGAAAGCCCTGGTAGATGCCACTACACGCCAGAAAGTGGGTGGAGCTTGTCAGCAGGAATGGCAAAAAATAATTGCAGCGGACGGAGCCCATGCTGCAAAAGAGGGTAAACTAAGAGGTGCTGCTGCATGTTTGGGAGAGGTCACAGAGAAGTGCGGCGACAAGCAGAGGAGGGAAGAATCTGCATGAGAGAGGCCACAGAGAAGTGGCAACGACAAGCAGAGGAGGGAATAATCGGCATGAGAGAGGCCACAGCTGCTCAGCAAGAGTTCAATAGAAATTGGGCCATCCAGTTAGCCCAGAATGAAGCTATACTGGAAAAATATAGAAAAGATGCGGCCAGAGTTAGAGCCAATGAACTTCTTTTGGAGCTGACAGAGGATGATGATGTGATCATATACCTCACCATTTTTGAGAGAACAGCCATTAGGGAGGCGTGGCACAAACGGTACTGGGTCAGCCTCATTGCCCTGTATTTGACGGGCGAAGCTCAGAAAGCTTATCTGAGCTTGAAGGAAGAAAAGATAGAAAATTATGATGACCTCAAAGCTGAGATCATTGCCAGAGTTGGAGTTACCCGGGATGTCAGAGCACAGAGAATCAGTACCCAGAAATATAAGAACAAAGAGAACCTGAGTTGTAATAAGGAGAAGTTACAGTACAGAGGGGAAGTCTCACAAATTGGACAGGCCCCTACCTGTCTGTGGGAAAAATCTGATAATAGAAGATGGAATACCGAAGAAGAGCATGCCCATCTCTACCACAGGCCAGTGTACGGGTTCCCTGATGAGAGGATGAGGAAAGACTCCCAGAATGAACAGAAGGCGTACTTTACAGCCAGCATAAAGGCGCTGGGGGTGCAACAAGCTAGCCGGAGAAGTGCTCCTATACTTCAACCACACGAGAAAGGTGTAATTGGCATGACAAGGAGAGATTTCCATCCAAATATTATGGACACCCCATTGGAGCGTGGCGTTGAGAAGTCATTTGATGATATTGTCAAAGATAGACAAGCAAGGAACTGGCGGGCTGACAGAGGAGCCGGCGCAGAGGCGGCAGGAGCCGGCGCAGAGGCGGCAGGAGCTGGCGCAGAGGCGGCAGGAGCCGCTGATGAGACTGCAGAGAAAGTGAAAAAGACTGCAGGAACAGCTGACACAGTGAAAGAGACCGATGAAACGGCGTACACGATTGCTGGGAAAATAACAGAAACCGCTGAAAAAGAGACGGCAAAAGAGACAGAGGAGTCTGAAAAAGAACTTTTGTCCCTGAAGCAAGCTAATGATGATTTAAAAGCAACTAAAGTTGTGAGCCAAGAACAAGGAAAAAGGGACAGACACAGTCACCTGCCCGGGGTGAATACTCCTGAGGTGTCTAGACAAAGAAAGTGCCTGATAAAGATCTCTGATTCAGAGAAAGAAAAAATCAAACAAATGAATGAAGCCAGTGTTTTTACAAAAGAAGAAGTAACTGGAAGCCTTTCTAAAGAAAAGACAGACGGGCAAGTTACTACTAAAAAGAAGGGTATCCGGAAGATGCCTAATGATATTCCTGAATGGAAAAGGAAGACTTTGTTGGAAGACTACAGAGTGTCCTACAGGAGTAAGGTACAGATACCTAAATGGAACAAGAGGAGGAGTCCTCCCAGGTATAAGCTGAAAGAATCCGTTGTGTGGGAGCTGCAGCACAAGGATAAACAGGAGAGGCCAGATCTCCTCCCTAATTGTATACCTCAGAGAGAAGGAGAAATTACCATTTCCAGCTCTCAGCCACAAGAGATAGAGGAATCCCGTAAACAGAGGAAAGCAACTGTAATACAGAGGGAGCTGCTATTTCATGCTCCACAAATACAGAGGATGGCCAATTCATCTGGTATGAAGAGACAGTTGGTTCAGTGTGAAGCATCTCCAGAAGAGACTAACACTGACCTCCAGAACCTGTGTACTCAAGACGCAACATTAAATGCAGAACGATGTTTGCAGGAAGCTCATGAACCGGTAGGACAATCTATACCGACTTCCGAGCCAGAAGAGTCCGCATTGCATGAGCCAATGGCAGAACCACCAAAATCAACCAAGCAGACCATAAATAAAGAGTCTTCTGATAGTGGGGAACAGGTTATGGACACTCATAATTCACAGACCATATCAGCTGAAACTGTATCATCAGAACAGTTATCTGAGACTGTATGCACAGGAGAGAAAGAGTCTCATGAAGAAAAATTGGCAAATGTGCAATTAACAGAGCAGAAGACACCAGATATAGATTTAGGTAAACAAAGAGATAAACACGAATCAGGACAAGATGGTCAGGGGGTAGAGACATTCCAGAAAGAAAATGAATCTTCTTCTAACCCTGAGGTTGTGAATAGTGACTCGACAACAAAAGAAGTGCATGACCCATCTGCACAAAGCATTTCTGAAGAACAAGTGCCAAACTATGAAACCGCGGCTGAAGAATTAGAAAATGAGTCCTCGGAGCCACAAACCAATGACCAACAAGTAATCCATAATGACCACTCTATTAAAGAAGAAAATTTAGAAAATGGTCATGAAAAGCTGAACGCCTTGGAGACAAAGCTATTAGAGAAGTCACTAAAAGAAGAAATAAAATGGGTGAAGGCTGAGGATGCAGAAAATAAAAATGTTGTACAGGAATTCAGGATACAAGTGGCTACTAAGAAGTATACTAGCCTATCTGTTGGTAGTCAGCTGGACGATGCTAAACAGCTGGAGTTATTCCAGGAAAAACAAGAGTCTGAGAGCTTCTTTCTAGCAAAGACGGAGAGCATGCCTACTCTGCACAGAAAGAAAGATGAAGTACAGACCCAAGAGCAAGACGCAGCCATGAGAGGGGGCCTACCTTTGGAGTCTATAGCGGATCCTGGGCCAGAACAGAAGCAAGGTGCTTGTATGAAGCTCCTACGTTCTGGTGAGAATTGTCAGCCAGACAATAGGAGCACCTGGAATAAAGGGAGCCAGGAACAGAGGGAAGAAAGACAGCCCAGGAAGTTGCTGTTGTATAATGAAGTTGAAAGGGATGCTACTGATGAGCCTACAGGGGGAGAATTGGAGACCTTACAGAATGGACTGAGAAAAGAAGCATGACAATCTCAAGAGGTCACAAAATTTGGCCAAGAATTGTACTCGGCGAGGGCAGCTGACTCTCTGATATTTGAGCCCTACACTAAACCCCATCAGGTTGTAAGGAGGGAGCGACTGAGTGATCTGCTTGATACCCCACAGAAGTCGCTTGAACATGAAGTGAATAAGCTGGCATTCAGTCGGCTTCTGAAACTGGAGAAGGATGACAAGACCCTGCTGAGCACTATAGAGGAGCTAAGAAATGCCCTGGGATCTACTGAGGACATCGCCACAAAGGCCCTGAAAATGGAGACAGAAAACCAAAGACAGAGCATTCAGAGCAGCCAACATCTGAGTGATGACCTAATGAAGGAGAAATCCCAGCTGGAAAAGATCATAGAGACGCTTCGTGAGAACTCCGAGAGACGGATTAAAGGGCTAGAACAAAAAAATTAGCATGTGAAACAAGCCATTACCTCCGTGAGACAAAGATCTCAAATTGGTGCTGAAGCAAGGATGAAAGATATTGAAAAAGAAAATAAAATTCTGCACAAATCCATTAAAGAGACTGCAGAGTTGAGAGCAAAGAGAGAACATTTAGCAGACGAATTAAAGGAGCAAGTAGAAGCCAAGCTGGAGGGTGAACTGGCAAACTGTAGGCCTCGCATTAATGATTCAAAGAGGATAAGTCAGAGCCGCGAGAGTGAGATGATGGATCTAGAAGAAAAGATATATCGGGTGGAAGATAAGGTCACTGAAACCCACAATATCTGTGATTTACCCCCAGGGAATAGACGGTTTGGAGAATTGCGTTTTCATACAGTAGTACGACGAGTACTTTTCAAGGGTCCTTGGAGGAGGGCACTCGGAGTGACGGGCGGGCCGGTGTCCTACCCACGATGTGTGGGCAATGTCCCTGGCGGTCCGAAGAAGAGAGCGCTACAAGATGAGAAAGCTGATAAAGCAGACGCTTCAGCGCTATTGGGAAGGTCTTACTGCCGCAAGAATGGCCGGACGGTAGGATGGTGGCATACACGGCCTCAAGGCGTTGTCGCTCAACCCTATGGTGTCGAGCTGAGGGGGAGGATGTGAAACGGTTTGCCCGCAGAGGCCAGTGTGGACGCAGCGCTAGGAAGAGGACTAATCCCTGAGACATTTTTATTTACACCAGAAGCTACAGAGTTAAGCTTGAGGTGTAATCAGGCCCAGCTGGAAGTTTCTTTAAAAGGCCTCCTGAAGCAACCAGCAGGGGGGTTTCAGGCTGGGTGTGGACCCACAGTGCTCCAGAGAGAGACAGAGCACCAGAGACTGCTCCAGAGAGACAGAGCACCAGAGACTGAGAAGCAAGTGTGCCAGAGCAGCAAATGAAGCTGCCATTGTGGGATCAGGCTGTGTGACAACACCTGATTTAAAGGAGAACATTCGCTGCAAGCAGAAGAGGATCCATTACAGCTAAGTGACTGGACTTAAAGGTACCACCCCTCTGTGATACAAAAGGTACTGTTTTTACCGGCAGGCCGATTAGCGGTCCCAGGGCTAGTCAGTTGCGTTCCTGCAAGTAAGTAAGCCTGTTTAAGTAGATTTTTGTTTCGTGCTGACCATAAGCTATGTTTATTTATGTTATGCCAACCACTTATTAAAGCCTGTGAAAGCATACAAAGGCTCCAGAGTCCTCCATAGAGAGAATAAAAAGTTGGATAAACAGAGCGCTGATCCCGCCAAAAGGGGGCGCTCTGCCACAGTCCCACAAAGCTAATGCATTTGGAGCATTTGAGAAGATACAAATGAATGCAAATTGTTCCCTCATCTGCAGTGGCATTTGACATAGTGCTGCTTCTTCTAGACATCTTTCCTATTCTATATCATCAGCTAGTAAGTTTCTATGTTTCGTAGCTGAAAGAAAGGATTCATATACTATGTCATTAACAGTTCTTAAGTGTTCAAAACTTTGTGCACCAGGAACATTTAAAAGTAGTAGTCGTAAGCAGAAACGTTCAAGGTCTCTTGCACTGAGCGTGTACATTCTTGGTATTATTTTATTTCCTCTGCTTTTTCTTGGTCTCCATAATTCATTACCGAAAACATAATGATATGGAATCTCAATATATAAGAATTGTGTTGCCTGTGAATCTGTTGACTTTAATTGAAACCATGCAGTTAGTGTAGTGTGACAATGCTCACTTTGTGCCAATGCATTAGTTTCATTTCCAGCATGGAAATACACTAAATGTCTTTGTGGCAAATGTACAGCTAATCTATATACTGCATGTGATCTATCGTGCATTTCAAATTTTAAAAGATGCCACATAGCTTCTGGCGCACTGACATAGCGAGCATCTACATGAGATGCAAGTTCATAATGTACTAACTGTGCTTTCGGTATTGTCTGCACTTTTGAAGACTACAGTAGCTGCATCATAGCTTTTGTAAATATATGTCTATACATATTTAATGGATTTGATTGAAGTGCAGGCTTCTACGTTAATGTGTGCATTATACTTCATAAGTAAATGTGGATTGTATGGTACCACATATCTATTGTCGGCGTTTTCCCACGAATAATGGCACTTTGTCCCTCTCTTCTTCTATATAAAGGATATCCATCACAATTGGCATAAGTTTTGTCTCTATAATCTTTTGGAAATTCTTTAGTACATTTATTATTTTCCATACATGACTGTGGATTAGCATCTCCACACGGTCCGTGAATCATCCGATGAGTTACAATCTCATACAGTCTACCATATAGTTCTGGATCTGGTAGTTCAGCAATAATGACTGAATCCACTTTGTCACCAGTATCTAACTTATTTTTTTCTTGAAGGATTATAAGAAGATGTGCATGTGGAAGCCCTCTTTTTTGAAATTCAATTGTATAAAACATAAGCCAGACATTTGCCAAATAACTGAGTTATAGTGATGTCACGTATTAATTAATTTAATTTAATTTTGAAAATTTTGGCTACTAAATCTGGTCTATCGGAAGCAGTTTGACCAATAAGTAAATTTTGTGTAATCTCTGGCCATTGGGGATTACATGTAAATGTAATAAATAAATCTGGTTTATGAAGTTCAAATTTATGGCCTCAACTTGCAAATAGGAATCAATAGTTTTCCACCACATAAAATTGGATTGAATGTATTTCGAATGGCAATTTGAGCTACTTTAAATTCAAGTATGGAAATATTATTTCACACTCGTACTTTAGATTTTGGGTAGCTGTGAAGGGTTAATTTTGGTTGCCAACCTGCTTCTCCGTGTGGAATAAAAATGGGACATGTCATTGGATCTAAATTAGTACTTAAGATACTGATATTAAAGAAAGGTTGCTCCTCATTTCTGGGATATATTCTGATGTCTCTTTGAAATGGTGGTTCTTCTTCATCATATTAAAATACTATTGCAACCTTATTTGATGTTGGCAAATTATAACAGCGTTTATCGGTATGTCTATCTCTTTTAAGCACCATATTGACCTTTGAGATTGGTAATAGATGTCTTTCTGCATGAAGTTGCTGTTCCTTTTCTACTTCTGCCAATTTTTTATAAGCTTGAGTGTGTTTTATAAGCTTGGGTTATTGGCCATAATTTGATCTAGCTCTATAAAAACACTGGGTAAACATTTTTTATTTTCTTGCAGCTGCATTTTTGTTGGTCAACAACTTCCACTGTATCTAGGACATATAGTTAAGCAAATTTTCTTTGCTCTCCTTTCTCTGGATGTAAATGGGAAGTCCGATGGTAAATTTGGCCTTGGACTTTACAGCAGTAAGGGCCATGTCCTGGTACATCAGCAGCTAATGTTGCCCCCATAGATGCAAAGGATATGGCACTATTGTGTGATCTTATGTTTGTTTTGAAATTTTTGTAGTTTGGAAAAGTAGGTTCAGTCATAATGTTTTTTAAATATGTTGGGAATTGTTGTCTTTCTGGAAGTTTGACTTTGCCTTTTTGACAGCAACTAATGAACTGTCCATCTCTGGGTCTTTCCTGTTTAAAATGATAAACCTCACAAAACTGACAGAGAATATTCATGTCACCACAATTATGAACCTGTACTGCTAAAGACTTAAGTAAAGGACAATTTGAAGAGCATATATCAGTTTGTAATTCATCATTGGAAAAGTTATGTGATGGTTCAGGAACAGGTTCTAAATGCTTTTGTTTTTTTGTTGCTTTTTTAGGTGTAGCTTTTATTTTTTCAGCTGATAGTCTTTTGCTTGCAAGTCTTTTCCGTTCTTTTTCTCGTCGAATTTCCTTCTGCTCCGGCGTCTGCTGGTTTGCCCATCTTTGTTGTCGTTCTCTAGCTTGACGTCTTATCTTTTCCTGTTTGGTGTCGTTATCAGCCATCTTAATCTGTAAATGAAAAGAATGTATCATTAGTTTAGTGCTTGTTTGTGTTTTTTGTTACTTTAATGTTTTTGATGCAACACTGTTGTGATTATACATGTCCTTTGTTTGTATGTGATTATAGGTCATTGTAGATGAAGTTGCTTTATAGTGTTAAATTAGTATGTGTTATTTTTTTGTTGTTGTTGTTGGTCTGCTCTTTTTATCTTGTAAGTTTGTAGGGTTGGCTTAGAGGCATAGGAGAGGCAAAAAAATGGTAGTAATATATTGCTCTTTGAAATTTTGACTGTAGGTGATTGTTGTAATAGTAGCCTTATATTTTACTTTTCGGCTTATATGGTGTGGGTCTGAAAATAAGGTTTGTATTGTTCTTTGGTAGGTGTTAGTAATATTTGTTGTAGTATCCTATTTTCTGTGTCTGTTTAGGTTTCATGCTTAATGTTGTAGGTTAGGGCCCTGAACAGAGAATTTATAGTTGAATTTTTTATGTGTTTTCACCATTTGTTCTACTATCCTGTTTTATCTTGGGCACATTTTGTTTGATAGATTGAAGTTAGGGTTTACTGTTAAAGGTTGTTGTAGGTAAAAGCTAATTAGTTGATAAATTAGAAATGTGTCACCAATATTTGTTGAAGAATGGTGATTTGTGGGGCTTATTGTTGTTGGTGTGTTGTTTTATTTTATTTTTTATCTTGACATTGCTGCACAGCAAACATGCTCATTTCGGTTTCTCTTTTTTTACTTGTTGTACTGTACCTTGTTGGAAGTGTGATTTCAAGATGAATATCACTAGATCCGGTGTTTGAAATCTTTGTGCAACAGTCTTCACGCAGTGTCTGTTGTAAAAGAGAAATGTTATTTGTTAGAATTTATTGTTGATGAATAGCATGGTTTATTTTTTTGAAAAGCAATGTGTTCTGATATTTGGTTTGTTTCTTGTGCGTAAAATGTTATTGATTTAAGAGTGTGTGAGAAACCGTACAGCGCTGGCTCTAATTTATTAGTATTTTTTTTGTGTGTAGACCACTGGTGTAATTCTATTACTGTTTTACTGTAGTAGTTTGTTGGCCATAAAACAGTATTCTTTATTTTTAAATAGTGTATCTGTTATCATGATTTGTCATGCTATGCTGATTTTTGTGCGCCACTTTTAAATTGCTGGATTTTAGTTCTGGGTTACAGTTTGTTGTAGACTAAACATTAATGTTAGTTCCATTTTGTATTTGTTAGCAATGTTTGTTGGACTATTCTGTTTTGTGTCCACCACTTTGGGGTGCTGTATTTGGCTTGTGGCTGAGGGTTAAAGGTTGTTGTAGACTAAAGATGAATGTGGATTGTATTTTCTATATGTTGGGAATATTTGCAGTACTATCCTGTTTTGCATCCACCACTTTTGGGATGCTTCATTTGACTTCTGTTTGAGGGTTAGAGGTTGTTGTAGAGTAAACAGGAATGTTAATTTAGTTTTCTATATGTTGGAAAGATTTTCTGTACTATCCTGTTTTGGGATGCTCCATTTGGCTTATGGGTGATGGTTACAGGTCGTTGTAGAGTAAACAGGAAGAATGAGTTTGTTTTCTGTATGTTGCTAATGTTTGCTGTACTATACTGTTTTGTGTCCGCCACTTGTATTTCAGTTATGCGTTGTGTTGAAAAAAAAGTTGTATGCAGGTGTGTTTATTTTGGAATTGTATATGTGTTAGCAATGTTTCTTGAAGTGTGGTGTTCTGGTTTTGTTGTAATTTGTATTGAGGCTTCTATTTTTTTTTTTTTAACACATTATCCATCTTTAGCCACCCCTATTGAATTGGTCTATTCCAGTGACCCCTCCGTAAACCTTTATCTTTCGTATAGAGGAGGCATTTCCTTGGTATCAGAGTTATATAATAATAATAATCTTTTGACATATTCCGAATTAATGAAAAAATACAACCTGGAAAAGCTCTCATGGCTAAATTATAAAAGCTTAAAACAAGCTTTAATTTCCTGGGGATTTAAAACCCAAGAAATAAATCCACCTACTAAAATAGAAGAACTAATTATGTAGAGAAGGAATCGTCATATTATTTCAAACTGCAATAAGATTCTAAGAGAGATCACTCCGTTTATTAAAAGTAAGGGAATCATAGGCTGGGAATTAGATCTTAATGTGGCCCTCGATGAAGACAATTGGAGGGATATTATAAAGCTGATTAAGAAATCCGCTATAAATCCAGCTTATCTGGAACTCTTTTTTTAAATCTTACACAGATGGCATCTAACCCCGGTTAGAATGTCAAAATTCAATACAAAAGGGGACGCCCTATGCTGGAAACAGTGTGGTTCCTTAGGCGATGATTCCCATGTCTGGTGGAAGTGCAAAAAGATCTCAGATATGTGGTTAGAAATGTGTCAACTTCTAGCTAGAGTTCTAGATAAACATATCCCTTGTACCCCTCAAGTGGCTATTCTCCACGGGGGCCAGGAGTTTCTCCCCCTAGTGAAAAGGCATTTGGTTTTGCATGTCCTCTTGGGGGGCCAAATGGTTGTTAGTAAAATACTGGAAAACTCCTGATATCCCTACAATTAGAGAGTTAATCAATAATATTTGCTATAACAGGGACCTAACTTCAAATGATTACAGTTTGGCTAATGCAAAAAATAGAAATATGATAAATTGGTCTAAATGGGATAACTACATGATACATAGTACAACTTAGCCAGAGGGCAGGGGGAAATATTACTTACCTTACTATTTCTCTGGTGTAACTTCATCTGGCCCTAATCCTCCTCATTGGCCTACCTGTGTGTTTTTATGTTTACTTCTGTGTACAGTTTGTTAATTCATTTTTCTACGATCATGTAAGCTATATGTTAAATAAAAATAAATATTAAAAAAAACATGGATTATAAAAAATTATATATATATATATTATATATATATATATATATATATATATATATATATATATATATATATAAAGAGTGAGGTGAGATACTCAGTATCGCTTTTTGACTTGATAAAGAGAGGCATTATCTCTCGAACGGTTGTAGCTATATTGTGAATACGTTTGTCCATTAAAAAAGGTATCACTATTCACTGCAATACTCTGATTATTCAACTATATCTATCTATTGATTTATATATATATATATATATATATATATAAATATATATATATATACTGTATATATACAAACAGACAGACAGTCAGATAGATAATATGGCACCAAAAGAGGGCCCAGGGAGGGTAAAAAAAACTATTTTTTTATCCCATAGGGGGGGCCTAAAGTTTTTTTTGGCACCGGGGCCCTCGTTCACTAGCTCTGCCACTGAACATATGTATAGCTACATCAACATGAATTACATTGTAAGTAGTATTTAAAACAGCACATGTGGATCTCCAATTATCGTTCAATGTGTAAAAGTTGTTATATACCTTGAGACTATGTTCACATATCCCTCAGCATAGTCTGCTATATCAATAACTTGTTGGCCATCTCTGAAACATACATGTAAATAAATGTGCAAACATACATGCATAATTCTTGCATATGTGTCTGTTTTGGACACACAAGCTATTATTATTATCCTCCCTGTATGTATATTGTCGTGATCCAGGGGTTAGTGGACCAGGTGCACCCCAAAACCTTCCGGCTTCTGTCTTACAGTACCCCCAGGGGTGATGGGTTTGAAAACCCAGCACCCAGCTTGAGTCTCTATTTATCAGTAACACAGGATCAGGCTACAGGAGCAACAGGAGCAGATATAGGTCCCTTTACGCTAGGACCTAGCAGGAGAATTATCAGGACACCAGCAAGTAATTTAGCTCAAGATGATTTATTGTTATAGTACAGCATTTGTATACAAACACCCAATAAACATAATTCCTCCTGATCACCCACTGCTGTCCAACAACTGGCTGAATAATACTCTTAATCCTCTCTTTGTTCCCGACTCCCAAGGTGTCATCAGTCAAAACAATGGCCGTTTTAATTCTATTTTACCCACCCTTTCATAACTAAATCTACATTGTTCCCTGGTGTCTGCCAGCCCTCCCCCTGGTCTACCCCTCAACTGAAAACCCTGTAAATTTGAGCCCCCTTCCCCAGGTAACCCCAATGATA
This sequence comes from Discoglossus pictus, assembly GCA_027410445.1. Classification (NCBI taxonomy): domain Eukaryota; kingdom Metazoa; phylum Chordata; class Amphibia; order Anura; family Alytidae; genus Discoglossus; species Discoglossus pictus. The sequence goes on from CM050164.1 coordinate 206,536,111, forward strand.
TACTTATTATAATCCCTAGGGCAAATCCAACAGTTTTATGCCAAGTATGACTAGGTACCATTCATACACCAATAATTGCATACAGGAATAAACTACACATATAAGCTCAAAAAACTGGAACATAGTGCTACGGAATATGTTGGCGCATTGCAAGTAATCAATAATAATAATAATAATAATAATAATAATAATAATAATAATAGTTAACTAACATGGCTGTAGTGTCTATTTAGGCATAGTTAGCCTTCTGAATGGCTGAATGCCAATCCTAGTACTAGCACTGAAGTCCCAGCTTGAAGTTTCCTCAGGCTTCAAAGTGAGCCAATCACAAGAGGGCCTATGTGCCTATGGAATTTGAATAGGCCAGTCAGCAACAGGCCTACAGTCCATGGGATTTAAAATAGGGACATTTTCCCATAGACTTCCATTGTAATAGTCCCTGTTAAGTTTAAATGATATCCCTTGAACTTAGCTTTTAACTGATCAGGACATTTAAAAGTGGAGGTCCCATTGACCCCAAGAGTCCATTTGTGACATATATCTACATGCTAACATCAATGGCATGATCTGTTTTTGTAAGATGTCCATCCTCCTGCAACTATGTATACTCTCCTTCAGTTTTCTGTTAATAGCTGTACTAATATTAGATACATGATATTTCCTCCTGGTGGATGATTCATTGTACGCCCCAACATATGTATTTCCATCTCAATTTCATCCCCACTGTCAGCATTGTTTTACTATATAATTTTGTTCTGTGGTACTGAAAATCTGTGCCATACCTCCCTTTACCATAATACTGTGCATACCTGTGCTAATGAGTTCCTGCATGTCATTTTTGCATGGTTGATATTGTGATATTTATATTGATTAAATATTTATTTTTGAATATTCTGTTGTGTAATCATATCTCATGCTGATAAAATTTGACTTCCATATCATCGTTTTTAAGACAATGTTTGTTTTAAGGTTATTAACTCCAGATATTATTGTTAATTGTGTTCATAATTAGAATTAGAATCATGCGCTAACTACATGAACAGAATGTCAACACATTAATTCAAGCTAGATCTTATCCACGTCATTGTGTCAAGGTCACAGCCTAAACAGTTCACAGTAGTATGGTAATGTCAGGAAGTACGTATGAATAACCAATCAAAATGACAAACAATGCAAATATTTGTGTACACCAATATGTGAACTGGTGTTAAATAATGATGATATTAACATCACACTTAACATGCAATGTTTAAACACTTGGCCCCAAATTAACCTGAGATTAGCGATATGTACATTTAGGAATCCAGTAATCATATGCATGAATACATAGGTGTTGAGATATGGCCTATATTCCATTATGATTGATATATTAATATATTATGCTGTTATCGATATTTCATTAATCCATACATGCATATGATCACTGAACAAAACAACTAGACAAAACCACCATAGCTTTACACAGGATGGGTATATTGATAGATGATCAATGTACAAAACTCAGATGGTTAAGTAAATGTGATGAATGATGATGTCCTAAATCAGTCAGAATCATAAACACACAGACACATAGGTTACAGTATAGCAAATGATTTCTTTATTATATATACTGAACACAGTCCAATATGTAAACAGCTGTGCATTGATAACATGTGGTTTTTAGACAACTCCCAAGAGGGCACAAGGCTGTTTTGAAGAAAGGAAAATTGTAAAGTATAATATGTAAAACTGTATAATAAGGATGATGCATAGCATCTACTAGAGTCATATGTAGACATTACACCACAGAAATGATAACCAGATGAGTAGAGATATCTCATCTGTCCTCACCTCATATATTAAAAGTAACCTTTAAGGCACATAGCACTTACACTGTGTCTTCATCTGCTCAACTAAACAGATGCATTAGCTCCTGGATTATGTAATTCAATTCAATCACACACATACAGTGTGTTACTTCATTTAGAAAATAAAAAAAAGGTGGTCATAGGCTAAAAAATAGGACGATCTAACAATCTCTGCATGTACAATACAGCATTTTATACTTTTAATGTAAACCAACTTACCTGATCTTCATCAACAAGCAGTGGTAACCATACTGTATTTTTCATGGTAAATCACCTGACATGACCAATAGTAATGATGGGAGATCTCACAAGGAATGTTTAGCTATGAATACATTCAGGGGGCCAAGAGTACTATCGCTATACCCATATGAAATTATGATAGTGATATTACATTTCAGGTATTATCAGATGATAACTGATTATTATGATATCATGACATGTAAACATGCTCCCATTAATATAGATGGCAAACAAGGTGATCATCCTCAATGTCTGTAAATTACATCAGACAAATGAATCTGCACTCAAGTGTTAAGAGAATTACATGCTTCACTAATGCATGTATAACTGCAGGGTTTGATTAACATATGTTAATAGGACTATGCAAGTCACCGGCCATTTCAGCAGTGGTACTAATTGGGAGTAACAACAGTCATGTTATTTTACACATATATATATAATTATAGATCTTTCTTGAGGAGGGACGTCATTAAGCTAATGACTGATAGACATAGTGTATTGAGATGAGCGGCAAAGCTGTGTTTCTGTTTTTTGGGGCACTAGAGTGGCTAATACAGTGACAGCAACCATGCACAGTGCTATACCAATCTGCAAGTTTGCATGCACACTCTTATGTCTCCTCATCTTCCTATAGGTCCTCCAAAATCTGCTGTCTGAGGTTGTGAGCCAGGATTACAATGCCCTAATATATTCCTTCAGGTTTTCTGTTGGCTTGCCATGTCCATCCGGATCTGTTTGGAATGTTGTTATCTCCTCCATGTGCATACATCGCATGATGTCATCCATATTCCTTTGTGGTTCTAGCTGTGACTGCTGAATAATGTCCTGGGATATGTCTGGCATATCTGTTGGAAGAGAAGACGGTGGCAGGTGCTGAGATGCCTGTATGGAGTGTGGCGGTGGGCCTGGTGGTTCTTGGGTCCAGGAGGTGGTGGGAGGTTGAGGTGGTGGCATGCATAAATGGGTAGTCCAGGATGAGGAGACAAATGGAGACTCTTCCAGGCTCACTGGTCAAGCACCATGCCTCTAACGTTTCTCAGATTTCATGTGAGAACTCAAGAACTCTCGCATCTGGTGCTGCCACCTTTTTACTTCTTGCCCCCTCACCAGGAGGCAAGGCCACAGCCTGTGGCTCAGTGGGAGACGTGAACCTCCTGGGTACTGAAATCTAAGAACAATAATGTATGAGTTAATGATTGTGTCTGACCATTTGATAGCTGTGTGTTCTGTATATTGGACATCTTGGGGAATGTGACATGGTTCTGTCAAATATTTTCATTGGCAGTGGCTTTTGTATTACACAGATGTTTATTGTGCTGTATCATGAGCCATAATAAATCTGGTTCATATCAACATAACGTGGTCTGCTGTCTACATCTCATGTGGGCACATACTCTGAACTTTCTGAGCAGTGTGTGAAACTGCCCAATCAGTTACCATCTATTTGCAATAGTTGTTAACATGGTTCTGAGACATTGTACCTAATAGGCTAGTATACTACAATGCACATGCAGCTCTACAGAGTTAGCATCTGCAATGGCAAACCTATACATGGACTCTATTGGATTTTTCCTCACTTTAATTTTTTTTTGTCATTGATATTCATTGTTCAGTATTATCTGCAAATATCTGACACACCTCTGATTCAGCAAACCAATGGAAGTAATATGTGAGCTTCCTGGATTAGACTGTGGATACATTATACATCTATTACTATTCAAACCAGTACGCTTATAGCATTTACAATGGATCTGTGTTATCTATGGTGTATATGAGATCCACCTTGCACAGTGCTGGGATCATGCAAGTACACCAGGCCTGGTTGTCCCACAACTTTAACTGATGCAATCTACTCCCTTAGGATCCTCTCCCACTCTCTGTAATGGATACTCACTGGGGGGCGGGCTTAACATGTAGCTCTGGCTGCCCTGGCATCCTCTGCCATCTTCTTCTTCACCTTTGTCCAACTTGACATTCCTATTGGCAATGCCTAAAGCAGACACCCTTGTTACCAACTGTTTCTAAGCCTATGCCCTCCCACCAGGCCTCACTTTCCTTCCCCTATTGATGATATCATAGTGGGCATGGATCTCACAGAGGAGGACCATCATCTCCTCTAGGGTGTAGTTAGGGGCGCAGTGCCTGGCCAAAGCCCCATGCTCTCCTAACTGTGCCTAAGGATCCTGGGGTCCATCATCTCTCGCTGAGGCCTGTCCTTCTCCATTACTAGAACCCTGGGATCAGGCACAACACCCTCTGCCCCTGTACTGTGTGTGCCTAGTTCTTAGGCCACATACCTCCCTCAACCTCACCTTTCCCTCTCCATCTTCTGGAGCTCTCAGTAGCACACCCCTAGGCTTACCTCCTCCTCTATCATTTCCCTCACTGCTCCCCTGCCTCCTCTACCTGTCCTCTCACTACCCTCTCTCTCCATTTTTCCTCTTCATACTCCTCCTCTTCTCCTCCTCTGATTACACTATCACACTCTTCTAATGACACCCTCCCTCCTCAAGATCTAACAAAAAAGAAGGATAAATACTTATAATATATATATTTGAGGTTCATGGTGTAATATTGCGAGCTTACCATAAAACAACAGTCACCTTTTAATAATGAGCCAAGGATTTATGGATGTTGGGTGAGAGACATAATATTATGAGTGAACAGCATTAAATGTGCGTGTAACGTTATGGGAAAAAGCTCTAGCAGCCAATTTTACGGAGGGCTCTATGACATATGAAAATTTACAGGATGCCAATGTGCAGATATTCATGCATCTATGGCTCTCTGCATTACAGATATATTAAACTCTGCACATTATTGTTACACTAGCGAATTGCCGGTCAAAAAATGAGCTAATGCTGTTTGGTGTATAATAATAAAATAAATAATATATTAATATACTTCATCTATTTTGAAGTAATATGTCCAGGAAGAGCTGGAAATCTGTTGAAGAGCTGGCAATCTGTTTTGATGTTGCTGCAGCATTAGTGCTGTGGAGCTGCTGTGTAAGCGTGATGAATGTGTGCAGTGTAATAGTGTGCGCGTGCGAGGCAAATCCGTTAGCGTAGCTGTGTACTTCCGCATTGTATAAGTTATTGTCTAAAATGGCGTCTAATGTGTGGTATGCGGCTGTGGCTGAATATCCGTAGCTGTTTTGTGGTGTTTTGCGTGTTTATGGTGGTGTTTTACCTGTTTAGAGTCCTGTAGCCTGCTTTTCGTTTTTTTCGGCCGCCATTTTTTCTCTCGCTTAGGTGATTTTTGAGTGTTTAAACTCCTAAATTTCGATTTAAATCGAGGTGTAACTTTACTTGCAGAGGTCCTGGGTGCACCACCGAGCTTTGGGTAAGCTTTTTATGTATGTGTTGTGTGTATTTATTGTGTTTTTATTTTTTTCATGTTCGCGGGTTGCGGGCGATTTTTGCGACATCGTAATTGGTCGTAACATGTCTCGTACTTTTTTGCAAGGTCCTTGCCAGCAACTGCGGCCCTCGTTTAGCGCTACGCGATCCCGCAAGCGTTAGCAACAACTCGCATGCTCACAACTATATATGTGATAAAGTTCTGAGCATTGCCGCTATTATTATTATTTATGAAACATTAGCATATCAATACAATACATAAATTCTATAATTTCCATTGTGTATCTCCTGATTTTGAAGACCCACCATTGCATTCACACTGTTATTTCTTTTATATCCTCTACAGCAGGAAACCTTGGCATCATCTTTAATCGCACCCTCTCTGTCACTAATTACATATCCTTAATCACTTATACCTGCTGATTTTATCTATACTTTATACAAATTGTCAAAAAATAAAAAGGTGTCACTTGTCTAAAAAGGGGCCTCCAGACAACAAAAGGTTTTTTTTTTTTTTTTTTTTGCTAAAGTAAGGTGGCTCAAACAACATTAACATAAGGAAGCCTAATATATATTCATCAGAAGAAAACACCTATAGAAAAGCCATTTTTTTATGTTCTCTTGGGCATCTATAAAAAAAAGTAGTTATACAATTGCTTCATATCACAAAAAGCCTATGTCCCTTGAAGGGATCCTCATTTGTGCAAGGCTTATAGCCTCAAAAGAGCTAGCTTGACAGTCCTAGTGCTAAAAAAGATACAAAGTAGATTTTTTCACACAGTGGCCAGAAAAACAGAAACTATGTATTTGCAATAAAAAGTGTTGCAAAATAACAGTATGGTAACTATATTTCTTCACACATAGTAATGTATTCACAATGATAAATGTTGAAATATTGCAAATATTTATCAGAATAATGACCACATATCTGTGTTAACAGGCACTAGATATTAGCCTAATTGGGCTAACGAAATAAAAAAGTTGCAGGCATATTATGACCATGAACTTGGTATAACAAGTAACTATACTGTGAAAAAAATAACCTAAGCCCTGATACGGGCAGTTTTTAGTTCAACATGATGGCAATTTCATCACTCAGCTAGCGACTTTATCAAAGGCTATGTATTAATTAATTACATGCATAGGAATTGCTCATACTTTGGATAGATTTCAATGTTGATCAGTCTTGCTGAATTAGAGGTAGATTTCCGACCTGAGTTATGATATATAGTCCTTTTTGCATACTTTACAACAGGGTTGTCCAGCCTTTTGTTATGAGGTGCCACTGTTTTTTTTGTTTTTCTTTAGAAAGAACTAGTGAGCAAGTTTAAGAAATATTATTAAATAAATAAAAAACTAGACATACAAATCTAGGGCCCTATTAAATTCCAGCCTCATAAATAAGAGGCTTCTACTTAAGCCCTACGTACTGCAAAGTTTCTCTAACTTACAATGCTATTAAATTAGCCCTGCTGCGAGCAACGTATGAGCTACGCAGCAGGGCCGTACGTATCTACACTGCGTAAATGTACATGAGGAGTGACAGCCTGCGAGATGATATCGCAGGCTCCCACTCCTCATCAAGTGCTGCGGGGGTCCTAAAAGGGACCTCCGCGGCAGTCCCCCACATAAGCCCTGCCGTGGGGGGTACTCCAAACCCCCCCCAGGCACCTAAAATGAACCCCCCCTCGAAGCGGGGGTCCCTGTCGGGACCCCCGAAGTGTCCTCACATGAACACCTTGCTGCAGGGGTCCATAGGACCCCCCGCAGCCCCCACACATTAACCCCTTGCAGCGGGGGTCCCCGATCGGCACTGATCAGGCCCCCGCTGCATTTAAAACTTTTAAATTCCCCGCCGCGGCTCCTTAAAGGGGCCGCGGCACACTATTACCCAATCCCGGCCGCGGCACTTAAAATTAACCCCCCTCTATGCTGGGGGTCCCCATCGGGACCCCCGAAGTGTCCCCACATAAACCCATTGCAGGGGGGGGCCCCGTTCTGCATAGATCAGGCCCCCCGCTGCATTTAAAACTTTTAAATTCCCCGCCGCGGCTCCTTAAAGGGACCGCGGCACACTATTACCCAATCCCGGCCGCGGCACTTAAAATTAACCCCCCTCTATGCTGGGGGTCCCCATCGGGACCCCCGAAGTGTCCCCATATAAACCCCCTGCAGCGGGGGGCCCCGATCGGCACCGATCGTGACCCTGCTGCAATTCAATTTTAAATTTCCCGCCTCGCGAGTCCTCAAAGGACCGTAAAGGTCCTGAAAGGACTCGCACTAAAAATATTAACCCCAGGCAACTATAATTACCCCATTAACTCATGGTGGTCAATCCAGACCACCATAAGGCCTAAATTAACCCATTAAGTCATGATGGTCAATCCAGACCACCATAAGGCCTAAATTAACCCATTAACTCATGGTGGTCAATACAGACCACCATAAGGCTCTAATTAACCCATTAACTCATGGTGGTCAATACAGACCACCATAAGGCCTAAATTAACCCATTAACTCATGGTGGTCAATACAGACCACCATAAGGCCTAAATTAACCCATTAACTCATGGTGGTCAATACAGACCACCATAAGGCTCTAATTAACCCATTAACTCATGGTGGTCAATACAGACCACCATAAGGCTCTAATTAACCCATTAACTCATGGTGGTCAATACAGACCACCATAAGGCTCTAATTAACCCATTAACTCATGGTGGTCAATACAGACCACCATAAGGCCTAAATTAACCCATTAACTCATGGTGGTCAATACAGACCACCATAAGGCCTAAATTAACCCATTAACTCATGGTGGTCAATACAGACCACCATAAGGCTCTATTTAACCCCATCAGTCCCATAAGGGTATATTATTACCATTATGGGCCTGTTACAACCCAACATTAACCACATAAGTGCCATGATGGTCCTCAAGGACCATCATGACACTAACTACAAACACTACACTATAACCCCCAATAAACCATTTAATCTAAACTAACCCCCCTCTACACTAATCTTTTAACACTTACACTACCTACCTACACTACCTACCCCCTAATAAACCTCCCCAACACTCTAATTACAAAAAACAATAAACCTACAGCACAGAAAACAAAAAACCTACAGTACAAAAATCAAAAAAACCTACAGTACAGAAAAAAAAAAAATTACAACCCCACCCCCCACTACAGAAAACAAAAAAATAAATTACAAACCCACCCCCCACTACAGAAAATAAAAAAATTACACACCTGAAAAGGAAAGACAGATAAACACAATACAATACATACATATAATACATTACATACATTACATACAATACATGACATTACATATAATATATTACATATAATATATTACATATCATATATTACATATAATACATTACATACATTACATACAATACATGACATTACATATAATATATTAAATATAATATATTAAATATAATATATTACATATAATATATTACATATAATACATTACATACATTACATACAATACATGACATTACATACATTACATATAATGTATTACATATAATATATTACATATAATATATTACATATAATACATTACATACATTACATACAATACATGACATTACATACATTACATATAATGTATTACATATAATATATTACATATAATATATTACATATAATACATTACATACATTACATACAATACATGACATTACATACATTACATATAATGTATTGCATATAATATATTACATATAATATATTACATATAGTCCTAATCAAATACCCCCTATCTATCTAACATACAATCTATTTAATTTAAAATAAATCCTAACTATATCAAATACATCCCCCTATCTATCTAATATACAAAAAATCCTAACTACATACACAGACCCTTATTCTAAACTAAAATGAAATAATTACAGTCCTAACTACATACACAGACCCTAATTCTAAGCTAAAATCAATAAATTAAGACCACTTACCTTTAAGATGTTGCTTCAGATCACTAACCTATGGGTCAAACAAAAAATAAAATTTAGTACAAAACATTAACATCAAATAAATAAACATTCTATACATTCTAAATATTCAACTCACCTTTACAGCATGTCCAGTCACTGTTTAGCTCTTCCGGCGCGGCCCTGTTAAAAAAAAAACACAATACATGAATACATGAATACAATATATAAACAATAAATAAAATACACAAATAAACATCTAAATATACATTTAACTTACCTCACCGCGATGTCCCCGGCCTTCTCTCCTTCAGCCCCGGCTGGGCCGCGGAACCATCGGGGCTCTAAAAAAAAAAAAAAAAAAACTAACGGAGGTCTGCACTGGCAGACCTCCCCGACGCTACTGAACCTCCCGGAGTCGTTTCCGGGAGGAAATTGGCATTGTCGGCTTGTGATTGGCTGAAAAAGCTGTCAGCCAATCAAAAGTCGTCAATGTAGGAGCCAATCAGGATGCGCAGATGTCTTCTACCGATCACTCCGTGGGGGTGTATCCCATAGTGATTGGCTGAAGGCATCTGAGCGTTGTGATTGGTTCCCAGAAAGATAGACAAGTGTTTAAGCCAATCAGGGTGGGATATTGGGGTGTATCCCATCCTGATTGGCTCACACATTGACGACTTTTGATTGGCTGAAATTGATAGACAGCTTTTTCAGCCAATCACAAGCCGACAATGCCAATTTCCTCCCGGAAACGACTCCGGGAGGTTCAGTAGCGTCGGGGAGGTCTGCCAGTGCAGACCTCCGTTAGTTCTTTTTCTTTCTTTTTTTTAGAGCGCGGATGGTTCCGCGGCCCAGCCGGGGCTGAAGGAGAGAAGGCCGGGGACATCGCGGGGAGGTAAGTTAAATGTATATTTAGATGTTTATTTGTGTATTTTATTTATTGTTTATATATTGTATTCATGTATTCATGTATTGTGTTTTTTTTTTAACAGGGCCGCGCCGGAAGAGCTAAACAGTGACTGGACAAGCTGTAAAGGTGAGTTGAATATTTAGAATGTATAGAATGTTTATTTATTTGATGTTAATGTTTTGTACTTAATTTTATTTTTTGTTTGACCCATAGGTTAGTGATCTGAAGCAACATCTTAAAGGTAAGTGGTCTTAATTTATTGATTTTAGCTTAGAATAAGGGTCTGTGTATGTAGTTAGGACTGTAATTATTTTATTTTATTTTAGAATAAGGGTCTGTGTATGTAGTTAGGACTGTAATTATTTTATTTTATTTTAGAATTAGGGTCTGTGTATGTAGTTAGGATTTTTTGTATATTAGATAGATAGGGGGATGTATTTGATATAGTTAGGATTTATTTTAAATTAAATAGATTGTATGTTAGATAGATAGGGGGTATTTGATTAGGACTATATGTAATATATTATATGTAATATATTATATGTAATGTCATGTATTGTATGTAATGTATGTAATGTATTATATGTATGTATTGTATTGTGTTTATCTGTCTTTCCTTTTCAGGTGTGTAATTTTTTTATTTTCTGTAGTGGGGGGTGGGGTTGTAATGTATTTTTTTGTTTTCTGTAGTGGGGGGTGGGGTTGTAATTGTTTTTTTTTCTGTACTGTAGGTTTTTTTGATTTTTGTACTGTAGGTTTTTTGTTTTCTGTGCTGTAGGTTTTTTGTTTTTTGTAATTAGAGTGTTGGAGAGGTTTATTAGGGGGTAGGTAGTGTAGGTAGGTAGTGTAAGTGTTAATAGATTAGTGTAGAGGGGGGTTAGTTTAGATTAAATGGTTTATTGGGGGTTATAGTGTAGTGTTTGTAGTTAGTGTCATGATGGTCCTTGAGGACCATCATGGCACTTATGTGGTTAATGTTGGGTTGTAACAGGCCCATAATGGTAATAATATACCCTTATGGGACTGATGGGGTTAAATAGAGCCTTATGGTGGTCTGTATTGACCACCATGAGTTAATGGGTTAATTTAGGCCTTATGGTGGTCTGTATTGACCACCATGAGTTAATGGGTTAATTAGAGCCTTATGGTGGTCTGTATTGACCACCATGAGTTAATGGGTTAATTAGAGCCTTATGGTGGTCTGTATTGACCACCATGAGTTAATGGGTTAATTAGAGCCTTATGGTGGTCTGTATTGACCAACATGAGTTAATGGGTTAATTTAGGCCTTATGGTGGTCTGTATTGACCACCATGAGTTAATGGGTTAATTAGAGCCTTATGGTGGTCTGTATTGACCACCATGAGTTAATGGGTTAATTAGAGCCTTATGGTGGTCTGTATTGACCACCATGAGTTAATGGGTTAATTTAGGCCTTATGGTGGTCTGGATTGACCACCATGAGTTAATGGGTTAATTTAGGCCTTATGGTGGTCTGGATTGACCATCATGAGTTAATGGGTTAATTAGAGCCTTATGGTGGTCTGTATTGACCACCATGAGTTAATGGGTTAATTAGAGCCTTATGGTGGTCTGTATTGACCACCATGAGTTAATGGGTTAATTAGAGCCTTATGGTGGTCTGTATTGACCACCATGAGTTAATGGGTTAATTTAGGCCTTATGGTGGTCTGGATTGACCACCATGAGTTAATGGGTTAATTTAGGCCTTATGGTGGTCTGGATTGATCACCATGAGTTAATGGGTTAATTTAGGCCTTACGGTGGTCTGGATTGACCACCATGAGTTAATGGGTTAATTTAGGCCTTATGGTGGTCTGGATTGACCATCATGAGTTAATGGGTTAATTAGAGCCTTATGGTGGTCTGTATTGACCACCATGAGTTAATGGGTTAATTAGAGCCTTATGGTGGTCTGTATTGACCACCATGAGTTAATGGGTTAATTAGAGCCTTATGGTGGTCTGTATTGACCACCATGAGTTAATGGGTTAATTAGAGCCTTATGGTGGTCTGTATTGACCACCATGAGTTAATGGGTTAATTAGAGCCTTATGGTGGTCTGTATTGACCACCATGAGTTAATGGGTTAATTTAGGCCTTATGGTGGTCTGGATTGACCACCATGAGTTAATGGGTTAATTTAGGCCTTATGGTGGTCTGGATTGACCACCATGAGTTAATGGGTTAATTTAGGCCTTATGGTGGTCTGGATTGACCATCATGAGTTAGTGGGTTAATTAGAGCCTTATGGTGGTCTGTATTGACCACCATGAGTTAATGGGTTAATTAGAGCCTTATGGTGGTCTGGATTGACCATCATGAGTTAATGGGTTAATTAGAGCCTTATGGTGGTCTGTATTGACCACCATGAGTTAATGGGTTAATTTAGGCCTTATGGTGGTCTGGATTGACCACCATGAGTCAATGGGTTAATTTAGGCCTTATGGTGGTCTGGATTGACCATCATGACTTAATGGGGTAATTATAGTTGCCTGGGGTTAATATTTTTAGTGCGAGTCCTTTCAGGACCTTTACGGTCCTTTGAGGACCCGCGAGGCGGGAAATTTAAAATTGAATTGCAGCAGGGTCACGATCGGTGCCGATCGGGGCCCCCCGCTGCAGGGGGTTTATATGGGGACACTTCGGGGGTCCCGATGGGGACCCCCAGCATAGAGGGGGTTTAATTTTAAGTGCCGCGGCCGGGATTGGGTAATAGTGTGCCGCGGTCCCTTTAAGGAGCCGCGGCGGGGAATTTAAAAGTTTTAAATGCAGCGGGGGGCCTGATCTATGCAGAACGGGGCCCCCCCCTGCAATGGGTTTATGTGGGGACACTTCGGGGGTCCCGATGGGGACCCCCAGCATAGAGGGGGGTTAATTTTAAGTGCCGCGGCCGGGATTGGGTAATAGTGTGCCGCGGTCCCTTTAAGGAGCCGCGGCGGGGAATTTTAAAGTTTTAAATGCAGCGGGGGGCCTGATCTATGCAGATCGGGGACCCCCGCTGCAATGGGTTAATGTGGGGGTGCTGCAGGGGTCCTGATAGAGACCCCTGCAGCATGGGGATGTGTATAGGGTGCAGGGGGGAGCCTCACACTGCTGTCTCGGGTTGTTCCGAGGCAGCACGTAGAGGCTTTCGGATCCCTTGCGTGGACTTTTTGTCCACGTAGGGATTCTTACGATATGCGAGACTCGTGCATAGATTTAAGGCTACGTAGCTCTCTCGGAGCCTATTCTCGGCCATTTTCTCGCAGTCATATCGTAAAGCAGGCTGCGAGAGATTCGGTTCTCGCAAACAGCAGGAAAACTGCCTTTTGCGAGCACCGAGAGAACTACGAGGGAGAATTTAATAGGGCCCCTAGTTTGGATGAATATGAGTATAATATTAGAAAATTATTGAAAAAATGAAGAAAGATTAGGAACAGAGATCAACATGTTTTTTGTCCACATAATGTGCCTTAGTTTACCCTAGACAAAGACAAGAGCTAAAAAAAAACATTCCATACTAAAAGTGTGTAGAAAGTGTAAAAATCTTAAATCATACATTAATTTATGTGTTACGGGTATTAAATCAGCCCTGTAACGTTGCTCACCGTGGACGTGCATGTTAAGACGCAGGACGGCTGAGTATAGGCAACGTGTGGAGCAACTTTGAACTTCGCACACGTAAATCCTTTGATCTGTCATGCCCGTAATCGCTACTTGTTCATTTCAGCTATTAAATGGCAATGTGGTCACTCACGAGCAAGCATATAATGGAGCCCAAAGCCCAACATGTGCTCGAGAGCACCCGCAAGGGGTGTAAAGTCCAATACATAGCACTTGTAATACAAATAACAACACTCTACTGTACATTTATTATAAGGGCAAGTGATGTTAGAATTAATAGCAAAACATTCTCAAGCCCACAAATCGACCCCGAAAAATACTTTATTTCATTTTTATTTTTTGTTTTATATCGATCCCTGCAATCAATGTGTTAAGACATGTACTGTAACTCGCATGTAATAGAATATCATATTTATGGCTTTATTAATATTGCATCATATCTGGAATGTGGGTCCGATTGCAAACTGTAATTGAAGCACGTAGGACTATGAAATCTACCCTCCCCTTTTTTAGTGACGTAACACTAGTGATCTCTTTTTCCATTGGCTCCATCTGAATCTGTAACTAAGTGCTTGCTTAAATGTTTGCGTTCGAGCATGCAACTCCAATGGCCGAGAACTGGTTTACGAAATAACGTATCTCTCTCGCAGCTCGCAGCACTAATATAATAGTGACATAAAACGGCCAAATTTCAAGCACGCAGCCCTTATGTGCTACACGTTGCACTTACGAGACTGGAATTTAATATGGCCCATAATTAGTACACTTATATACATGGGGCCCTATTAAATTCGCCAAGTTGTAGTTCCTGAAGCCCGTAAGGGAGCCTGCAAAAGTTCCAGCTATTAAATTGGCCTCTTTTAGCTACCCGTAAACAATCTACATATTACAGGGTGAAAAACAACAGCAGTTGCCAAAATTGGAACTCTATCAAAGCTAAGCCTTTCATCCTTCAAGCCCGTAACAATCGCAAATCGCTATTAAATGGCAAATGTAGCCAAAAATATTACGGGCTCCAAATACGACCCACAAAGGGTTTACAGACAAGTCCTTAACACTGTAAAAGACAATACAAACACACGATTGGACTCTAAAATATGGGGAAAGCAATGAAAGGCATAACAATTCATTCCACAACAATCCCCAAATAAAAAATAAATATAATTTTTTTTTTATTTTATCATATGTTGGAATGGTCATGCATATGCAAATATGAAAAGCATTGCTGCAACATGCATAAAGCAATTAAAGACACACTACCTGATTAAATTGCAACAAAAACACATGAAACTGCCTGCCATGTTATTCCTTTCTCACTTAGAGAGGCTCTTATATGGACCCTAAAATAAACATATAATTGCATATACATCTCACTCATCACATCTTCATTCAGAAAAGAAATAGTGTTTAAATTATACTGCCACAGGACCTATATCAAGAACCAGGGGAACATTTTATATTTGGTTGTTCAGTTATTTAGTCGTATCTGACTATCTGTGACCCTATGGACTGCAGCAAATTTAGCTATGTCTCTGTCTGTGCTTTTCCACAAGGTTTACATGCCAAAGATACTGGAGTGGGTTGCCAGTTCCTTCTCCAGTGGACTGTGATTTGTCTGAACTCTCTGCTAGGACCTGCCCACCTAGAATGACCCTACATGGTATAGCTCACAGCTTCATTGAAGTACACAAGCCCCTTCACCCCCATGAGGTAGCGATCCAGAAGGGCAAAAGGGGAACATACACCACACTAATCTATTCTAACCCAACAGGAAGGGCCGCAAACACACATGGAGGCTGTGCAGAGGCACATGGTGCAACAGCCAACTCACCTCCTTCAGGGACAAGTTCAGCTACAAGTGCTCTGCTCAGCTGGTCTCCATGTGTCAAGATGTATACACATTATAATTTGTTGAAATCCCATGAAGTGTTCTTCTATCAATCAATTTACATTATCACCTGTCATATTCTTATCAGCCCTTATTATTTTATATATAATTCTATTATTATCATTATATGTATTAATCTATTGCATAGTAACTAGGGCATATTGGTTATTGATATAGGAATGTGACAGAAATGTGATATATGTAGATGTCCCAAAACCTCAACCACTGAAAACACACGGACACGTTGATAACACTATAACAAAGCTTTATTTCATACACAGAGCACACTCAGAAATGTACAAGACTGTGCATTAATATCATGTATGGGGTGTGGGTGGATCCCAGAAGGGCAAGAGGCTTTTCGGGTAAAAAGGGGATAACCTAAAAGGGGTAATGTCATAGTCTAGAATAATCATGATGCATAGCACCTACCAGGGTCACTACACCACTGCAACTGGAATCTGATGAAAAAAAAGGATCATCAGAAATTACTCCATTTAATCGAAGAAACCAGTAATGTGCATAGCACTTACAACTTTTCTATACCTGCTCTATTAAACAGATGCTTAAACCTCTGGACTGTGTAATCCAATCAAGTTCCACACATACAATGTTTTCCCAAAACAACAGTCTGAAAATAAGTGGTCCCCCCAAGGAGCAAGGGGCACTTACAGTGGCTGTGCTGGTGGCTGTGGTTGTGGCAGAGGCATGGGGGAGGAGAGGAGCTGCTGGGCTGCAAATGCCCAGTGGAGAGAGTTTGGGGCCCGCTGGAACCTGGCTCCAAAGGCGCTGTTGTGGTGGTGGGCCTGGTGGTGGTGGGAGCCAGTCTGATGCACTTATGGGGGGAGAAGGAGGTGGTGACAAGCTCCGCCCATGCCCCCAGTTTGAGGGCCCTGGTAAGAAGATCATTCTTTGGAGCAGGGGGACAGTGTGGTCAAATGCCACCATTGTGGCTGATGGTCCTACAGGTGACCCCACTACCCAGATGATATCCTCCGCCTTCATTGAACCAGGGCCCTCGGGTCCTCTCAGTATCTCCTCATCCTGCGCCGGTTACTGCTCGGCGGGGGCATTGATGGAGCTGATGCTCCCGCCTCTGGCTCACCACTGGACCCAGACCTCCTGGAAGCTGAAAAAGAGAAAAGAAAGGTATATGTATTAAGTTTGATGAATAATGCATTGGTTTGTGTTTATTCCTAACTATCTGACTTCTAGGCTTGAACCTGGATGATTCTCTTAATTCCAACTATGAATAGCTATCATTTGCTAGATGTGATCTATTCTTTGGTTCTTGATCTTGATTGTTCTTGGCTCCTAATGCTATCTTGATTCCGGCTGATGTCTGTAACTGCATACGCTGGTGGGCATCCATACATGGACTCTCTATTGGTTGATTACTGTTGTGCCCACAAATGACAACGATTTGTCAGCTTCATGCATTTAATAACGCATGACTGATCTATCTATCCTTTAAGCTGACATGTCAGTGTCCTTCTTGGTCACCATGTACATGTGTAGTGTGTGTGAATTACATGTGGTGACATGTTGGTGTATGTGATATTTACCTGACATGGAGGCTGGATCCTGCTGGGTCATGACGCCTGAAGCTCCAGAGGTGGGCACCTGGCTCAGAAGGTCCTTGGTCACCCTCTCTCACTCATTGTATTGCACAGTCATTTGGGGGCCACCACTTGGTGCTGTGGCTCGACAGGCCTCCTTGGCCATCGTCCTCCTCACCTTGGCCCTGAAATGGAATTTGACAAAACTCATATCCCTTTCCTCTGTGCCCACTGCTGTTACTGTTAACTGTTAACTTCCCCTCCCCCCGCAAGGATAACACGGAACTTACAGATCACACAGAGGAGGGCCACATTCTCCCTGTGCGTGTCGTTCAGGGACCTTTGCTTGCCTTTAGCCTCTTGCCCTCCCAACTGTGGATGGGGATCCTGTGCTCCCTCATCTTACCCTGAAGCCTGTACCTCCTCCACGTTACCACCGCCCCTGGGATCAGCCCCTCTCCCTCTGTCCCTGAACTGGATATCATTATGAGCACCTTGCCACCTCCTCTACTCCACTCTCCTTCTCTCCTTCACTCCCCTCCTCCTCTCCTCCACTCTCCTCCTCTCTTCCACCACTCCTCACCCCCTCCTCTCCTCCACCACTCCCCAGGGCCACCTCTCTCTGCTCTCTCCCCTCACCACCTCTCCTCTTCATCCCCTCCCCACCTCTCAACTCCTCTCTCCTCTCTCCATAATTATCCCAAAAAGAATATAAGGATAAATCAAAATAAGTATTTCTGTATATACTCCCTAATTACAGTATTGCATTGTTACTGCAGACTGCTTTTATTCCAGCCCCCTAACAGCTTGCGGGAGTGGGAAAAGTTTATGGGCTTGAGGCTTGGGCCCTTTGGTTGCGACCTTGTTTAATTTAATTGCTCTGTAACTCCTGCAAATGTCAATCCCCCTCAGACTTACGGGCTGTACAACGGCCCTTGCGGCTTGGAATTTAATAGGGCCCCAGGTCAGAAACACCAATAACATTGATTAGTGTAGGCAGTCAATGAGGCAAGAAATGTTTAAGCTCATTTACAGCCACATTAAATTGGAGCCCAGTAACTCCAACGTGATGTCCGCAGCTGCTACGGTTTTGAACAACCCCTGTGTTATGGTGCTATTAAATTAAAAGGGACTGTGTGCTAAGGGACGGAGACTCGAAACCGCAACGCAGTCTGTCGCACGTTGAATGTGCGGCCGTGAACACGATCAATTAGTCTAACCCATAGTAAAGGGTTAGATGTAGTCAATGGCAACAGTGATTTCCATCATGACTACTTAAAGCCTGCAGGCTCCCAACCTCAGCCCCTGCTTCGGGGGTCCCAATCGGGACCCCTGCTGCAGTTAAACCCAGAAAACCCAGTTAAAATAGAATGGGATAAACCCTGTAGGGTGTTCCCATTCTGAATGACTGAAGGCAATAGCGCCTTCTGATTATATTGACAATGATTGACAACCAATCAGAAAGGGATTTAGGGGTGTATCCCATTCTGACTGGCTCACCTTTGCATCTTCTGATTGGCTAAAATATAATTGACAGTGTTTTCAGCCAATCAGAAGGCGACAATTCTAAATTTTAGCAGAGCATGAGCCGGAACCCGCATTTGCAGCAAGGAGCTCTGTTAGATTTGTAAATTTTTTAGACCATCTGTTTTTTTTTGGAGGGGCCCTGCCTGAGAGGATTTCAAGGAAGACCGGTTCATCGCTGGACGGGCATTTTGGACAGGTAAGTAGCCTATTTAGAATGTATTGTATTCCATGTTGTATTTATTTATGTATTCATTCTAAAAAATAAATTCTAGGTGTGCCGGACCTGGGGACATTTATGGAGGGCCCTTGTCTGGGACAAAGCACAGAAGACCATCGTCGCTGGAGGGGCATTTGGGCAAGGTAAGTGGTATGATTTACCCTATTCTAGTTTTAGTAAGGTTTTTTTTTTAGGTGTAATGTAAGATTTTTCATTGTATGTTAATTAGGATTTTTTATTGTATGTGATTTAGTTTTTTTATTGTATGTAATTTAGTTTTTTTTTATTGTATGTAACGTAGGGTTTTTATTTCATGTAATGTAGTGTATTTTATTGTGTGTAATTTAGTTTGTTATTTTATGTGATTTTTTTTATAGGTAGGTAGGTAGTGTAGGGGTTAATAGGATAGAGGGGGTTAATAGTGTAGAGGGAGTAATAGGGTAGAAGGGGGTTAATAGGGTAGAGGGGAGTTAATAATGTAGAGGGGGAGTTAATAGTGTAGAGGAGGAGTCAATAGTGTAGAGGTGGTTAATAGGGTAGAGGGGGTTAATAGTGTAGAGGAGGTTAATAGTGTAGAGTGGGGTTAACAGATCAAAGGGTTGCGAGCTGCGATGTTCCACTTTCCACAAAACATAGGCATTTTGCGGCTGTCCCGCGTCCTAGCACGAAAGTTGGCAACGTAGAGGTTTACAAAGCAAATTTAATAGCCTTCAACCCTACTTTTTTCACTACTGGATACTTTTTGTAACGTAGCCCCAATTTATTGAAGCTGCTAGTATTTTATTTTGTAGTATCACTAGGTATATAATATACCTATGCATATATTTACTTTAATATACTTTAATTACTTAAAGGAGGGACATAGAGATGTATCTATTTACTTTTTTAAGAAGTGTTTACAAACTCTTTTTTCTGCTCGAAATCTTACAAATAGTTACTGAATTTGTCTCCCTCTGCAGCTCAGGAAGACAATGTACTTTTAAATACAGAGTGTGCAGTGTCAAATAGTATCCAATTAGTGGCAATATTCTACGTCATGCTGCCTGAGAGACGTCGCTAATTTTAAAAACTGCACTTCAAAATAAATTAGAAAAAGAAACATGAAACATGGTGGCAATATAATTCACCTACCCATTTTCCAATGGGGAAGGCTGTCTGCTATGGTAGCTCACTGGACCCAATTTCAGGCCGTGGAATGGTGTCAGTGACGTTACTCCCCCTTTCAGACAGCAGTTCTAGGGTTATGATCCTGATGGATGATAGGCTTAAACTGCAGCCCATAGCTCAAGACCCCATTCAAAGAAAAAAATGTTGGCTTAAATGGCCACTAAATAAATCCCATTGCATGTCCTCCTCGTGGTGGGGGTAGTAGGTTGGCCCGGTCTGGGGGTGGTTGCCCATCCTTCAGTAAAGTGGCCACAGTCTCTAACCAAATTCCTTTCAATAACCCCCCCCCCCTCCTGTCCAAATTGCAGGCATCAAATTTGGGGACACATCCAGGATGTCAGGAACAAGAAACTCATCCAGGGGCATACTGTTGCCCCCTTTGCCACAGGCAGGTAATGGCTCTGGGGTATCCCATCTATGGAGCAGCTCAGGCGAGGGTAAAAAGAACTTCCCTGCTGGCACAATATCCTTGGGGTCAGTTTTCAAGGCAGGATTGCGGAAAAACAGAGCAGGACTCAGGATTAGGTTCTCTGGGTGGAGACCCTTTCCTGGCTGAGGCTCACCTGGGGTAGCAGACTTCACTGGGGTCAGTAGCTCCTTAGGGTGAGTATCCTCCAGGGCTGGTAAGGTTGGAATCACCTCTGCAGCTAGGGTACCCTGTGATTTAGGACAGGTAACAGTCCATGGGTAGTTGGGCAGACTCTCAGGGCTTGCTCCCTTCTCTGTCAAGTATTCAGTCTCCGGTTCCTCACCCTTGGTTAGTGGCTGGAACTTCTTTGTTTATTGGCCATCTTCTTAACACCGCTCCTTGGTCTTTCAGCTACCAGGGTCTGGACTGTTTTCCTGGCCTCCCTATCCTGGCAAGTTCCCAGTAGTCCCTCTGATCTCGCCTGTTCTGTAGTGGTCAGATCTCCAGGTACCCTCTGGTTTCCTTCCTCCACCTGATAGGGTTGTAGCCAACAGTCCATTTTCTCTGGCAATGTGTCCTCTGCTAGCTTAGCTGGGGAAGCATGGGGTAATTCCACATACTTGAGCAGGGCCCACCTCCTCAAGCAGTTCCTTATACTCTTTTTCTAAATCAATTTCTTTATGGACCAACGGTTTCAGCAAAAAAAATTCTGCTGTACCTGGCTCAATTTCCACATGCTTTTGGCGCTGTTCAAATTGGATTTCCCAGTGCTCTGCAGTTCCAAGGTCACACTTTGGATCTCCCTGCAGCACATCTAGGAGCCCTTCCACCAGTCCAAGCCTGTAGAAGGAGGACCCTTGTGATGCAGGAGTTGAAAGCATTAGGTCCACATACGCATGTTCAAAGTTGAGCTCAAAACACACCAGGTCTACAAGCCATTCTGCAAGCATCTCACCCGGCTGGAACCCAAGGGAAACCATCCGCTGATTTAGAATAGCTGTCCACCTATCCTCGTCTATGGCAATCCGTTGTCTTCGCCGCTCCAGCATACTGGTGTTCAGGCTACTTTTCTCCCTGATCACCTCCTCTCTGCAGGCTTCCATGTGGCCTTCTTTGGACTTGGACCTGGATTTGAGGGTTTGGCAAAATCGCTGAGTGGTTTCTGCTTCCCCGCCAAGCTGCTGAAAGTACTGGACTTCAAAGCTGCATAGATCACCATATCCCATCGTTGCTGCTGGTTCTTGCATTGAGATCCCAGCACTGCTTACCAGTTGTGATGATCCAAGCTGGTAAGGACTATACAAGCCTAGGGTCACCTGCTAAAGACTACTTGTTAACTACCAACAAGGACCATTTGGGTTCTTTGAAATCTCGGCACCTGCACCCTGATATCTGGCTTCTGTATTGGTCAGGATCCTTGCATTAGAAATCAGCACTTCCATGCTACCAAGAGACTCCAGATCTGCTTCTTTTAGTGGTGCCTGATAAAACTTGTTACAGTCAAACCTACCCCAGCAGAATCCTACAGAGTCTCTCAGTACCTCACTGCAGCCATCCAGGAAAACAGGAGCAAAATAAGACACACAATTTCTATGTATCTCCAGAAGAACTGTCTTTATTCGCCTACAAAAACCAACTAACAAATTACAGACAAAAAGAACAGAACCAAAGCAAAAGCACAACCCCCCCCCCCCCCCCCCCCCTTCTGATCTGCACATATCGGTTGTCATCGACGGGGGGTTCTCCCTTGCTCCATTTACAACTCCCAAAGGGCAATAAGAACTAGTTTAAAACTTGAATTGCACCTCTTAACCAAATATATCACACTAACACATGACATTAACTATACTCAAAACAACAAAGTCAGAGGTGCTCATCAGAGAACGAACCAACCTTAATAGGTTAGTTCTATAGCCATGATTAGCCACTCTGAGAGCAACCTCTTTTAGCTCACTTTTGCCCTTCACAGGGAGAAATATCCTGTAGTATATCAGTCTGGTGTCACTCAAAAGAGTGACCCAGCCCCGAAATACCAGGCAATTCTACCCTGAACAGGAGAAACAGCAAACCCCAGACGCATTTCGGCCTTTATGGGCCTCGTCAGTGAGGTGCAGCTGAACTCCCTAAGGCACAGTGAACAAGGGGTCTACGTCTGGAGTCCCCTATTACCCTTAAGGAGACTAAACCCTAAAGGTAATTTGCATATAAAAAACATCAAAGTCAGAGGTGCTCATTAGAGAACGAACCAACCTTAATAGGTTAGTTCTATAGCACCTAAAATTAACCCCCCTCTATGCTGACCCCCGAAGTGTCCAAAAATAAACCCCTTGCTGAAGGGATCCATAGGGACCCCGGCAGCCCCCCCACATTAACCCCTTGCAGCTGGGGTCCCCAATCTGCACCGATCGTGACCCCGCTGCATTTCAATTTTTAAGTTAAAGGTCCTGAAAGGAGTCGCACTGAAAAATATTAACCCCAGGCAACTAAAATTAACCCTGTAACTCATGGTGGTCAGTACAGACCCCCATAAGCACTTAATTAACTATGTCACTTATGGGGGTCAATACAAACCCCCATAAGCACTTAATTAACCCTGTTATTCATGGGGGTCAATACAGACCCCCATAAGCACTTAATTAACGTTGTCACTTATGGGGGTTAATACAGACCCCCATAAGGCCTTAATTATCCCTATAACTCATGGGGGTCAATAAAGACCCCCATAAGAACTTAATTAACCCTGTCACTCATGGAGGTCAATACAGACCCCCATAAGCACTTAATTAACCCTGTCACTCATGGGGGTCAATACAGACCCCCATAAGCACTTAATTAACCCTGTCACTTATGGGGGTCAAGACAGACCCCCATAAGCACTTAATTAACCCTGTCACTTATGGGGGTCAATACAGACCCCCATAAGGCCTTAATTAACCCTATAACTCATGGGGGTCAATACAGACCCCCATAAGCACTTAATTAACCCTGTCACTCATGGAGGTCAATACAGACCCCCATAAGCACTTAATTTACCCTATAACTCATGGGGGTCAATACAGACCCCCATAAGCCTCTATTTAACCCCATCAGTCCCATAAGGGTATATTATGACACTTATGGGGCTGTTAAAACCCTAACATTAACCACATAAGTGCCATGATGGTCCACAAGGACCATCATGACACTAACTACATACATTACAATATAACCCCCAATAAACCATTAAATCTAAACTAATCCCCCTCTACACTAATCTATTAACACTTACACTACCTACCTACACTAAATACCCCCTAATAAACCTCCCCACCATTCTAATTACAAAAAATAAAAAAAACTACTTACAGAAAATAAAAAAACCTACAGTACAGAAAATAAAAAAACCTAAGTCACAAAAAATAAAAAACCTACAGTACAGAAAATAAAAAAACCTACATTATATTTTAAAAAAAATTACATACCTGAAAAGGAAAGACAGACATACACAATACAATACATACATACAATACATTACATTACATTACATACAATACATTACATACAATACATTACATATAATACAAATCAAATAACCCCTATCTATCTAACATACAATCTATTTAATAGAAAATAAATCCTAACTATATCAAATACATCCCCCTATCTATCTAATATACAATAAATCCTAACTACATACACAGACCCTAAGACCTTTAAGATGTCCCTTCAGATCACTAACCTAGGGGTAAAACAAAACAAAATAATTAGTACAAAACATTAACATAAAATAAATAAACATTATATACATTCTAAATATTCTACTCACCTTTCCAGCATGTCTGGTCATTCTTCAGTTCATCTCCGGCGCAGCCCTGTTAAAAAAAAACACAATACATTAATACAATATAAAGACACCAAATAAAATAAACATATAAACATATAAATATACATTCAACTTACCTCTCTGCGATGTCCCCGGCCCTCTCCACTTAAGCCCCGGCTGGGCCCTGCAACCATCCGCGGTCTAAAAAAATCAAAAAAAAAAAAACTAACGGAGGTCTGCACTCGCAGAATTCCCCAATGCTAATGAGCCTCGCGGTGCCTTTTCCGGGAGGAAATTGGCACAGGGCAGCTTGTGATTGGCTGAAAAAGCTGTCTTTCAATTTCAGCCAATCAGAAGTCGTCAATGTGTGAGCCAATCAGGATGCGCAGATGTCTTCACCCAATCACTCCGTGGGGGTGTATCCCATAGTTATTGGCTGAAGGCATCTGCGCCTTGTGATTGGTTCCAATAAAGATTGACAGGTGCTTTAGCCAATCACAAGGCGCAAATGCCTTCAGCCAATAACTATGGGATACACCCCCACGGAGTGATTGGGTGAAGACATCTGCGCATCCTGATTGGCTCACACATTGACGACTTCTGATTGGCTGAAATTGATAGACAGCTTTTTCAGCCAATCACAAGCCGCCATTGCCAATTTCCTCCCGGAAATGGCTCCGGGAGGCTCAATAGCGTCGGGGAGGTCTGCGAGTGCAGACCTCTGTTAGTTTTTTTATTTTGATTTTTTTAGACCGCTGATGGTTGCAGGGCCCAGCCGGGGCTGAAGGGGAGGAGGCTGGGGACATCGCGGGGAGGTAAGTTGAATGTATATTTATATGTGTATATGTTTATTTTATTTGGTGTTTGTATATTGTATTAATGTATTGTGTTTTTTTAACAGGGCAGCGCCGGAAGAACTTAAGAATGACGGGACATGCTGGAAAGGTGAGTAGAATATTTAGAATGTATATAATGTTTATTTATTTTATGTTAATGTTTTGTACTATTTTTTTTGTTTTGTTTTACCCCTAGGTTAGTGATCTGAAGGGAAATCTTAAAGGTAAGTGGTCTTAATTATTTTATTTTAGCTTAGAATTAGGGTCTGTTTATGAAGTTTGGATTTATTGTATATTCGATAGATAGGGGGATGTATTTGATATAGTTAGACATGAGTTATAGGATTAATTAAGGCCTTATGGGGGTCTGTATTGACCCCCATGAGTTATGTGGTTAATTATGGACTTATGGGGGTCTGTATTGACCCCCATGAGTTATGTGGTTAATTAAGGCCTTATGGGGGTCTGTATTGACCCCCATGAGTTATAGGGTTAATTAAGTGTTTATCGGAGTCTGTATTGACCCCCATGAGTGCCAGGGTTAATTAAGTGCTTATGGGGGTCTGTATTGACCCCCATGAGTTATGTGGTTAATCAAGGCCTTATGGGGGTCTGTATTGGCCCCCATGAGTGACAGGGTTAATTAAGGCCATATGGGGGTCTGTATTGACCACCATGAGTTATGTGGTTAATTAAGGCCTTATGGGGGTCTGTATTAACCCCCATGAGTTATAGGGTTAATTAAGCGCTTATGGGGGTCTGTATTGACCCCCATGAGTTATTTAGTTAATTAAGGCCTTATGAAGGTCTGTATTGACCCCCATGAGTTATGTGGTTAATTACGGCCTTATGGGGTTCTGTATTAACCCCCATGAGTGACAGGGTTAATTAAGGTCTTATGGGGTCTGTATTGACCCCCATGAGTTATAGGGTTAAATAAGTGCTTATGGGGGTCTGTATTGACCCCCATGAGTGACAGGGTTAATTAAGGCCTTATGGGGGTCTGTATTGACCACCATGAGTTATGTGGTTAATTAAGACCTTATGGGGGTCTGTATTAACTCCCATGAGTTATAGAGTTAATTAAGTGCTTATGGGGGTCTGTATTGACCCACATGAGTGACAGGGTTAATTAAGGCCTTATGGGGGTCTGTATTGACACCCATGAGTTATAGGGTTAAATAAGTGCTTATGGGGGTCTGTATTGACCCCCATAAGTTATGTGGTTAATTAAGGCCTTATGGGGGTCTGTATTGACCCCCATGAGTTATAGGGTTAATTAAGTGCTTATGGGGGTCTGTATTGACCCCGATGAGTGACAGGGTTAATTAAGTGCTTATGGGGGTCTGTATTGACCCCCATGAGTTATGTGGTTAATTAAGGCCTTATGGGGGGTCTGTATTGACCTCCATGAGTGACAGGGTTATTTAAGGCCTTATGGGTGTCTGTATTGACCCCCATGAGTGACAGGGTTAATTAAGTGCTTATGGGGGTCTGTATTAACCCCCATGAGTTATGTGGTTAATCAAGGCCGTATGGGGCCTGTATTGACCCCCATGAGTGACAGGGTTAATTAAGGCCTTATGGGGGTCTGTATTGACCACCATGAGTTATAGGGTTCATTTTAGTTGCCTGGGGTTAATATTTTTTAGTGCAAGTCCTTTCAGGACCTTTACGGTCCATTAAGGACCCGCGAGGCAGGACATTTTAAAATTGAAATGCAGCAGGGGCCTAATCTATGCAGATCGGGGACCCCCGCTGCAAGGGGTTAATGTGGGGACACTTCTGGGATCCCGATGCTTAATTTTATGTGCCACGACCGTTATTAGTAATAGTGTGCCGCAGGCCCTTTAAGGAGCCACGGCAGGGAATTTAAGTATTAAGTGCTGCGGGGGCCTGATCGGTGCCGTTCGGGGGCCCCCGCTGAAAGGGGTTAATGTGTGGGGACTGCGGGGGTCCCTATGGACCCCTGCAGCAAGGTGTTAATGTGACACTTCGGGGGTCCCGATGGGGACCCCCGCATAGAGGGGGGTTCATTTTAGGTGTCGGGGGGGGGGTAGTTGGAGTACCCCCCACGGCAGGGCTTATGTGGGGGACTGCCGCGGTGGTCCCGTTTAGGACCCCTGCACTACTTGTTGAGGTGCGCGATCTCGCAGGCTGTCACTCCTCATATACATTTTCGCAGTGTTGATACGTACCGCCCTGCTGCGTAGCTCACACGTTGCTCGCAGCAGGGCGATTGTAATAGCATTGTAATTTTGAGAAATGTTGCAGTACGTAGGATTTAAGTAGAAGTTTCCTATTTACGAGGCTGGAATTTAATAGGGCCCCAATTGTTTAATGTTATGTTCATTATTAAAATATTTACATTGTGCATTCAAGAAATAAAAAATAATTTACAAAAGGAAATGTATTTATGTGTTGTATTCATTGTACATTTTTAGATAGATCAGACATATGTTTATAAAGATAAATATCAAGCAAATAAATCAATAAAATAATTGAATAACCCTGAATAACAACAAAAAAATCATTTCTCTTCGGATTTCATTCAGAATGTGTGTAGCGATGAGATTCAGCAGAGTGGCTGAAGGATGAAGATTAATGAGGAGATCATGTACTGGGTCATTCATTGATGCAGATATGGCAACTCTGTATGATGAGTCTCATTTATTTATGGTCGATCTTTTATTATAGCATTTGCAATCTTTTATGAGTAAAGACAAAAAGGTTTTCTCCCTATGTACAAAATGCATTTATGGATATTTAAAACAACAAACTACATTTGTCCAGTGGCGGCTGGTGACTTTTCAAGTTGGAGGGGCGACAGGGCGAAACATAGCCACTCCCCCTTTTCAAACCACACCCATTTTTATAACTCCTCCCCCTGACATCATAATGACCTTTATAAGCCCCGCCCAATGACCTTATGCTTGTAAAGCCCATTGAAATACATGATCTGCAATGCAGAAATGTCAAGAAGTAAAGTAACAATGTGTTAAATTCATTGGTATACAATATAGATTGAAAAAACTCATGTGACAAGACTACAGCAATATCATAATTGCACCTATACGTATTAACAGAAAAATTAAAGGAGTGACACCTACCATTAGTCGGCTCTTCTTCTCAGGGTATTCACGTTCATTAAGTTGACCAATGAGTAGAAACAAATCTGCAGCCACATAGGGTTTGCACCTGGGGTTGAAAGAAAACAAGCAAATCAATCATACCATTCAAGAACAAAACCATACTTAAAAAACATTAAACGACCAAGTGGAACCATATAGGCCCCAAACATACCTTAGAAGACCAAGTGTGACTATATAGGCCCCAAACATACATTAGAAGACCAAGTGGAACTATATAGGCCCCAAACATACCTTAGAAGACCAAGTGTGACTATATAGGCCCCAAACATACCTTAGAAGACCAAGTGTGACTATATAGGCCCCAAACATACCTTAGAAGACCAAGTGTGACCATAGGCCCCAAACATACCTTAGAAGACCAAGAGGAACTATATAGGCCCCAAACATACCTTAGAAGACCAAGTGTGACCATATAGGCCTCAAACATACCTTAGAAGACCAAGTGTGACCATAGGCCCCAAACATACCTTAGAAGACCAAGTGGGACCATATAGGCCTCAAACATACCTTAGAAGACCAAGTGGGACCATATAGGCTTCAAACATACCTTAGAAGACCAAGTGTGACCATAGGCCCCAAACATACCTTAGAAGACCAAGTGGGACCATATAGGCCTCAAACATACCTTAGAAGACCAATCAGCACTGCATAGGCCCAAACCAGTGGATCTTGGGATTCAAGAAAACAACAACATTTCACTTCTGTTTAGACAACACAATAATCAATGTCAAACAAACATGTTGAATTAGCATATGGATAACCATATGAGCAGTAACGCCACGCCAAGGCTTCAACAATTGTTACTGACCATTCACACACCTTTCATAGCTCCTTCAATATGCACACCCACACACCATTCATACTTTACTTACCACTAGTTATTTTTGGTAGTGAGGTGGTGCCATTTCTGAGAACTTTACTTACCCTTGAAGGTGCCTCCAATTCCTTCAAACCAATGCATTTTACCGCTACAGGACCATGGTGCTTTTTAATTACTTTTTTGATCCTCTTCAATGTGGAGAAGCATCTTTCTGGTTCTTTAGTAGTCTTCGTTGTTGTAAGCAGGATTCCTTATAGCTTCACTCACTCTGTTAAATTATGTAGATTACATTGATGCTAAAGTTGCTGCAGAGCAACAGCACTTGTACAGACATGGAATTCTTGCTTCCTGTACACAAGTGACAGCTACCCTTGGAAGTGCCTCCAATTCCTTCAAACCACGCCAAGGCTTCAACAATTGTTACTGACCATGCACACACCTTTCATAGCTCCTTCCATATGCACACCCACACACCGTTCATACTTTACTTACCACTAGTTATGTTTGGTAGTGTGAGGTGGTGCTGCTTAACGCAGTTTATCTTTGCACACCTTGGGGGTATGCATTCTTCTTTGCTTCAATCACTTGTATTTTAATTTTGCACTGTGATCTTTCAAAGAAGAAAACTTCTCAATGGTTTTTTCATTGAAGTCTGGGATCTCGGAAATCAGTTGCTTTTCCATTGAGAGCATCGCCAATGCATTCAACCGCTCCAGGGACATGGTGCTTCTTAAAAAGGTTTTTATCCTCTTCAATGTTGAGAAGCATCTTTCTGATTCTGCAGTAGTGATTGGTGTTGTAATCAGGATTCTTAATAATTTTACTGTCTCTGTGAAATCATTCTGCAGATTAAATTGATGGAAAAGTTTGTGCAGAGCAACAGCACTTGTACAAGTATGAAACTCTGTCTTCCCATACAGAAGTGACAGCTCAGTGCGTAATTGTTCCTTCTTCAGTATTGGATATGCTTGCACGGTGTCTTCCAGAGCTTGGGTTGGAAAGCAAGTGTCATGGGTTTTATACAAGTCACTTTGAACAAGTTTGGCACTGACTAGGTGATTTGAAAATGAAAAACGTTCTTTTGCATGAACCACCACTATGTCACATACCTCTCTTGAAAGTTGTCTCAAGGTTGAGATCTCCGCACTCCGTCTGTTGACTGTTAGATCGCTCGGCAAACTTGCTTCTATCTCTTCCACAGAATTACGGATTTTCTGGATGCTGGCGACAAAGTCTTCTGTGACTTTTTTGATATAAACAGTATCCGTGTCTCGCTTCTGAAGCTGACTGTAGAGGATGTCTACATGTGGCATTATTAAATGAAATAATTTAAGGAAGTAAAGGAACTCCCTGTCTTCCAGCATTCCAATGAAACCTGCGGCTTCCCGTATAGATGTTGGATCAAAGTTTAGACATGCTTTAATTGTCTGGAAACACTCAAGTAGCGCATCTCTGTTCTCGTAGATCACGTTCACGGTCCTAACGTTGAAGTTCCATCGTGTCGGTGCACCTCTTGGAAGTCTTCTACCAACTACCTCATCCAGAACTCCAGTCCTTTTTGGAGAGCGTGAAAAAAAAGATGGTATGCCGCCTATGTTTGAAAAAAAAACTCTAACTCTTCCAATCCTTGAAACTGCTTTCTCCATTATTAGGTTCAGTTGGTGAGCATAGCAATGGACGTAGTGTGCGTTCGGGTACACGTCTTTTATTTTTCTTTGAACTCCTCCTTGATCTCCACGCATCACACTGGAACCATCGTAGCTTTGAGCTATGAGTTTCTTCTTGTCTTCTGGCTCTGGGAGAACAGTATTCAGTGTTTCCAGCACAACAGCAGCAATGGAGTCTGCATCCGTTGATTTCATTTCCGTGAAGCCATCAAATCTTTCCACCACTTGATGCTTCTTGTCAATGTAGCGATAGACTACAACGCACTGTGTCCTAGCGGAAATATCGGTTGTTTCATCCGCTTGGATTGCCACAAACTGGGCTTCCTTAAGCTCTTGGTGAATCACTTCCTTAATAACTTCATGCATGCAGTCCAGTAGCTCATTCTGCACGGTTTTGGAAGTGCCCTTAAACACAGTTGCAGTCTTCAAATGCTGTTCCATTGCACTATCGATACTGCCAACCAAATCCACCAGGCCTCTAAAAACTCCTGGATTTAGCGATGTTTCACTCTCGTCGTGTCCTCTTAATGCCAGTTCAAAAGCGCCACAAAAGCGAACACAATCAATTATCTTCGAAAGGATGTACCGGTTCTTAGCCACTTCTTCGTTGTGTTTTTGAATGCTGACTTGGTATCCTTGGTCCAGTTGAACAGCAATGTTCGCCTGTCCAAGCATCTCAAACTTGATCCTGTTATCCAAGTGAGCTTTAGAACTTTTGTGTTTTGCCAATTTGTCAGCTAGATGTTTGACGTCAGTCACTCCAGTTTTGGTCCAAGCAGCGTCACCACCAAATAGGATGCATGGAAAACAATATAAGGCCTTCCTAGAAACGCTTCCACAAAGCCACTCGTTCTTCTTGTACCATTCAGTATTGAAAGTACGGATATATTGCTTCCCTCTATCTCTTGCGATTTGCTGCAGATTTATCTCTGGTTGGTCAGCTCCTAACCGTTTTACTTCCACCTTCTCCTCATAGGTTAGGGTGCCAAAAGGCTTCACAAGTAGAGAGTCAATAGTATTCATTTCTGATATTGATACCAATAAAAGAAAGAGATCACGGTATATTAATTTATATTATGTCACAAAATTACTTTAAAATAACAGTGTGTTGATTTCATTGGTATACATTACAGATTGCAAACCCTCATGTGACAAGACTACATCAACATCAAATTTGCACCTATACACATGGACAGAAAATTAAAGGCAATGATACTCACCAACAGTTGACTCTCCTTCTCGGGGTATTCACGTCCAGTAAGTCAACCAACGAGTCCAAACAAATCTGCTTTCACAGATAGTTTGCACCTGGGGGGTGATAGAAAACAAAAAAAAAACATTAGAAATCTCAAGACCCAAACCGTAACTTTTAAAACCTTAAAAGACCAAGTGTGACCATATAGGCCCCAACTGCACCTTAAAAACCTTAAAAGTCCAAGTGTGACCATATACTCACCAACAGTTGACTCTCCTTCTCGGGGTATTCACGTCCAGTAAGTCAACCAACGAGTCCAAACAAATCTGATTCCACAGATAGTTTGCACCTGGGAAGTTATAGAAAAAAAAAAAAAAAAACATTAGAACGTTTAAGACCCAAACCGTAACGTTTAA
Organism: Discoglossus pictus; assembly: GCA_027410445.1. Classification (NCBI taxonomy): domain Eukaryota; kingdom Metazoa; phylum Chordata; class Amphibia; order Anura; family Alytidae; genus Discoglossus; species Discoglossus pictus. The sequence continues at coordinate 206,568,710 of CM050164.1, forward strand.
AACCTTAAAAGAGCAAGTGTGACCATATAGGCCCCAACCGCACCTTAAAAACCTTAAATAACAAATTGGGACCATATAGGCCCCAACCGCCCCTTAAAAACCTTAAATAACAAATTGGGACCATATAGGCCCCAACCGTACCTTAAAAACCTTAAATAACAAATTGGGACCATATAGGCCCCAACCGTACCTTAAAAACCTTAAATAACAAATTGGGACCATATAGGCCCCAACCGCCCCTTAAAAACCTTAAATAACAAATTGGGACCATATAGGCCCCAACCGTACCTTAAAAACCTTAAATAACAAATTGGGACCATATAGGCCCCAACCGTACCTTAAAAACCTTAAATAACAAATTAGGACCATATAGGCCCCAACCGTACCTTAAAAACCTTAAATAACAAATTGGGACCATATAGGCCCCAACCGTACCTTAAAAACCTTAAATAACATATAGGCCCCAAAAAAAAAAAAAAAATAATATATAAATATATATATATATATATATATATATATATATATATATATATATATATATATATATTGATAGATATATATATATATATATTGATAGATATATATAAAAATTTATATCAATATATCACAATAAATAAATATATATATATATATATATATATATATATATATATAAAAATTGATATCAATATATCACAATAAATTAATATATATATATATATATATATATAAAAATTGATATCAATATATCACAATAAATAAATATATATATATATATATATATATATATATATCAAATTGATATATATATATATATATATATATATATATATATATATATATATATTTATTGTGATATATTGATATTAATTTTTATATATATATATATATATATATATATATATATATATCCAAATATATATATATATAAACGCATAAAAAATACACATAAATATACATAAACATATACATACAACAATATATATTAATTGATATTTATTATTTGATTAATTGATGTTCTTTATTACTTGGTATATTATATTGTTCATGCATTTCTATTACACTTTATTTGTTATACATATTACAGTGCTATTTTTTGGCTATACATGTTACAGGATATTATCCTGTAACATGTATATCACATAAAATAGCCCTGTAATATGTATAATACATACAGGGTCAAACAAGTTCACACTAACCTTTTTTACCCTTACAGGCTTCCATACCTGCTTGCTGATTTGCTAATTTTTTGAAGACTCTCATTGGTTGAAATCGATGTCAATCAAAAATTTCAGCCAATCAGAGTCCTTCAAAAATTAGTATATATAGCAGACCGTGGGAAAAAAACAATTAATCGCGGGAGGGGCTCCTTGTAGGAGGAGCTCTTTTAGTGTGTTGGTTTTTTTTTTTTAGAGCGTCGGTTTTTTTTTGTGGAGGCCTCTTTCAATGGGCCAGAATGGATGGATGGACAATGGCTTCAATCAAGATTGGATTATTTTTGATCATTGGCTTCAATCAACATGGATTATTTTATTTTGACCATTGGCTTCAATCAACATGGATTATTTTATTTTGACCATTGGCTTCAATCAACATGGATTATTTTATTTTGACCATTGGCTTCAATCAACATGGATTATTTTATTTGACCATTGGCTTCAATCAACATGGATTATTTATTTTTCATGACTATATCCAGAGAGGACAGAAGGCCAACGCTGGAGGGGTCAATTTTACAGGTAAGTATGTGCTGTTGTTTATTTTATTTTTTATTAATGTTTGTTTAAAGCTGTTTATTTTTGTATAAAATGTGTTGTGTTACTAACTGTACTAACAATGTTTGCTTAGCTTAATGTTTAATTGTAATAATGTTTTTACTGTATTTTTTTTTCCCTTCCCTTATTTTTATTTTATCTTTAGAAGTGACAGGCACATATACATGCCTGTTACTTCTAAAAATGGAATAAAAATAGGGGGGGGGGGGGGGTAGGTAGTTGGTTCATCCAGGGTGGGGTCGGTCACGGTCAGGCGCCCATCGGTCGCCCATAGGCCACGACCAGGGGTGGCACAGGCCTCATGGGGGTGAACATCCACCCCCATGTGGCCTGGTCAACCCCGCTCACTGCCCGAATACCCGGGGTAGCATAGGCCGCATCGGGGTGGTGCCGGGGGCCCGGTGGTGATCGGGCCTCGGGGGTGGCATAGGGCGGCAACATGGAGGTCATCAGGGGTGGCACAGGCCTCATCAAGGGGGTGATCCGATCACCCCCATGTGGGCCTGTGCCACCCCGCTCACCACCCGACTACCCCGATCCCGTGATCGGGGTAATCCGGCGGTGGCATGATGGCATAGCTAGGCTAGCATAGGGCAGGCCTGATCGGGGGTGGCACAGGCCACATGGAAGTGATGGCTGGGGTCGTCGGTGGTAGTTGGTGGGTGGCTGGGTAGGTGGCACTGGCAGGCCAGGCAGGCATAGTGGGGGACTGGGGGTAACTGGTCACCCCTAACTTTTATTAGGGGCTACTAGGGGTTTTGGTTTGGCCAGGGGCAGGGCAGGTGCCAGGCAGAGGCAGGTGTAGACTTACTGTGTTAGGCAGGCAGAGCAGATGAGTAGATTCAGCCAGGGAGGTCTCTCAGTCTCAGCGTGACCAGGGTCAGGAAACAGAAAGGGGGAAGGGACAGGGAACTGGTGGTTTTATTGACTGTATCAGTCAATCAAAATGTAAACTCGAGGCCCTATTTGCTGGCGGGCGCTCAGGGCTAACGGTCTGGGTGGGTTTAGATTGATCACTTAGTAACTGGACAGCCTTCCATCATTGATTGGTCAATGATGGAAGACTGTCATTTATTAATTGATACATTTATGACCGCCCATGCATATCGTCACTGTGATGGTGGGCGGCATGCATTAACGGTCAGGGGGCCAGGCCAGGACTCATTGAAGAGAGAGAAGAGTCTAAAGGTTAGTGTACACAGTGTATAACTATTGTAATTTGATCACACAGGGTGCAGGCAGGGGGGCGATAGATACACAGCATTAGTTAATGTAGCGCAAGGGTTATTTTAAAGTGACAGTGTCCCTTTAATAACTTTACTTCATTTTTAATACTATTTAGACTTGAAATGATGATGTACACCTTATATTTATTTGTTTTTGGGTTATACTAATACATTGTTGTGTTTTTTTTATTGCAGGGTGAAGAAAATATTTGGGGGGGCGTTTGCCCTGACGCCCCAATGGACGGGCCGCCCCTGCATTTGTCTTATTTGTTTGCAGAATTAGATAAGAGTGGAAAATCATGGTTATCTGAATTGTTAAGTTCTGAAGCCATTCATCAAAACACAGAAAAAAGGAGTGGTATGTTAATGTTAAAAACAAATAGTCTAATGAGATACAATACATACTATGGCCTTGATTAAAGTGAGGGGGGGGGAAAGTATTTGATCCCCTGCTGATTTTGAACATTTGTCCACTGACAAAGAAGTGGTCTGTCTATAATTTTAATGGTAGGTGTATTTTAACAGTGAGAGGCAGAATAACAAAAAACAACAGACAAGAAAAACGCATGTCAAAAAAGATATAAATTGATTTGAAGGTCAATGTGTAAAATAAGTATTTGATCCCCTATCAATCAGCAAGATTTCTGGCTCCCATGTGTCTTTTATAGAGGTAACAAGCTAAGATTTGAAGCACTCCCAGAAGCAATCAATCAAACAGATTCTAAACTCTCCACCATGGCCAAGACCAAAGAGCTGTCCAAGGATGTCAGGGACAAGATTGTAGACCTACACAAGGCTGGAATGGGCTACAGGACGATTGCCAAGCAGCTTGGTGAGAAGGTGACAACAGTTGGTGCAATTATTCGCAAATGGAAGAAACACAAAATAACTGTCAGTCTCCCTTGGTCTGGTACTCCATGCAAGATCTCACCTCATGGAGTCTCAATGATCATGAAAATGGTGAGTAATCAGCCCAGAACTACACGGGGGGATCCTGTTAATGATCTCAAGGAAGCTGGTACCAAAGTTCCCCCTGCTCAACAAAGCATATGTAAAGTCCCATCTGAAGTCTGCCAATGAACATCTGAATGATTCAGACGAGAACTGGGGAAAAGTGTTGTGGTCAGATGAGACCAAAATCAAGCTCTTTGGCATCAACTCAACTCGCCGTGAATGCTGCCTATGACCCCAAGAACACCATCCTGACCATCAAACATGGATGTGGAAACATTATGCTTTGGGGGTATTTTTCTCCTATGAGGACAGAACAACTACACTGCCTTAAAGGGACGATGGACAGGGCCATGTACCGTCAAATCTTGGGTAAGAACCTCCTTCCCTCAGACAGGTCATTGAAAATGTGTCATGGATGGGTATTCCAGCATGACAATAACCCAAAACACACAGCCAAGGCAACAAAGGAGTGGTTTAAGAAGAAGCACAATAAGATCCTTAAGTGGCCTAGCCAGTCTCCAGACCTTAATCCCATAGAAAATCTATGGAGGGAGCTGAAGGTTCGAGTTGCCAAACATCAGCCACAAAACCTTAATGACTTGGAGAGGACCTGCAAAGAGGAGTGGGACAAAATCCCTCCTTAGATGTGTGCAAACCTGGTGACCAACTACAAGAAACGTCTGACCTCTGTGATTGCCAACAAGGGTTTTGCCAACAAGTACTAAGTCAAACGGGTCAGATACTTACTTCACTCATTGAGCTGCAAATAAATTTATAGCTTTTTTTACATGCCTTTTTCTGAATGATTTTTTGTTATTCTGTGTTAACATGCACCTACCATTAAAATTATATACTGATCATTTTTTTGTCAGTGGACGCACGTTCAAAATCAGCAGGGGATCAAATACTTTTTTCCCTCACTGTACATGGCTCCCACAAAAACTCGTGCAAGTCTGCTTTTGCCTTCCAAGCAGGTTTGCAGAGTTATAACATTGCTTCCACAAAAAAATGTCCATAACATACTGGGCATTGCTAGAAACTATCTAGTTCTTATATACATAGAAGACTGCAAATCTAATTAATGATTATTGGATTATTTAGAGTGAGTGTGCATTGTGGTCAAATTTGGTCTAATTTGCATGTCACCACCCAATTTTCCAAGAGTGCAGTGCATCAACTGTATTTCTGAGAAATTTTGAGCAGGTAATAAGTTCAAATGGAATCACTAATGTACTATTCATTGTTTGTACTACTATATATATATATATATATATATATATATATATATATATATATATATATATATATATATATACAGTGTACCTATAAACTGTACAACTCAATTGAAAAACAGACTGAAATCTTTTGGGTGGAGGAAAAAATAATAATAATGTGGTTGCATAAGTCTGCACACCCTATTATAACTGGGGATGTAGCTGTGTTCAGAATTAAGCAATCACATTCCAAATCATGTTAAATAGGAGTCAGCATACACCTGCCATCATTTAAAGTTCCTCTGATTAACCCCAAATAAAGTTCAGCTGCTCTAGTTGGTCTTTCCTGAAAAAAAATAGTAGCATCACACAGCAAAAGCCATGGTCCACAGAGAGCTTCCAAAGCATCAGAGGGATCTCATTGTTAAAAGCTATCAGTCAAGAGAAGGGTACAAAATAATTTCCAAGGCATTAGATATACCATGGAACACAGTGAAGACAGTCATTATCAAGTGGAGAAAATATGGCACAACAGTTACATTACCAAGAACTGGAGCTCCCTCCAAAATTGATGAAAAGACTAGAAGAAAACTGGTCTGGGAGGCTACCAAGAGGCCTACAGCAACATTAAAGGAGCTGCAGGAATATCTGACAAGTACTGGCTGTGTGGTACATGTGACAACAATCTCCCGTATTCTTCATATGTCTGGGCTATGGGGAGAGTGGCAAGACGAAAGCCTTTTCTTACAAAGAAAAGCATCCAAGCCAGGCTACATTTTGCAAAAACACATCTGAAGTCTCCCAAAAGCATGTGGGAAAAGGTGTTATGGTCTGATGAAACCAAGGTTGAACTTTTTCGCCATAATTCCAAAAGATATGTTTGTTGCAAAAACACCACTGCACATCACAAAAAGAACACCATACCCACAGTGAAGCATGGTGGTTGCAGCATCATGCTTTGGGGCTATTTTTCTTCAGCTGGAACTGGGACCTTAGTTAAGATAGAGGGAATTAGGAACAGTCCCAAATACCAGTCAATATTGGCACAAAACCTTCAGGCTTCTGCTAGAAAGCTGAACATGAAGAGAAATGTTATCTTTTAGCATGACAACGACCCAAAGCATACATCCAAATCAACAAAGGAATGGCTTCACCAGAAGAAGATTAAAGTTTTGGAATGGCCCAGCCTGAGCCCACACCTGAATCCGATTGAAAATATGGGGGGTGATCTGAAGAGGGCTGTGCACAGGAGATGCCATCGCAACAGCCATTGCTGTTTACAAGTGGATTTACCTTTAAAAAGTAAAGGCTGATAAACTGCAGAGTGCACTAATTGTGCCCAGGTGAGAGGGGTGTGGCTTGACTGTTAAACTTGTATAAAAGGTTTGTGAGCTGGTTTGGGGTCTGTTTAATCCCATAGAAAATCTATGGAGGGAGCTGAAGGTTCGAGTTGCCAAACATCAGCCACAAAACCTTAATGACTTGGAGAGGACCTGCAAAGAGGAGTGGGACAAAATCCCTCCTTAGATGTGTGCAAACCTGGTGACCAACTACAAGAAACGTCTGACCTCTGTGATTGCCAACAAGGGTTTTGCCAACAAGTACTAAGTCAAACGGGTCAGATACTTACTTCACTCATTGAGCTGCAAATAAATTTATAGCTTTTTTTACATGCCTTTTTCTGAATGATTTTTTGTTATTCTGTGTTAACATGCACCTACCATTAAAATTATATACTGATCATTTTTTTGTCAGTGGACGCACGTTCAAAATCAGCAGGGGATCAAATACTTTTTTCCCTCACTGTACATGGCTCCCACAAAAACTCGTGCAAGTCTGCTTTTGCCTTCCAAGCAGATTTGCAGAGTTATAACATTGCTTCCACAAAAAAATGTCCATAACATACTGGGCATTGCTAGAAACTATCTAGTTCTTATATACATAGAAGACTGCAAATCTAATTAATGATTATTGGATTATTTAGAGTGAGTGTGCATTGTGGTCAAATTTGGTCTAATTTGCATGTCACCACCCAATTTTCCAAGAGTGCAGTGCATCAACTGTATTTCTGAGAAATTTTGAGCAGGTAATAAGTTCAAATGGAATCACTAATGTACTATTCATTGTTTGTACTACTATATATATATATATATATATATATATATATATATATATATATATATATATATATATATATATATATATATATATATATATATATATATATATATATACAGTGTACCTATAAACTGTACAACTCAATTGAAAAACAGACTGAAATCTTTTGGGTGGAGGAAAAAATAATAATAATGTGGTTGCATAAGTCTGCACACCCTATTATAACTGGGGATGTAGCTGTGTTCAGAATTAAGCAATCACATTCCAAATCATGTTAAATAGGAGTCAGCATACACCTGCCATCATTTAAAGTTCCTCTGATTAACCCCAAATAAAGTTCAGCTGCTCTAGTTGGTCTTTCCTGAAAAAAAATAGTAGCATCACACAGCAAAAGCCATGGTCCACAGAGAGCTTCCAAAGCATCAGAGGGATCTCATTGTTAAAAGCTATCAGTCAAGAGAAGGGTACAAAATAATTTCCAAGGCATTAGATATACCATGGAACACAGTGAAGACAGTCATTATCAAGTGGAGAAAATATGGCACAACAGTTACATTACCAAGAACTGGAGCTCCCTCCAAAATTGATGAAAAGACTAGAAGAAAACTGGTCTGGGAGGCTACCAAGAGGCCTACAGCAACATTAAAGGAGCTGCAGGAATATCTGACAAGTACTGGCTGTGTGGTACAAGTGACAACAATCTCCCGTATTCTTCATATGTCTGGGCTATGGGGAGAGTGGCAAGACGAAAGCCTTTTCTTACAAAGAAAAGCATCCAAGCCAGGCTACATTTTGCAAAAACACATCTGAAGTCTCCCAAAAGCATGTGGGAAAAGGTGTTATGGTCTGATGAAACCAAGGTTGAACTTTTTCGCCATAATTCCAAAAGATATGTTTGTTGCAAAAACACCACTGCACATCACAAAAAGAACACCATACCCACAGTGAAGCATGGTGGTTGCAGCATCATGCTTTGGGGCTATTTTTCTTCAGCTGGAACTGGGACCTTAGTTAAGATAGAGGGAATTAGGAACAGTCCCAAATACCAGTCAATATTGGCACAAAACCTTCAGGCTTCTGCTAGAAAGCTGAACATGAAGAGAAATGTTATCTTTTAGCATGACAACGACCCAAAGCATACATCCAAATCAACAAAGGAATGGCTTCACCAGAAGAAGATTAAAGTTTTGGAATGGCCCAGCCTGAGCCCACACCTGAATCCGATTGAAAATATGGGGGGTGATCTGAAGAGGGCTGTGCACAGGAGATGCCATCGCAACAGCCATTGCTGTTTACAAGTGGATTTACCTTTAAAAAGTAAAGGCTGATAAACTGCAGAGTGCACTAATTGTGCCCAGGTGAGAGGGGTGTGGCTTGACTGTTAAACTTGTATAAAAGGTTTGTGAGCTGGTTTGGGGTCTGTTTACAAGTGGATTTACCTTAAAAAGTAAAGGCTGAGGAACTGCAGAGTGCACTAAGTGTGCCCAGGTGAGAGGGGTGTGGCTTGACTGTTAAACTTGTATAAAAGGTTTGTGAGCTGGTTTGGGGTCTGTTTACAAGTGGATTTACCTTAAAAAGTAAAGGCTGAGGAACTGCAGAGTGCACTAAGTGTGCCCAGGTGAGAGGGGTGTGGCTTGACTGTTAAACTTGTATAAAAGTTTTGTAAGCTGGTTTGGGGTCTGTTTACAAGTGGATTTACCTTAAAAAGTAAAGGCTGATAAACTGCAGAGTGCACTAATTGTGCCCAGGTGAGAGGGGTGTGGCTTGACTGTTAAACTTGTATAAAAGGTTTGTGAGCTGGTTTGGGGTCTGTTTACAAGTGGATTTACCTTAAAAAGTAAAGGCTGAGGAACTGCAGAGTGCACTAAGTGTGCCCAGGTGAGAGGGGTGTGGCTTGACTGTTAAACTTGTATAAAAGGTTTGTGAGCTGGTTTGGGGTCTGTTTACAAGTGGATTTACCTTAAAAAGTAAAGGCTGAGGAACTGCAGAGTGCACTAAGTGTGCCCAGGTGAGAGGGGTGTGGCTTGACTGTTAAACTTGTATAAAAGTTTTGTAAGCTGGTTTGGGGTCTGTTTACAAGTGGATTTACCTTAAAAAGTAAAGGCTGATAAACTGCAGAGTGCACTAATTGTGCCCAGGTGAGAGGGGTGTGGCTTGACTGTTAAACTTGTATAAAAGGTTTGTGAGCTGGTTTGGGGTCTGTTTACAAGTGGATTTACCTTAAAAAGTAAAGGCTGAGGAACTGCAGAGTGCACTAAGTGTGTCCAGGTGAGAGGGGTGTGGCTTGACTGTTAAACTTGTATAAAAGTTTTGTAAGCTGGTTTGGGGCCTGTTTACAAGTGGATTTACCTTAAAAAGTAAAGGCTGATAAACTGCAGAGTGCACTAATTGTGCCCAGGCGAGAAGGCAGAAGTTAATAGAAACCGGAGAAGGGGAACTTGTGAGGTTGCGAACATTTTCAGTATCAAGTGCAATTCTAGTAAAAGCGTAGGAGTTTAAATAAAAGGAGGGCCTTCAAAGAAAAGGGAGGGCAGATTTATAGTGCAAAGGAGGAAAACTTTATATAAATATATTATATTATATTCTTTATTTTTCCCACTGAAATTTCGTAGACAATAATAATAATTATGAGTCAGGCCAGTGGCAACCTTATTCAGTGTACATCCTGTCATATGTATGCAATACTGGAACAGATGATCCAGGGCCATACCTCTGTGAGAGGTGTGAGCATGTTGCCTCTCTGGAAGCTCAAATTGAAGATCTGGATAGGAGAATTGCAGCACTTAGTGATATTGCTCCACTGGAAAGGGGGTTGGTGCTCACTGAGCACAGTTTAGCTGGGCCTAGCATGGAGGGTGGAGCTGGGGCTAGTGAGGATGTCCAGGGAGGCAGCTGGGTTACAGTTACAAGGGGAAGCAGGGGGAACAGGAGGAGGCAGGCCAGTTCTGAGTTGGCAAACAACAACAGATTTGCCAGATTAAGTGAAACTGTTGGCGATGTCCATTCAGGAATGGCAATGCCAGATAGAGCTGTTCCCCCTACAGCCGGGCGAACAGCTCTACTGGAGAAGAGGGAGGGCAGAATAGGCAGAACAGACAGGTTCTGGTTGTAGGGGACTCTATTATTAGGAAGGTAGACAGGGTGATTTGTCACCCAGATCCCAGCAATCGAACAGTTTGCTGTCTCCCGGGTGCTCGGGTTCGTCATGTTGTGGATCGGGTAGACAAATTATTGGGAGGAGCTGGAAATGAACCGGCGGTCTTGGTACATATTGGTACCAATGACAAAGTTAGTGGAAGATGGAGTGTCCTAAAGAATGATTTTAGAGAACTAGGTAATAAGCTGAAGACAAGGACCTCCAAGGTAGTATTTTCTGAGATACTACCAGTGCCACGTGCTAGCCCAGGGAGGCAGAAGGAGATTAGGGAGGTTAATGCGTGGCTAAAGATGTGGTGCACTAAGGAGGGGTTTGGCTTTTTAGAGCACTGGGCTGACTTCTCACTTCGGTACAATCTCTACAGTAGAGATGGATTGCACCTTAATGATGAGGGAGCTTTTGTACTAGGGGATAGGATGGTAGAAAGGCTGGAGGAGTTTTTAAACTAGTAGGTGGGGGGGAGGGACTAGATATAAGTAATGGGGTAGAAAGTGTAGAGGGTATAAGGGATGAATTAACAACTCATGGGGGAGGAGATGGGGGGAGGGGTAGTATAGTCAATATGGAGGTAGTACTAAGTAATTCAAGTTCAGTGGCAGGCACTTCAGAACTACAGACTCATAACATAAGGTGTATGCTTGCTAATGCCAGAAGCTTGCCAGGAAAAATGGGAGAGTTAGAATTATTAGCAATTAATGAAAAATGGGATTTAATAGGCATTACCGAAACGTGGTGGGATGAATCTCATGACTGGACTGTTAATCTGGATGGTTATAACCTATTTAGGAAAGATAGAGGCAATGGTAAACGAGGAGGAAGGATTTGTCTGTATGTTAAGCCTGAATTTAAGGCTATAGTCAGAGAAGATATTTATGGTGGACCTAGTGATAAAGTTGAATGTTTGTGGGTAGAGTTAAATAGCGGAGCAGCAAATTCCAAAAGAATATTAGTAGGAGTATGCTATAAACCCCCAAATATAGCTGAAAGTGAGGAAATACAATTATTGTTACAGATTGGAAATGCAGCTAAGCACGAGCAAGTTCTAATAATGGGAGATTTTAATTACCCTGAAATAAACTGGATAAATGAGACCAGCAGTTCAGCTAAGGGGAGCAGGTTCTTGAGTACACTCAGGGATCATTATCTGGCCCAGGTTATACAGGAGCCTACTAGAAATGAAGCTATCTTAGATTTACTCATTACAAATAATATTGATATTGTATCAAATGTTGAAATAGGGCAACCTTTGGGAAACAGTGATCACAACACAGTCTCATTTGAGATTGAATTAAAAAAAAAACATTTTAAGGGGCCAACAAAAACTCTTAATTTTAAAAGGGCAGATTTTAACGGTCTAAGGGCAGCAATACAAAGTATAGACTGGGACAGAGAACTGATAGGTAAAAACACTGAACATAAATGGACAACATTTAAATCCTTACTAAATATACATACACATCAGCATATACCGTGTGGGAATAAAAGTAAAAGGAGTAAATCACAACCCATGTGGCTTAACAATGATTTAAAGATCAAGATACGGAGTAAAAAACAGGCATTTAAATTATACAAACAAGAGGGGACAGAGACTGCTTTACGGGAATACAAGGAAATCAACAAGGCTTGCAAAAGCGCGATTAGACTGGCTAAAATAGAAAATGAAAAATTAATTGCAAAAGAGAGTAAGACTAACCCTAAAATATTTTTTAAGTATATTAATGGGAAGAAGGCGAGGAAGGAAGCTATAGGAACATTACAATGTGAAACAGGCCATCTGAAAATGAGTGACCAGGAAAAGGCAGATGAGCTAAATAGGTTCTTTTCTTCGGTATACACAAGGGAGGTGCCAGTGGTTGGGACACTGCGACATAATGGGGCTACACTACCTTTGCCAAATAATTGGTTAACACAGGAAGTAATCCAAAAGAGGTTGGAAAAAATAAATGTTAATAAAGCCCCGGGTCCTGATGGAATACATCCAAGGGTACTAAGGGAACTGGGTTCTGTAATAGCCAAACCATTATATTTAATTTTTCAAGATTCACTCAACACAGGGTCTCTACCAGATGACTGGAGAAAAGCTGATGTGATACCTATATTTAAAAAGGGAGCAAGAGCAAATCCGGGGAATTATAGACCAGTGAGCCTCACTTCTGTAGTGGGGAAGCTTTTAGAAGGGTTAATAAGGGATAATATACAAGAATATGTCTATTTGAACAGGATTATAAGTAGGAGTCAACATGGGTTTATGAGGGATAGGTCATGTCAAACAAATCTAATTAGTTTCTATGAGGAGGTTAGTAGGAACCTGGATCAAGGCAACTCAGTGGATGTAGTCTTTTTGGATTTTGCAAAGGCTTTTGATACAGTGCCACATGGGAGACTATTGGGCAAACTAAGGGATACAGGAATTGCAGTAAATATCTGCTCATGGATTGAGAGCTGGCTAAAAGACAGGAAGCAAAGGGTTGTTGTAAATGGAACATACTCCGATTGGACTAATGTGGTAAGTGGGGTTCCTCAGGGTTCAGTATTAGGTCCTCTCCTTTTTAACATATTTATTAATGACTTAGAGGTAGGATTGGAGTGTGGGGTCTCCATTTTCGCTGATGACAAAAAGTTGTGCAAGGTAATTAAATCAGATAATGATGTGCTTTCCCTCCAAGGGGATTTACATAAAATTGAGGAATGGGCATCTAAATGGCAGATGAGATTTAATACGAATAAATGTAAGGTTATGCATCTGGGAAGGAAAAATAGCCATGCAATTTATAATCTTAATGGAGCAAATCTAGGTGTATCAGATATTGAAAGGGATTTGGGAGTGCTTGTGGACAACCACCTAGGTAACAGTGCTCAAAGCCAAGCAGCAGCTGCAAAGGCAAATAAAATATTAGCATGTATTAAGAAAGGTATAGAAGCCAGGGAAGCAAATATAATTCTGCCACTATACAAATCTTTAGTACGCCCTCATTTGGAATATGGAGTACAATTTTGGGCACCACTTCATAAAAAGGACATTTTAGAGCTGGAAAAGGTACAGAGAAGGGCAACCAAACTAATAAGGGGAATGGAGGGGCTAAGTTATGAAGAAAGACTAACCAAATTAAACTTATTTTCTCTAGAAAAAAGGCGTCTAAGAGGAGATATGATTACCTTATATAAATACATCCAGGGTCAGTATAAAGATTTGTCGGGGGAGCTTTTTGTGCCAAGAGGTTTTCAACTGACAAGAGGACATCCCTTGAGGTTAGAAGTAAAAAGATTCCACCTCAAAGAAAGAAAAGGGTTCTTCACAGTAAGGGTGGTTAATCTGTGGAATTCTCTACCAGAGGAGGTGGTGACAGCGGATTCGATAGATAACTTTAAAAGGGGACTAGATTTATTTCTAATTAAAAAGGGTATTCAGGGTTATCATGGATAATTAGAGAGACAGTAATGATCCAAATTTTTAACATTTCCCCTTTAGACATTTGGCTAAGTCTCGCTTGTTTTATTTTATTTTATTTTTTTTTCTATTTGCCTTCCTCTGGACTAATTAATAATAATAAAAAAAGAAACAAAAAAAAAAAAACATTAAATAATTGATTAATAATTAATTAACAACTAATGAATTAATAGTTAATCCGCATATTGCAGATCAAAGGAGATCTTAAAAGGTTGAACTTGATGGACTGAAAGTCTTTTTTCAACCTTAAATACTATGTAACTATGTAACTATGTAACTATGTATGCAATCTGACAGATTTGGAGTGTTTTTGCAAAGAAGAGTGGGCAAATCTTGCCAAGTCAAAATGTGCCATGCTGATAGAATCATACCCAAAAAGACTGAGTGCTGTAATAAAATCAAAAGGTGCTTCAACAAAGTATTAGTTTAAGGGTGTGCATACTTATGCAACTATATTATTTTATTTATATCCACTGTATATATATATATATATATATAAGTATATCACATATATAGTTGTCAGCAATGCGGGTTGCTGCTAACGCTTGCGGGCTCGCATACCGAGCACGCCGCAACTGCAGCCCTCGCAGGGCCGTAGTTGCTGGCAAGGAGCGCAGAAGGCGCTCATTGCGCTGGTGGAGATGATCGCCGTAGGCCCTTATCACTACAAACCCCTACGACTTTCGGACTGCAAATGCGGACCCTCGCAAAGCGAAGGGCCGCATTTGCGGAGGTGGAGGCTCTATGGCGCCTCACAAACTGTTACAAACTAACACAACCGACACTGAAAAAAAAACATAAACATGCAATTACTAACCATGGACTTACACAAAAATATACGAGCCGCAAAAATACGACCTTAACGGACAAACCGTGCACACCGACAAACCTAAAAAAAAAAAGAACACACAAAAATAATATAAAAACCTTACCCACACCAAGGGGTGACACCCAGGACCTCTGCAAAACAGCATAAATATCAAATTCTGTCAAATTTACAAAGGTTAGCCACTCGAAAATGTCCTAAGTGAGAGAAAAAATGGCCGCCGACATAAACGAAAACGAGGCTCCACGATCCTGGACTGCCCAGCTTCGTACAACACCCAAGAAGAAATCCGAGATAAGCTCGGAAACCAGCATTAACCCTACGGGATCTGAGATAAGCTCGGAAACCTGCATTAACCACACAATAACCCTCGCAGTGGGAGTCCCCGATCGCACTCGATCGGGGACCCGCGCTGCAATGAAAATTAAAAATTCCCGCCTTACGGGTCCTTAAAGGACCGTAAAGGTCCTTAAAGGACCCGTAATAAAAAAAAACACTTAATTAACCCTGTCACTTATGGGGGTCAATACAAATCCTAACTATCTAAAATACATACCCCTATCTATCTAACATACAATAAATGCTATCTACATACAGAAATCCTAATTCTAACTTAAAATAAAATAAATAAGACCATTTACCTTTGCAGATGTCCCTTCAGATCACCAACCTAGGGAAAAAATAGTACAACACATTTACATACAATAAATAAACATTATAAACATACTAAATATTCTCCTCACCATTCCAGCATGTCCCGTCCTTCTTCTTTTCTTCTCCGGCGAGGCCCCTGTTAAAAAAAAACATTTAATTAGAACAACATACATAAACATAAAACAAAATAAAATAAACATAATATACATTGTACTTACCTCCTCCTCTTCTACCCCGCCCTGGAACAATCCGCTCTCTAAAAAAATAAAAAAAATAACGGAGATCCGCACTCGCCGACCTCCCCGACGCTAATGAGCCTCCGAGAGCCTTTTCCGGAAGAAAATAGTGAGTGGTGCCTTCTGATTGGCTGAAAATGCTGTCTATCAAATTCAGCCAATGAGAAGGGGCCAATGTGTGAGCGAATCAGAATGGGATAAACCCCAAAAATCCCACTCTAATTGGCTAATGCACATGTCAATCTTTGTTTAAACCAATCACAAGGCGCAGATGCCTTCAGCCAATCACAATACTATACATCCCCACAGGGTGATTGGCTGGAGACATCTGCACATTCTAATTAGTTGCAGTGACAATAGCCAATCACAATGGGATACACCCCCACATAGTGATTGGCTGCAGGTATTTGCGCCTTCTGATTGGCTGCTGTCAATGTCAATCACTATTACAGCCAATAAGAAGGTGTAGATGTCTTCAGCCAATCACCCATGGGGGTGTATCTCATTGTGATTGGCTGCTGGCAATAAAGCCTTCTCATTGGTTTAAATAAAGATTGACAGGTACATTATCCAATCAGAGTGGGATTTTAGGGTGTATCCCTTTCTGATTGGCTCACACTTTGGCGCCTTCTGATTGGCTGAATTTGATAGACAGCGTTTTCAGTCAATCAGAAGCCACCATTGACAATTTTCTTCTGGAAAACTCTGAAGGGGGCTCATTAGCGTCGGGGAGGTCCGCGAGTCCAGATCTCCATTAGTTTTTTCTTCTTTTTTTTTTTAGAGCGCAGATTGTTCCAGGGCCCAGCAGGGGCAGAAGAGGAGTAGTCTGGCGACATCGCGGGGAGGTAAGTACAATGTATATTATGTTGCTCTTACTTTTTGTTATGTTTATATGTATGTTGTAGTAATTTAATATGTTTTTTTTAACAGGGGACGCAACTTTGAAGAAAAGAAGAAGGACGGGGTCATGCTGGAAAGGTGAGTAGAATATTTAGAATAGTTAGAATGTTTATTTATTTTATGTAAATCTGTTGTACTCATTTTTTTTAAAAATTTCCACTAGGTTGCTGATCTGAAGGGACATCTGCAAATATAAGTGGTCTTAATTTTTTTATTTTAGCTTAGAACTTGGGTTCGTATGTGGAGACAGCATTTATTGTATGTTAGATAGGGGTATGTATTTTAGATAGTTAGGATTTATTGTATGTTTGGGGTATGCATTTTAGATTGTTAGGATTTATTGTATATTATATAGTATTTATTGTATGTTACATAGGGTTATGTATTTTAGATAGATAGGATGTATTGTATATTATATAGTATTGTTTGTTACATAGAGGAATGTATTTTAGATTGATAGGATTTATTGTATATTAGATAGATTGAGGAATGTATTTTAGATAGATAGGATTCATTGTATGTCAGATAGACAGGCGGTATTGGGTTTTATTTAATTTTTATTATATTGTATGTATTCTATATGTATTTCCTTTTCAGGTGTGTAATTTTTTTTTTCTGTAGTGGGGCAGGGGGGGGGTGTGGGGGGTTGTAATGTATTTTTTGTTTTGTTTTCTGTAATGTTCCTTTCTTTACTTTTTGTGAATTATGTTTTTTTATTTTCTGTAATGTAGATTTTTTATTTTTGTGAGTTAGATTTTTTTATTTTATGTAATGTAGATCTTTTAGTTTTGCGACTTAGTTTTTTTAATTTTATGTAATTATAGTGGTGGGGGGTTAATTAGGGGGTAGTTAGGTAGTTTAGGTAGGTAGTGTAGCTGTTAATAGGTTAGTGTAGAGGGGTGTTAGTTTAGATTTAATGGTTTCTTGGGGTGGGTTAAGTGCAGTGTAGTGTTTGTACTTAGTGTCATGAGGGTACTGGAGAACCCTCATAGCACTTACGGGTAATGTTAGGCTTCTAACTGTCCCATGATGGTCTTTAAATACCAGGCTTATGAGGGTCTGTATAGACTCCCATAAGAGATCGGGTTAAAATGTTGTAGTGCTTACACTTTGTGTCATGAGGATCCTGGATTACCCTCATGGCACTTATAGTGTTATTACATGTAATCATTAGTGTGCTATAGGGGTCTATATAGTTGAGGCACACTCACATTGTGTGACAAACAGCATTTCAACACTTTTTTATTGCCTCGTCATTTTTGATGGGCAAGTCGCTAGTATATATATAAATGTGTGTGTTTGAAATGGCATTTGGATTAAAGAGCAAAGCCTTTGTGGGCACATTTGCATGTTCCAGAATGCAGTGCAATAACTTTATTCCTTGGAATTCTGTAAACAAGTTTTTTGGCGGTCAACTGTGAACACATATGTACTATTAATTTACTATATATATATATATATGTATGTATGTTTGTAAATTTGTTTAGTTAGTAATATACGTATTTGACACTTGTAAGGTTTTAGTTATGTCGTAATAAGTACAATTCTTATATTAACCATGTTTATTTTTTTAAGATTTTCTTTTCTTCTTGAGTAACTGTTAACGAGTTTTGTAGTAAAAGTATTAACATTTGAATGTAAGAACAGTTGAACTTTAAATTAATCAGTATTGTAAACTTGAGATAATGTTTTTTTTATAACATGCAAGTTCTATCTGAACAATTGTTAACTTAAATATACATTGAATCCAGAGGAAGGCAAACAGTAAAAAAAACTCTTTGAAACGTAGCCAATTGTCTCAAAGCGGAGAAAAAAAATATTCCTTCCTGACCCCATTAACTGGCGATCGGATTACTCTCTGGATTAATGTTTAACATAAAAGACAACATTTACATTGCGCCTCAAAACGTGGTTGTGCTGTTAACATGAACTTTGTAATATGTCTAAGTAAGGAACTTGAAAGTATATTTTGGGAAACTAGAACTTTCTTATGCGTCTAAGTAAGGAACTTGAAAATATTTTTTTCAGACTTGTAACATTAGAAACAGTAACATAGTTATTTAACATTTGAACAGAATTTGTCAAAATAATGCAAAGCAAGTGTTTTGTGAGGCTAATCATGCATAAACAGTACTTTCATGAATTATGACTGAACTCTTTATTGATTTGTAGTTTTCAATGGTTGACCTTTGTTTGGTGGTGTAGTAATTGTTTTAAATGGCACTTTTTTGTCTGTGGAAAAGTGGTTCTCTAAAAAGAGAATGCGAGAATTTAAAGTTGTTCCGCGATGTGTAACTACTGTTCTCTATGTGATTGACAATTTCATGTAGTTTAATAGGAAAATGTTGTTGTAAACTAATTTATGTGGCGTAATAATGACCTTTTGAAGGAAATGGACAGTTGTGTGTACTTTTTGTCAAAATGTTGTGGTTATATTGTGTTTTTTTAGGTTTTTGCGTTTTGTTTTAAATTGTTTTTGCATGGCTTTTGTTTGTTTGATGTAAAGTTACAATACTTCATAGTAGACAATGTTTTTAGTAAAAATGCGTCTATCTTATAATAAATCACCTTGACTTTCATTCTTTTCAATGTAAACTTTAATAGCCTGTGGATTTTTGCACCGTGATAAGGCAACGTACAATTGGTCTTGTGCAAATACTGGTTGTTCTAAGAAAATACCCACAGATTTGAAAGTTTGTCCTTGTGATTTATTAATGGTCATGGCAAATGCCATAATGATGGGAAATTGTCTTCTTTGAAGTATAAAAGGGAGACTACTTTCACTTGGTGCTAAATCTATTCTTGGTATGAAAACGCTCTCTCCTTTATGGGTACCAGTTAAAATTTCAGCATCTATGAAATGGTCCTTTAATTGTTGAACAATTAATCTTGTGCCATTGCATAGGCATTTTTTGGGATTCATATTTCACAGTAACATGACAATTGCACCTTTCTTTAGCTGCAAAATATGTGGTGGCATTCCAGAAGGAGTTAATGAGTTTATGAATTCAGTGGAAAAGTTTGCCTGACTTTCTTTGTCATCAGCAAGTACAGAATCAGCACTGTGATAATTTCTTTGTGGTGCATTAATTTTTTAAAAAAATTCATTATTGAGGATTAATGCATCCTTATTTTTACAGGTTAGGATGACTTGTTTGGCAAGCTCTGAATATTCCTGGTACCTTCAAATATAGCTGATATAATATCTTAATGATAAATCATATGAGGTGGGATCTGCACACTGTCGTCAGGTAAATTTGGTATTTTTTCTGTTCTGCCTTCTCCAATTTATAAGCTAATCATTGAAATCAGTTTGGCCTTCTGATCTCATGTTTTGTTGCAGTTGAAGATGGGTAAAATGTTTCCATAGTGTGCTTGACTTTATACAGGTTTCGATAATGTCAGTTCAATTTCCATGTACAACGACAGGTAATGTTTGTCTAAAATCGCAACTTAACAACATTTCCTTTCCACCAAATGGAAAAGTATTATCCATGACTTCACGAAGCAAACGGTCAATACATTGGAGGGCATAGCATGACATCATTGTGGCCTCATCTATTATAATTAATTTACTGTTTTTCAATTTTTTTCCTTGTAATGATGTCATGCGAATATCTGACACAGAGGTTTCTAAAATAGGCACTGGCAGTTTAAACCCAATATGTACAGTTCTTCCACCTTCTAACAAAAGTGCAGCAATTCCAGTAGTGGCAAACGGCAGTGCTATTTGACCTTGTGCTCGTACATAACACATTAATAAATTATATAGATATGTTTTTCCTGATCCGCCAGGTCCATCAAGATAGAAATAATGCTCTTTAACCATGTCATCATCTATTGCATTTTTAATGGCATTAAATGCTTGCAATTGTAACGTATTTAAAGTTGCAAGTCTTTCTTCTGTTCTTTGTACTTGGAGAAGAATGTCAAGTTTATGTCATCTATAAGACCTGGATTAGGCAAATTAAAACTTGTACAACTTAATCCATGAGTTAAAAATACTTCTTGGATTTCCAGTAATGCTTTTTAGTGTGCAATAGGTTCATTGTATCATTGCATAAAGTCTTCAGCCATATTACTTTTAAATTTGTCCCACAAAGCTAATGCATTTGGAGCATTTGAGAAGATACAAAAAAATGCAAATTGTTCCCTCATCTGCCGTGGCATTTGACATAGTGCTGCTTCTTCTAGACATCTTTCCCATTCTGTATCATCAGCTAGTAAGTTTCTATGTCTTGCAGCTAAATGGAAGGATTCATATACTATGTCATTAACAGTTATTATGTGTTCAAAACTTTGTGCTCCAGGAACATTTAAAAGTAATAGTCGTAAGCAGAAAAGGTTCAAGATCTCTTGGACTGACTGTGTAAATTCTTGGGATTATTTTATTTCCTCTGCTTTTTCTAGGTCTCCATAATCCATTCACAAACACATAGTGATATGGAATATCAATATATAAGAATTGTGTTGCTTGTGAATCTGTAGAATTTAATTGAAACCATGCAGTTAGTGTAGTGTGACGATGCTCACTTTGGGCCAATGCATTACTTTCATTTCCAGCATGGAAATACACTAAATGTCTTTGTGGCAAATGTACTGCTAATCTATATACTGCATGGGATCTATCATGCAAATTTTAAAAGGCGCCACATAGCTTCTGGTGCACTTACATAGTGAGCATCTACATGAGATGCAAGTTCATCATGTACTAACTCAGTGCTTTCAGTGTTGTCTGCACTTTTGATGACTACAGTAGCTGTATCATAGCCTTTGTAAATATATTTGTACACATATTTAATGGATTTGATGGAAGTGCAGGCTTCTACATTAATGTGTGCATTATACTTCATGAGTAAATGTGGATTGTAGGGTACTACATATCTATTGTCAACTTTTTCCCCCACGAATAATGGCACTATCTCCTTCTCTTCTTTATTAAAGTGGATAGCCATCACAATTGGCATACGTTTTGTCTCTATAATCTTTTGGAAAATCTTTGGAACATTTATTATTTTCCATACATGGTGATTGTGGATTCAGGTCTCCACAGGGTCCATGAATCATGCGATGAGTAACAATCTCATATAGTCTACCATATAGTTCTGGATCTTGTAGTTCAGCAACAATGACTGAATCCACTTTCTCACCAGTATCTAATTTATCTTTTTCTTGAAGTATTATGAGAAGATGTGTGTAATGATATGGAATCACAAGGTTGTGGAGACCAGCAGCCAAGGTCAGCAATAATCCAGTTCAGCAATTTGTAGGTGAAACAGGAACAAGCTTTATTGAAGTGATCAGGAACCACACAATAATCTGGCAAGGTACATTTGACAGGAAGTGCCTTATATAGGCCAAGGACCAGACACCTGACCAGACACAGCTGAAGAGACTTAGGTACTGATACTATTGCTAGCAGAGTCAAGCTTATCAGATCTCAATGAAATTCACAAAAGGCAGGCTGGCGCAGTGGTAGGGAAGAGGTATAGCAGCCTGGGGACCAGGGTTCAAAACCCAGCAGAGTCAATTCCTCACATTACCCCCACCTCTATAGGTGCAGCCTCTGGATGCCCTATTACCTGGTTTAGCAGGGTACTGCACATGAAAAGACCGAAGGAGATCAGGAGCGTGAATATTGTCCACTGGTTCCCACGATCTCTCCTCCTCACCATAGCCCTTCCAGCGAACCAGATACTGAAGCTTGTTACGGAAGATCCTGGAGTCAAGAATTTTTTCCACTTCGTACTCATCCTCACCATCCACGAGGACTGGAGGTGGGGCAGGCAGGGCTCGGCCAGGGAAAATATTTTCATGAAAAGGTTTAAGCAGTGCAACGTGAAACACTGGATGTATTTTCATGGAATTCGGGAGTTGCAAACGGAAAGTGACAGCATTGATCTGAGCAATGATCTCAAAAGGTCCCATGAACCTTTGACCCAATTTATGAGAAGGAATCCGAAGCTTAAGATTCTTTGTTGACAGCCACACCTTGTCACCAACGTGATAGACTGGGGCCTCCTTTCTATGCCTATCAGCAGCTCTTTTGTAACATTCCTGAGCCTCCAAAAGAGTCTCTTTCAACAGTGCTTGGGAATCACGTAAGGCGTTTAGCCGGTCAGTGACAGCAGGAATGGAAGTAGTAATTGGGAGACTGACTAGAAAGGTCGGATGGTAACCATAGTTGGCAAAAAATGGGCTCAAAGAAGTGGAGCAGTGTTGGGCATTGTTATAGGCAAACTCCGCCGTGGGTAGAAAATCCAGCCAGTCATCCTGCAGGTAACTAATATAGCACCGCAAATATTGCTCCAAAGTCTGGTTGGTTCGCTCAGTCTGTCCATTACTTTGTGGATGAAAAGCTGACGACAGATTTACATTAATACCTAGATTAGAACAAAAATGTTTCCAAAAACGAGATGTAAACTGCACTACCCTGTCAGAAACTACTTCATCAGGCACTCCATGCAAGCGAAATATTTCCCCGAATAACCAGGTCAGCCGTCTGTTTAGCTGAAGGGAGACCACGAGCTGGTATGAAATGACCCATCTTAGTTAACCTGTCCACAACAACAAGAATGGTAGTGTGTTCCTTAGAGGGAGGTAGTTCCACAATAAAGTCCATGGATATAGATCCCCAGGGACGATGAGGAATCGGAAGAGGCTGAAGCAAGCCAACAGGGGATGAGCGAGGAGTCTTATGTCTGGCACATACATCACAAGAGGACACATACTTCTTAACATCCTCATGATACTTCGGCCACCAGAAGGATCGGGCAAGTAGGTCTTGCGTCTTTCGGATTCCTGGATGACCTGCTGGTTTTGAGTCATGGTAGAGACGTAAAAGGTGCAGTCGCACTGACTCGAGAGCAAACAGACGTTGTTGAAAAATCCAAAACCCATTAAGCATCGTCATATGGAGGTCACGAGGAGGATCACGAAGAACTGGGTCTTCAGCGTAGCCCTTTTTAATGCGAGACATCAGATCAGAAGGAAATGTAACTCCAATAAATATATCCTCCGGCAAGATGGTGGTCTTGGTTACGGTAGTATGGAGGGGGTCAGCTATTCTAGACAAGGCATCAGCCTTACCATTCTTGGAGCCAGGACGGTATGTAACCAAAAAATTAAACTTCGAGAAGAATAGGGACCAGCGTGCTTGTCTGGCTGACAGTCTCTTTGCTGATCGAATACATTCCAGATTTTTGTGATCTGTGAGGACAGTAATTGGATGGGTAGCTCCCTCCAAGAGATGTCTCCATTCGGTGAAGGCAGCTTTTATAGCCAATAGTTCTTTATTCCCTATGTCATAGTTTCTTTCTGCTGGCACCATCTGGCGGGAATAGAAGGCACACGGATGTAACAGCATCTTAGGTCCAGTCCTTTGAGACAATATAGCACCAACAGCTGAATCAGAAGCATCAACTTCCACAGTAAATGGTAATTCCGGCTGAGGATGTACCAGGACAGGGGCAGAGGTAAACAGAGTCTTTAATCGGGAAAATGCGGTATCCGCCTTATCGGACCACTGAAAAGGAGTCCCTTTATGTGTGAGTTCAGTGATCGGTGTAATAACGGCAGAGAAATTCTTAATGAAACGCCTGTAAAAATTGGCAAACCCCACAAATCTCTGAACATATTTTTCATTCTTGGGGATGGGCCAGTCCAGCACAGCTTTAATTTTACTTGCGTCCATACTTAAACCTTTGGGAGTTATTACATACCCAAGGAATTGAATTTCTGTTTGTTCAAACTCACATTTTTCTAGTTTAATGTATAGGCGGTGGGTACGAAGGTGCTCTAGAACTATACGGACCTGTTTTCTGTGGTTTTCAAGATTATCAGAGAATATTAGGATATCATCCAAATATGCCACAACAAACTGATCCAGGAGATCTCGTAGTACATCACTGATAAGATGCTGGAAAGTTGCAGGGGCATTACACAGCCCAAAAGGCATTACTAGATATTCGTAATGCCCGTACCTGGTTCTGAAAGCTGTTTTCCATTCATCATTGCGTCTTATGCGAACCAGATTATATGCCCCCCGAAGATCAAGCTTCATAAATATTTTA
The DNA here is from genome assembly GCA_027410445.1 of Discoglossus pictus. Classification (NCBI taxonomy): domain Eukaryota; kingdom Metazoa; phylum Chordata; class Amphibia; order Anura; family Alytidae; genus Discoglossus; species Discoglossus pictus. The sequence continues at coordinate 206,593,269 of CM050164.1, forward strand.
GCTGAGCGAAGTCTCTCCAAAAGTTCAGGAATCAGAGGTAAGGGGTAGCGTTTTTTAACAGTAATGTTATTAATGTCCCTGTAATCAACGCATGGCCGTAGGCTGCCATCTTTCTTTTCTACAAAGAAAATAGGAGCTCCTGCTGGAGAAGTAGATGGTCGAATAAAGCCTTTGGCAAGATTTTCTTGTAGGTATTCATGAAGAGCTTTCAATTCAGACTCAGAAAGGGAATATATACAGCCAAATGGGATAGCAGCCCCAGGCAACAGCTCTATTGGGCAATCATAAGGCCTGTGTGGTGGAAGCTGATCAGCATTCTTCTTATAAACAGACATCTGCAAAATCCCGATATTGTAGAGGAAGCTTGGTCAAGTTTGTAGCAACCATTTCATTAATTGTTGTGGCAACAGGTGTTACCTTAGAGGGTTGACAATTCATTAAGCAGTGTTCTGAAGGAAAGGACAAAGTTCTGATCTTCCAATCAATCTGTGGGTTATGCAGAGCAAGCCAAGGTACCCCCAAAATGACTGGAAACTGTGTTGAGGAAATTAGGTGGAAAGATATAGCCTCATGGTGATTCACTTCCACAGTCAACATTAAGGGCACAGTCTCATGTGTAACCGGGCCTGACGTAAGTGGAGAACCGTCAACTGTCTCCATTAACACAGGTGAAGAATTAGGGATAGACTGAATTCTATTTCCTGCTGCAAATTTAATGTCCATAAAGTTTCCAGCCTGCTCCAGAATCTATCATAGCTGTAGTTGAAATTTTACGATCACCACATTGCAAAGTGATAGGCACCACAAAATGAGGATGTGGAGTCAACATACCCTCTTCACCATGAGCCAGAGAAAACAAGGGTTGTGTGACAGAATCCAGTTGATCTGAAATCTGGGATTGGTGTTGAATCTGTGCACCCTCAGCCGCCATAGCTATTGTTCTTTTGGATTTGCTAGGGCAATTGATGGCATAGTGCCCTGCACTACCACAATACAGGCATAAATTGTGAGTGCGTCGCCACTGTTTTTCTTCGTTGGATAATGGCCCTCTTATTAGATTTACCTGCATAGCCTCTGGCTCAGAGTCTGTAGGTGTTTGTGGGATCGGAGTAGAAGTTCTTGAATAGGAAATTGGAGTAGTACTTGGTCTAAAAGAGCCCTGTCTTTCCAATCTTCTTTCAGAAAGTCTCCGATCAATACGGATAGCCAAACGCACAAATGCATCAAAGTCAGCAGGAAGATCAACACGAGCTAGCTCATCTTTTATAGCTTCTGAGAGACCTTTTCTGAAGTGGAACCTCTGGGCTGATTGGTTCCAGGTAGTATCAGCAACCCACTGTCTGAATTCAGCAGCATATTCAGCCACCGAGCGCCTCCCTTGATGCAAATGAAGGAGAGTGGCTTCTGCTGTAGCACATCGATTTGGGTCATCAAAAACTAGGCACATGGCCTCAAGAAAGTCATTTAGATTACCCAAGACTGGACTGTCCTGTTCCAGAAGAGGGGAGCCCCAAGCCAGGGCTTCATCTTTGAATAAGGAAAAAATAAATCCCACCTTCTCTCTTTCAGATGGAAATCGTTGAGGTTACATCATTAATTTAGGAAACCCCTAAATTTTTTGCGATCTCCTCCAAATTTTTCTGGTAGGGGCAAGCGGGCATCTTGTGCAGGTGCAACAGTAGCAGCCGCAACATCTCGTGCCCTGTAGCTGGTATACTCACTGTGCATTGACTGAATTTTATTTTGCAGTTCAGCTATCTGGTCCTGCAGCACTTGAATGGTCTATGCCTGGGTCTGCACATTTCTTGCAGTAAAAGCAACCTGTTGGGCCTGCAGTTCAGCTACCTGGTCCTGCAGCACTTGAATGGTCTGTGCCTGGGTCTGCACAGTTCTTGCAAATAAAGCAACCTGCTGGTCCAATGCAGAATCTGACCCGGCGGTCTCCATGAAAGCTTCCAGATTATTCTGTAATGATATGGAATCACAAGGTTGTGGAGACCAGCAGCCAAGGTCAGCAATAATCCAGTTTAGCAATTTGTAGGTGAAACAGGAACAAGCTTTATTGAAGTGATCAGGAACCACACAATAATCTGGCAAGGTACATTTGACAGGAAGTGCCTTATATAGGCCAAGGACCAGACACCTGACCAGACACAGCTGAAGAGACTTAGGTACTGATACTATTGCTAGCAGTGTCAAGCTTATCAGATCTCAATGAAATTCACAAAAGGCAGGCTGGCGCAGTGGTAGGGAAGAGGTATAGCAGCCTGGGGACCAGGGTTCAAAACCCAGCAGAGTCAATTCCTCACAATGTGTATGTGGAAGGCCTCTTTTTTGAAATTCAATTGTATATACATAAGCAAGACATTTGCCAAATAAGTGACTTATAGTGATGTCACGTATTAATTAATTTAATTTAATTTTAAAAACTCTGGCTACTAAACCTGGTCTATCGGAAGGACTTTGGGCAAGAAGTAAATTTTGTGTAATTTCTGGCCTTAGGGGATTACATGTAAATGTAATAAATAAATTGGGTTTTCCAAATTTGGTGACAATAGCCATAGCATCATTGTATCTTTCTCTCATGTTTCGAGGAGATCCTTGAAAAGAAGATGGTAAAATGATGGCTTTGCCAGCTGTCATGTCTCTGCTTGTAGCCACCTCAGCAACATAGTCCATTAGTCCACAATATTGTTCTACATGTAGTTTATCTTTTTGATATTTTATGAAGTTTAAATTATTGGCCTCAACTTGCAAATAGGAATCAATAATCCATTGTTGTGTTAGTTTTCCACCACATAAAATTGGATTAAATGTATTTCGAATGGCAATTTGAGCTACTTTAAATTCAAGCATAGAAATATGATTTCGTATTCTGGCTTTAGCATTTGGGTAACTGGGAAGGGTTATTTTTTGTTGCCAACCTGCTTCTCTGTGTGGGAAAAAAATGGGATATGTCATTGAATCTAAATTTGGACTTAAGATACTGATATTAATGAATGGTTGCTCCTCATTTTTGGGATATATTCTAATGTCTCTTTGACATGGTTGTTCTCCTTCATCATTTTGAAACACCATTGCAACCTCATTTCATGTTGGCAAGTTATAATGGCGTTTATACTTTTAAGCACTGTATTGACCTTTGGGGTTGGTAATTGATGTCTTTCTGCATGAAGTTGTTGTTCATTTTATACTTCTGCCAATTTTTTAGAAGTTTTAGTGTAGGGGTTATTGGCCATAATGTTAACTAGCTCTATAAAAACACTGGGTAAGCATTTTTTATTTTCTTGCAGCTGCATACGTTGGTCAACAGCTTCCATTGTATCTAGGACATATAGTTGAGCAAATTTTCTTTGCTCTCCTTCCTCTGGATGTAAATGTGAAGTCTGATGGTAAATTTAGCCTTGGACTTTAAAACAGTAAGGAGGCTCGCCGGGCGATGAGCGGGAGTGGGTGTAGTGTGCCATGATTGTGGATGAGAACAAGGATGACTGCCTGTGGTTATAGGGGCAATAGTGTCAAGAGTGGAAGTTAGAGTCATGTTGTAGTGTGAGGTGGAAATGTCAGGGCAGGTGAGGGTGGTGAGGGGTCTGGGAAGGGATAGTAGCACATTGAAAAGATGCTGTGGGTCAAGTGCTTGCCGACCTCTGTGGGTTCTCGTAGCTGGGACATATAGGAAGACCCTAATTAGGGAGTGTTTGTGGAAGAACAATGGAACTTGTTGATTGATTATCTGTGGGCGTGGAAATGTCTTATTGTTTTCCACTGTACAGAAAATGTGTGTCATTCAATGTAGAAGAGTGGTTGGTAAGATGTGGCTCAGGCTGTAATCCTTGGTCTCCAGGGATCATTTATTTAGTGTTTTAGATCTGCTATATTCTCATGGATTCTGGTGGCAGTTGGTAAATCTAGATGCAGCATAACTGTTTCTGCTCTGTCACATTGGGCTATCACAAAAAAAAAAAGAATTATCTAATAATTAACTACTTGAATTTTAACTAAAGATCATTTTGTTTAATAACATTTAAGGTAATGTTTGGGAAAAATCATACCCACTGTTGAGGAAGTAAGGCACGTGAAACAACTGGTCCAAATTAAAAAGATTATTATTGTACAAAGAAACAGCATTACAAAAACAAAGTGAAAGAGTTTTAGCACTTTCAAAGTAATTCAGCTGGTGCGCACACAATCAGATAAAACAGTGTATTTTATACTTTTTGAAGACGTCCCAGTAATGTGGTTTGACCAATCCAAGTCTCTGCAGGTTCTCCAACTCAGAATTTTTCTTATCTTGTACTCGCAATAGTTGGGTGGCTGACTTCAGCAATTGACAGTAAATTTGTGCACACAACAGAATAGAGGAACCAAGCAGAAAAACTTTTATTTGATGTAGCGTTTAAGCATCAATTTGATATTAAGCACAGGGCAAGATATAGGCAGTTAATAATTTCTTTAACAATTCTCACCCTTTTGATAATTTATTATCATACATATTTATTAGCTTGCATTTCTTGTTTGACTAACTGGAAGTGACCCCCTAGACATCCATGTTTCACAGACTACACAGATAAGCTGCATAGACAGGGGAATTCCGGCATCCATTTCAGGCTGCCTACATGGTGACCATTTCCTCTAAGCATTCACACATCTTTATTGGTAACACACAAGCGCAAGCATGCAATCTCTATCTGAATGGATAACAACAGAAGCCAGAGATGCACCCCACCACACACCTAGGCCAAATCCTACACACTGGGTTCCCCTATTTGAAACAAATGCAATGCCCAAACTGGTGTGGTGCAACTTTGGATTCCCCTTGCAGAGAGGATGCCGTCCACCTGGCTTACAAAAATGGCGAGAGGGTCTGCAGGAGAGGCAGGAAGTCGAGCTAGGCTACCAGACGGTCATCTGTGGCTGTTGTATCATATCCTTAAACAATGAGAGTATCCACCTTTTTGCTGCAACGAGAAACACAAATTACTAACAATTTCCAGGCAATTAAGCACATTAAAATCAATCCTATCACTACCACTATGGGTTTTAAGAAATTTGAAAGCATATTGTTAAACCAAATACCAATAGATCCCATCCAGGAGAAGGGGTTCCATCCTACTTTAGGTATATTTCTAGCTTGTTGTTGTAACTGTTTTACTTTGCTCATGTGTGCCTCTATGGGTTCATGGGAGTCCTCAACCCAGGTATAGCATTCTGAGCCTATGATAGCACAAGTTCCCCCTTCTATAGCTAGCAGATAATCGAGAGCCATTCTGTTCTGAAGGGCAACTTTTCTGACTTGGGCTAACTCTTCATTTAGGGCATGGATAGAACCTGTAGTTTCATTAATAACCCCATCCATGATATTATCATATTTATTTATCTTATTTGCTAATTCGACTTCCCAACCTGTCCAAGAGGGGCTTTATCTGTAGATAATAATAGTTCTCATTTATACCTAGTTCCCCCATGGTATAATTTGAACAACTATATATTTAAGTGTGGTCTAATGGCTGGTACAACTCTTCCTATGGTACAGTTACCCCATGCTCCCGTGGGAAGCCATGAGTAGGCCTAATTGCCACAAATGTAATAGAGTCCTTGTCTCAAGACCCTGGGAATTATCTTACCATGATTTACCAGCCACTTTTGAAACCATACCATATTGTGTGGCACATGACTTTGACAGCTCCACTCATCTTTGTCTGTTCGTTCAGGGCAAGAACACCTGGGGGCACACAAAGCATTCAATGTTGGGCAAAAATATAAATGTTACATCTCGCATCTACCATATCACATGGTGTATCATTAGGTTCCATGTTAAATGTTAAGGTAGCATTTCTACAATCTGTTTCCCCCACATGTACCTTGAGTAAACTGGCAAAGTGACCTTTTATTTTTGCCATGTGATTCACGTTCATGGGCCCCAGACACATTGTAGGTGGAGAAATGATACCAGCAATTTCTAAATATGTCCCTTGATCTAAGAGAGCATTATGAGTAGAGTGATCTATATCTGTTTGAACCTCATAACTACAGTATAATCTGTTAAATTCAAATCATTCATTGATATTGGTACACCAATTAAAAGGATTCCTTTATGATTGGCAGGAATATGGGAACATATTCAGCAGTCGGTATCGTTCAGCTGCTTGGCAGTTTGTTGATGTAGGAGCCAGATGGAATTTGTCTGCGTCCCACTGTCCACTGTTTTTAAAACACCATTTGCTCTCTACTTTCCCAGATGATTGTGGATGATAAGGAGTATGTAGATGTTAGTTAATCTGCAACCCTTTAATTATTTCTGAAAACACTTGCCCAGTAAAATGAATACCTCGTGCAGACTCTACTGTCTCAGGTAGACCATATCTGCACACAATTTAAGATATTGGCCTTTTAGCAGTCACATTTGTTGTTGCCTTGGCAACGGGCCGAGCTTCCAAACAGGAGGAGAACATATCCACACACACCGAAACATACTCATAGACACCACATTTGGGTAGCTGGATGAGATCTGCATGTTTCACCACCTTTCCAATAGAGGCTTGAGGTGATAAAAGTTCCTCAGCCATATTGCTTACCTCTCAGAGTCTATTTTGGGAGTGATTAGGAGTTCTCCTTCTACTCCACAAAATACTTTCCCTCCCCTCTGGGCACATAGATCTTGCCATGAGAGGGGAGGGGACGCAAAGGATTGAGCAGTGGCATTGACTTGGGGTTCAACATATATGGGAGGTTATAGAGGGGGTGGGAGATTCAATTCTCCAGTGGGGTATGTCGTGGTTGGGACAACAGAAGTTTTTTGTTTGGCCCTAGGTCTCTCAGGGTCTCTGTATTGTCCATGGCATGCTCCCCTGTAGAGATGGCAAGCTGCTCTATCTCTTCTGCCTCTTGCCTTTCTGACTCAGACTGACTCTCCTCCCTCTGCTGGTCTGTTCTCACTGATGTTGTCTTAGTTTCTACAATAAAAATACCTTGGACCTTTTGCTGTCTCTGATATGATTATACAGTCCATCTACTCCTGCTTTCTCATTTGGTTCTACAAATTTTTGTTTGAAATTTTTGTAGAGATTCTCTCAGTGGGGTAATTCAAGGGTTCCCCCTTTGGGAATCCCCAAATCCATTCCCTTAGTCAGCTTGCTCCACTTTAAAAAGATGCCAGCTGATCCACCCGCCATATTTCTTACTCATACTCCCCTGTGGGGTAGGAGGACTCTTTGGACATCCTTTACTTGATGCAGTATAAACCTTGCTAAGATCGTTTCCCATAACCTGGCTATGATGGAGGGGACTCTTACCCTTCTCTTTCGATTCTTAGTGACACTGTGGCTGTGGCTGTCAGGGTAATTCCCACACTAAAATTCCCACACTTTAAATCCCCACTTTTGTTTGCTCCAAATTTCCCAACAGAACCAAATGATAAACAGCAGACTACCCCAAAAAGTATCTGGCCTCTTATATCATCTAAGTCAAATCATGCTAAGGCGCTTGACCTAACAGTCTGATTATTCATACCCTTTAGTATGGGAGAGTAAAGTCTCAAACCAGAGTGACCAGGATAGTTTAGATACAAAGCCGAGAGGTAATCAGAGATCAGTGATTAACTCTCGTTCTCTGGGAGTAGCCCTGTACCGAATAGCTGCAGTTGACTGAAGCCGGATGCACCGACGATGTACAAAGGCCGAGCACAGGGGTTACCCAAAGACTTTGCACTTAAGACCAAGGCATACTTAGTAAGAAACACTGCATCAACCCACACTTAACCTTCTATGATTTTTTTGTCCCTTTGCTGTGCAGACTATGGTTAGTTACAATTTACTTGACAAACTCAGATAGAAAACATTTGTGTCTGAGGACAATAGGGTCCTCTTACATAGCACATCACTGCCCCCACTGGCTCTGCATAGAGGTGCGTCTTGAGGCAGTACAATCATATCCCATAAAGGACCTCTTGCATGCTGATACGTTGTATTTTATGCACCAGTATACTCATTCACTTACACATTCATAACAAAAGATGTTAAAACATAAAACAGTTGTTCAGATTCTTAGGAGGTTTGTACTTATGACAGGGAACAGAGGGTTTAGGAATCAGAGGAAAGGAGAGCAATTGAGATACAAAGGTTCTCAACTATTAGATGCACTGCTTGGTCTCCTCTCCTCCGTTTACAGTCCTGATTCCGTCCGCTGATCGCTTTCACCTCCCGGGTTTCGGCACCAAAAATTTTGAGGAAATAAGGCATGTAAAACAACTGGTCCAAATTAAAAAGATTATTATTGTCTAATGAAGCAGGATAACAAAAACAAAGTGACAAAGTTTTAGCACTTTCAAAGTAATTCAGCTGGCGCGCACACAGTCAAATAAAACAGTGTCTTTTATACTTTTTGAAGACGTCCCAGTAATGTGGTTTGACCAATCCAAGTCTCTGCATGTTCCCCAACTCTGAGTTTCCTTATCTTGTACTCGCAGTAGTATATTTTCTTTAACAATTCAAACCACAATCCACTTTGAAACCCAGTCATGATACCCAAAACACAGAGGCCTCTTATTTTGTTTGGTCCAAATTAAAACAACTGGTCCAAATTAAAAAGATTATTATTGTCTAATGAAGCAGGATAACAAAAACAAAGTGACAAAGTTTTAGCACTTTCAAAGTAATTCAGCTGGCGCGCACACAGTCAAATAAAACAGTGTCTTTTATACTTTTTGAAGACGTCCCAGTAATGTGGTTTGACCAATCCAAGTCTCTGCATGTTCCCCAACTCTGAGTTTCCTTATCTTGTACTCGCAGTAGTATATTTTCTTTAACAATTCAATCCACAATCCACTCTGAAACCCAGTCATGATACCCAAAACACAGAGGCCTCTTATTTTGTTTGGTTTATTTGGAATACAAATGAACTAGCAACAGAAGACCAGTTACCATTGTTCCTGCTACTGGCTCACTGGACCACTGGCCACAAATATAACAAGACATAGTTTTTATAGTAATTTCATAAAGAGAATAGTGCAATCCATTATCACCCATCTAGGAAAATGAGACATTCCCACCAGGCATACTGAAATACAGATGTAGGCTTACTGAAAACAGCAATGTTCTTAAAGTTTGACCTTAAATTTCATTTTAGCTCATCGATTCACAATGTAAAGCATGATTCCTTTTTACACATAAAAACAAAAGACTCTGGACCACATTCTATTAGCTGCTCCATATGCATCAAAATCACAAATGTTGCTGTTGGTGTTTTATAAATGTTTAGATGTATTCTATTGACTCCAGCTCGCAAATTCCGACCGTAAGGCTGAACTTGTAAACCCTGCTTTTTTAAGTAGGATTTCAGGGGGCATGATCATATGATCTAACAATATTTAAGCAAGCCTGTAACTAACTTCTTAGACAATGCCAATAGTAAATGAGTCAGTCATCATGACATCGGTAAAACATGGAAGTTACACGTAATCTGCAATCGGAGGCTAAGAATTAATTCGTATCAATAAGTAATATTTGCCAACAGGGCTCGCAATAAAGCACTGTAGCAATCTATACAATGCATTAGATCATCTGTTTTAGTCCATGTGGCTTTCATGATATGTATTAACCATTTGAGTCCCGGGACCAATATTGCTCAGAAATAGCAATTTAAAAAAATGAATTGCATATTTGTGGGTTTGAGGCTGTAGTGTAATTGATTATAATGCCTTCCATGCCTTCCCATGCTTTTAAAGTACAGCATTGTGTGTTTAATTGCTGCTACAGCTCTAATAAGTGTTTTGAAAAAGCACTTGCAAGTCCTGTTTAGTACTGGTAATATTACTTTTTTCAGTTGCAGGTCTTATTTATTATTTCAATGGAGTTCTAAGGTTAGTTTTGCGGCTTTGGCTAGCCCATGGTGATTGTGGGTGAGTAACTAATGGAATCTGTGACATATTTCAACGAAGTTTTAAGTGTGTATAAATTTACAAATTCGGCAAGAGAATAGGGCCCTCTTTATTTACTAACCAGATAAAAAGTAAATTCCTTATTTACACCCACCTTCTCCCCCTCACCCAAATAAGAAACGTTCTCCGAACACCTGGCAGGGTCTACGTATGAAACATAAATACATTGAAATGTAAATGTATTGTTATGCAAATTAGATGTTCCTCCCAGGAAGGCGCCCTAGGAAGCTGCATTGTTTGCCTAGTTATAAATTGGGCTATGGCTGCAAGCAGGCGACAATACCCCTGTTACTTCTGTGTCGGCAGTGATACTGCAGCTAATGATGTCACAGGCCAAGACCAGTGACATCATAATCCAGCCTGCTTCTAAGCTCCATGTTTGTCCACCACCCAGGTAGAGCTGATTAGGTCCCTTGACAAGGCACATGTACATGGAGTTAAGCAACTTATTAGCATGAAGAGAAAACAGACAATTTAAAAAGTAAGACATTATATTTCTTTTATTTATTATAAGCTGCGACAAAAAAATAAACATATGAGCTTTAATTTGAAATGCATTAAACATATTACCCTTTAATTTAATCGCCAAGGCTGCCCATTAAGGCATGGGCAAAGGGACAGTGCCAGAATACATTCAGATTTGCAGAGCCTGTATCTACAGACCCTCCATCCATGCATGAACTGCCAGAGGGGCATTTCCCCCTGAATGGCCATCAATGCAGCATGCTTGTGCCTGGTGGTAAGTCTCTTTAATGAAACTTGGACACATACAAATAACATCTCAGCAGTTTTGGTTAGGAGGCCAAGTAAAAAGTTTGTAAATGACCTTTGTGGTCCATAGGTAGAAATGTATAGAAAATGTTGTGGATAGATGTGTATTACAAATAACAAATTCCCTAAACAGAAAAAAAACCTTAGTATAAACCAAACAGATTTGTTCTTTTCTTGCTATTTATATTTTTCCCGATTTTTATGTGAAGTACTGGCGACTTGCCCGTCAAAAAATGACGGCAGTTAAATGTGTATATTTGTAATTCTGTTTAGTTGATAATATGCGTAATTGACCTTTGTAACCTTTTTCTTATCTCTAAAGAAGTACAATTATTATATGAAACATGTTTATTTTTTTAACATGCAACTTTTTGGTGACGAACTGTTAACTTTTTTTTTTTTTTTTAAGTAGTAACATTTTAATGTAAGAACAGTTGAACATTGTATTAATGAGTATTGTAAACTTGACATAATGTTTTTTAACATGCAACTTGCAGATTAACAACTGTTAAACAAAATATATATTGAATTCAGAGGAAGGCAAACAATAAAAACCCTCCTTGAAAGCTAGCCAATTGTACCAAAGTGGGGGAAAAATAATCCTTCCTGATCCCATTAATTGGCGGTCGGATTACTCCCTGGATTAATATTTTGCATTGAATGATACCTTTACATTGTATAACAAAACATTCTGCTCCTGTTAACATGAACTTTCAAATATGTGCAATTAATCAACTGTCGTTTTTTTTTTTTTTTTTCAAATTGTAACATTGTAAACAGTAACATGGTGAATTATCATTTAAACTGGAATTGTTTAAAAATGCAAGGCAAGTGTTTTGTGGGGCTAATCATGCAAAAAGTCTACTTCCATGAAATCGTAATGAGTTATTTAGTTGTTGTTGGTTTTTGATGGATGACATTTGGTTGTTGTAATTGTCGAAAATGGCACATAGAGTTTCCTATGTGAAATAGTGGTTCTCTAAAAAGAAAACGTGAGACATTAAAGTTCGTCCGCTATGTGTTCTCTATGTGTTTTGCCATTGTATAGAGTTTATTATGGAAATAGTGGTGCTGTAAAAAGAGTCTGAGTGACATAAAATGTCATTATTGAAATTAAACCCCCGTTCTCTATTTGTATTTTTTGTTTTTTGTTGTAAAATTGTCGTAGAGGTAATTTGTGGTCGCTGTTTCTGTGCCATGTGTTGTGTTTGTTACACATTACTGCTGTTAAACAAGCAGAACAACCACATAGTCCTTGGAAACAAGTTTGTAAACCACAATAATAGAGCATAAATACGTTAGCAATGTTTTACACCTCTCCTATACTGATACTAATAGGTTAAGTCATATATATATATATATATATATATTGTGACAAACCACTTCTTTTACAGGTAGGATTGTCACCGATCTTGCAGTAACCACAGCCTTCTAGGGTATACAAAGTCCAGGACACCTTCAGCTCAATTTTCCTTTTTTATTCAGTTTGAAAGTAGGTACTTTAAATAATAACAAAACAAACAAAATCCCTTGCTCTTACTTGAGCTCTTACTAGACAGTACTTGCTATCTGCAATTGGGTGGCTTTCCCACTTACCAATTTCCCAAACAAAAGCAATGTCTTTGCAATAAGCGCAGCCTCTCCTAGCTGTCTTTTCCTCTCTCTCTTGGAGCAGGCTGCTCTCTTCTTTTAAAGGCCTGTCTGCTAATTGAGTAGCTACAGGTGAGTGCCAATTAGCTAACTCTTAAAAACCAGATCCAAGCTGTGGTCTGTTATACAGCAACTAGTGCTGTTGGAGCATTGGCCCCCCCTGCTCTCCAAATACTCCGCCCCAGGGACCCATACCATGTTTTGCAGAGCATCAGCTATGCATATTGCAAACTGTAACATCTCTCCCTGGGGCATTTAACTGAGAAATCCTCTGGTTGCTGTCTAGCAAATCAGGTCTGATGTATCTCCCATCAACCACTATTCCACCTTTATGCTCACAATATATATATATATATATATATATATATATATATATATACATATATATATATATATATATATATATATATATATATATATACATATATATATATATATATATATATATATATATATATATACCTCATATTCACATATAATGAAGGCATACTGTGGAAAAATAAAATAACCTTATGGTGAATAAAAATCTATGTTGTTACAAAAAAAGGAGCATATTATTATTATTATTATTATTATTATTATTGTGTGTTTTTAGTGAGGTTTTGAAGGATTTGAAGCAGGAGAATAATCTGATGGAGCGAGGCAAGGATTTCCAGAGATTAGGGGCAGCACAAGAAAAGTCCTGAAGGTGTGAGTGAGAGGAGGTGATGAGAGAGGAGGAAAGAAGAAGGTCATTAGCAGAGATGGGGTGGGAATATTTGGAGATGAGAGCAGAGATAAAGGGGTGCAGTGTTGTTGAGGGCTTTGTATGTTAGGGTCATGATTTTACATTTTATTCTGGAGGCTATGGGAAGCCAATGGAGTGATTGAGAGAGAGGTGCTGCAGACACAGAGTATTTAGTACAGTAGAGAAGTCTAGCGGAGGAATTCAATATGGATTGAAGAGGGGATAGTTGGTTGGTGGATAGGCCAGCCAGAAATGAGTTGCAGTAGTCGAGACGGATATGATGAGGGAATGTATTAGAATCTTAGTTGTGTCTTGTGTAAGGTAGTGACGTATTTTGGAAATGTTTTTTAAATTGAAAAGACAAGATTTTGTTAGTGACTGTATGTGAGGAATGAAAGAGAGGGCAGGGTCCAGTAGAACCCCACAACAATGGGCTTAGGAGGTAGGAGTGATGATGGAGTTGTTGACAGTGAGAGAGATGTGAGGAATTTACGCTGTAGTAGATGATGGGAAGATTAAGAGTTCCGTCTTAGACAAGTTGAGTTTGAGATGGTGGGCGGACATCGAGGAGGATATGCTTAAGAGGCAGTTGGAAACACATGCTAGAAGTGAGGGGGATAAATCGGGTGCTGAGAGGTAGATCTATATGGATAGAGATAATTCTGAAGTCCAAAAGATTTTATTAGGGTGCCAAGTGAGGATGTAATGGAGAAGAGGAGGGTGCCTAGGACTAATCTTTGGGATACGCCAAAAGACAGAGGGTGAGGAGAAGAAGAGGTACCAGAGAAGGAGACACTAAATGTTTGATCTTGTAGGTATGATGTGAACCATGAGAGAGCAGTATATCTGATTCCAAGGGAGTGGAGAATTTGGATTAGTAGAAGGTGATCAACTGTATCAAAGGCAGCAGAGAGATCCAAGAGAAGTAGAATAGAAAAGTGACTCTTTGACTTGGCAATGAGCAAGTCATTGATGACTTTTGCAAGAGCTGTCTCAGTGGAGTGTTGGAGTCGGAAGTCAGACTAGTAGGTGTCAGTAACGGAGTTGGAGGAGATAAATTGGGTAAGGTGATTGTAGACAAGCCGCTCAAGCAGTTTGGAAGCCAGGAGAAGTAGAGAGATAGGGCGGTAGTTAGTTGGGGAATCAGTGTAATATGAGTATTTTTTAAGAGTTTGTGTAATTATGGCATGTTTTAGAGATGACGGAAATGTGCCAGTGTTTAAGGAAAGGTTGAAGAGATGTGTGGTAGAGAGGTGATGGATACGCTGTGATGGAATAGAGTCTAGAGGACAGGTAGTAAGGTGAGAGGTTGATAGTAGGCTGGATACTTCATCCTCTGTTACAAGGTCAAAGGAGTCCATAAAGGCTGTGGGCTTAGGGAAGGGTAAATATATGGTATATATGTAAAATATACCATTTTGAAGAACTTGAAATTAGGGAAATGCTTTCATAAAGTAAAACATAACAGAGCCTCTAATTTATTTATTTTTATATGTAATTTACTGTTTTGATTTGGGCTAATAAACTGGTGGGAGGAGATTTGGAATCCATGGGAAGTTTTGTCTCCACAGTGGGAGTAGGGCATTTATAACTGACAGTTTTTCAACAGATCTAGTAGAAAGAACACACTATCCTGAGAAAGTAGTGACACAGAAAAGTTAAAGATTTAAAGGCTGTGTTTATTGTTATACGTTAAAATATTGATAAATACATTTTAAAAATATATGTTTTTTTAACTATTTAGAGGGAACTCATATTATGTTCTATGTAGCTTTAACACCTGAAATAGCTGTTACACATCCTTTGTTAATCTACAATGTTGATCTGACTCTCACACAACAATTTCTTTTCTTGAATATAAAGTGTTTTTTTCTAATTTCCGTTGAAGCTTTAATCTGATTTCATTATAAAATGTCCTTCAAATTCTGGTCTACAAAGATAAGATTCCACTAAAGGCAGTTTATGAGAAAAATCCAAAACGAATAACCTGCATAGCGAAAACATTAAAATATCAAACAATTACCATTGATAATAAAAAAAATAGATAAAAGAAACCAAGTGTTGCCGATAAAGAATTTAATTACATATAATGGAAAATAATTGTGTTAAAATGAACTATCATTCAGTAAAAATGGAAAACAATGGTTTGTTTAAAGGAACCCTGAAGTGTCATATATATATACATATATATACATATATATATATATATATATATATATATATATATATATATATATATATATATATATATATATAATAAGTCCCATGGAAGAACAACACTTAATAATGGGCAAAATATATAAAAAATGTAGTACAAATAGTACATTGTTTTATTTATGCTGCAGTGGGAGTCACCACTTTTGCTGATCTACAGACTGTGCAAAGGCTTTTAGCTGATGCATTTGAAATGTGGCAATCCTTATTTCTATTTCTTTGAAATCTTATTGCTTTATGAGTTTCTTCTCTCATGAGAAAGCAACTGAATTAACCAGACCACTACTCGAAGTAAAGAGTTATTGCTTATCAATGATTTCATAAATGAAAGCCTGTTTTTGTCCATCTACAAACTTGAACTTCACAGATTTTTAAACCACAAGAAGCTTATTCTATCAGGTTTACTCAAAAAAATATAGTACACCCCTTTAATAGATTCCATGCTAAATTCAGCGTACTAAAGCAAGAACAATATTAAAGGACCGCTGTCATCATACATTTAAAATATACTGTTTGAAGGCCTCCATGTAAATCAAGTGCTCTAACTTAGAGGACTGCTGTAAATCAGCTGCAGTAGCTTTATCCCCTAAATTACACCTTTATGTAAATATTTAGCTCCCCCAGAATAGGACACTTAGCCTACAACAGTAAATACCTGCCATGGGGATTCCTTCCATTTAAATCCCTGCTGGAGGGAATCCCTGGGCATCCCCTATCCCGCTCCCTGTCCAATCACCCCCTTTCCCTCTCAAACCCTATTTACATAACCATGGAGGTCTATATACTCTGGCAACTAAACAGTTAACCCCTTCAGTGGGATTCTCAAAGAAGAAATTATCTATGGGCCCTATGTAAATCTCTACAAAAGCAATTATGAGTGTGGTAGCAGCATAGTAAATTCTACCAAGCTATGTTAATCCTTAAGGGATCCCCCTTGCACCTAAAGCCCATACTGCAGGAGTCCCGATCCGGAATCCCTGCCACCTAACATTGACCTCCTATAATGCAGGGAGTCCAGATCTGGTCTCCCTGCACCATAGAGGTTATTCTAAGTGGTGGTGGGGTGCTTTAAGGCTTAACAAACCTAGGTAGAATTTACTGTGCTGCTACATTTACATAGATTCTAATTTATTACTTTGTTTATACAGTTTCATTGCTGTGGAATCTACCATTTTAGCTTTCAGTGACATACTTGCGGATGTGGGAGAAGACTAATGCAAAGCTAATTACTTTATAAGGACAAACACTGTTCAAAGAGAACCTGTCAGAAACAAGCTAACTTAAGACAACTGCAGCCACCATAAATAATATTTGCATATAAAATAAAAAATTAAAAATCTCTGTTTGCAAAACCATTTGCCCATTAGTTTGGGCTCCTTTCCCTCTTCACCATCACAAAATCTGACAGCTGCAGTTCCGCCGCCGACTGACAGATGGCGCTGCCGATTTTAGCAAATAAGGCACGCCGACAGAAGAGGCCTTCAGCTATGAGAGGCGTTCCCGAGGCCCTGGGCGGCCGAGTGCCGAACATAGCGATGGCCTTGCTGTCGATTCAGAGCCATCGAGTTGCGCCACAGAGGGGAGAATAGTTCTTTGCCTTCCCTGGGACTTGACGGCGCCTGAATAAAACACAGCCCTCTGGCGGATGGTACCTGTAACTGCATCTGTCAGTGCTGCAGAAGAAATGCGCAGGCAAAGAGGGATAGATCCTAGTTTGGTTTTGCAAAACACCATATGAAACAAAATTGACCACAGTGGTCTTTTAAATTGTACTGAATCAAACAAAAGCAATCTGAAAAGGAAGCTATATATATATATATATATATATATATATATATATATATATATATATGAATAGCACTTAAACAGGGCATTTTAAAAGCATAGAGCTCAGACAGAGCTATGACGAATCAGCGAGCACTAAGTGGGGATTTAAAGGGCCAAATGAGATTTGGCACGCAAAAAACAAAATATTGCAGGGTTTAGCTGTGAGCGGGGAATTATAGGAAAAAAGAGCCCTTTAGTGAATCAGCGCTCATTGCGTAGTTAACTTCTTGAACTGTAAATTTACCCTTGAAAATGTAATATTTTGATGCAATACATTCTGTAAAAATAAAGGAATAATAGATTACACAAGTAGAAAATTCATTGTTTTTTATGTATATTTCATATTAATTGTAATCTATATGATAAGGGTGGATAGCAGTGTGTAAAAGTCACTGTTATTTATGCCTAAAAGTAGTACAAGCGATACAACTTCAACTTGTACTGGATCTATTTAGTCAAACAGAAAGTGTAGTAGTTTTACTAAGCATAGCTAAGCCAAATGCTCATACAATATCCAAATATGTAAGCTTTTTCTCATATTGAATGTTTTGGAAGGACTGCACTATCACCAATATTACTATTACATCAGCTGATTTTGTCTTGAAATCATTCATGTAAAAAATAGGATATATAGGCTCAAGGATTCTTTAATCCAATCTTAACAAATTATATAGATTTTAGAAATGTCTTGTGTCAGATATAGATTTGAAAATTGGATCCTAGAATCACTAGTAAACATGCAAAACATGCAAAACATGAATTAATTCATAGTCATTTCAAAAGATCACAAAACGAACAGCCCTATTAAATTGCAAATCGGCAAATTCTAAAGGGCTCTATATTAGTACATAGCATATTTTGCAGAAGTGTTTAGTTCGTGAAGACCTTGCTTTTGGATAGAAGTTTACGGACTAAAAACTTCTATAAAAAAATATGCTCTGTGCTTATATAGAGCCCTTTAGAATTTGCAGCATTGCAATTTAATAAGGCTGTAAATCTGGAGCAACGGAAGGAAGCAGACGTGTGGAGCTGCATATTAAAAAAAGGGTAATCAGCCCATAATTTGGTGTAGAAATTCCAAATAACACAAAATACAGGCCCAGGGGCTGATAGGGAACATATCCGTACCTTAATTTTCTGGGTCTACCCTATTACCACCTCCACGTGGTAGAGGCCTACCCCACCTGGCCTCCCACAGTCTCCTGCGTTCCCCTGCACAGGCAAGCTCTCTGATCAAGCGAGTGGAGGATAGTCTGTTCAGTAGTGCAGGTGCAACGCAACAGTCCAGCAGAGTCGCAGGAAAGCAGAGGAGGGACACCAGAGCATTCCAGTGCTCCAAAGTGGGACTGTGTATTATAGTGGGGCCCAGGAAAGACCACATAGGGGTACCCCCACATCTAATAAAGCAGCCCTTCAGTGCACACCTTGCGTGTGCTGTTTAAAAGAAGCAGTAATTCACACTTGGACATTCCCTGTAAGTCCCTTCTAACAGAGGCCTTTGCTGGACTGCGCTTCACAATAACAACCCCTCAAGCAGTACCTCCTACACCAACATTTCTTATTGAAAACGTGATTGATCTCCCCTTGGAGGCTTTATCTATTTCTCCTGTTACTCCAGCACACAGTTCCTGTACGCATTCATCTGTTTTTTATCAGCTATGCAGCAAGAAGTTACATTGCCTTTTGGGCGCCCTAGCACCATCTATTGACCTAGCTTGGTTAATCAAAACCTTCTCTCACCATGCTACAAGTGATTACAATTTCCTGACTTAACAACACCATCTATTGGTCCAGTTTGTAACTTCACCGTTTTAATTTAATTCTAATCCCACAGCATGTGAACTCACTGTATTGCTCAACAGTGCCGTCTATTGGTCAAGTTTGGAACTTCACCTTGTCAATAACATTTTAAACACACAGCAAGTGAACACACAGAACTACTCAAAAATAGCCATCTATTTCTGAGTCTAAAACTTCACTTTGGATATAGCGATTGACCACAACCAAAGTTTAGCCTTAGCGCTTGGTAGATCTTGTCTGATCGTCGATGGCCTTTAATAGGTTTGAATCGCACGAATCCTAGTGGTCGGATGTGCTGCTATTCCCAAAAGCACTGTTCACGCCGGTGCCTTGTTTTATATGTGAAGGAGGCGTGGAGAGGTAATGTTTGCAAAGTGCACAATCTTGAGTGTGTCTAACACGATGTACCCGGCCAGTGTCCTCAGTCTCTTGGTTCTAAGACATAGGCTGTATATAGTGGTGCTAATCCATGGTATAATGTATGTATAGTGTGATGACGCCTTGTGTTGCATGTAACCGCCGAGTCTGATGTTGTGTACTTTCCATGTGTGCATGTAGGGGTGTCACAAAGCACTTCAGACCATTTTCATAAATAAAAGTATTTTTATTGGTAAAATTCTGATTTAATTCAGGTAATAAGGCAAAAGTGGGGAATTTTATACATATAACTTTAATGAAAAATAAACAGCGTTGATTAAAAAGATTAAAAAGGAACTTAAAAACAAAGCCACTGACTCCTTAGTTGGCTGCTGCAAACCTTATTACTATTTCTCAATTATAGAGTGTGAATTTGTCAGCTAAAGGTAACTTATAGAGGATTGTAGGGGCACTTTTTTGACCACAGTCAGTTTGGGGATTCAGTATATACCCTATTTGCATATAATTTAAATCAGTGTCCTATATATGCAATAAACACACAATACACCCTATAACTGGTATTTTAGGTGTAATAGAAACTTGTCGTGGTCTATTAAATAGCCCTATAATAGGTTAGCCTGTATTTCACAACTGGTATATCAAAAATTGTATAGGTGGGTATATAAATGGAGTGTTCTATTTACGCATAACAATGTATGCACATCACCTCAAAGTTGCTTGTCCTTACTCTCTACCCACTCTCATAGATCCACACATTTGCTCCACCATCATCTATTACATGGTATACAATTGGCAGTGGTTAAAGCCCTGTCTCTCCTCTAAATTGCAATGCTCAGTATCTCAGCGTCTCCATTAGCTGTGGAGATTGGCGCTTCCTGGTTAGAGCGTGCATCTCAAACGTGATGACGTCACGCTACGCCTGCCTACCTAACATGTTTCTATGTCTGAACGTAGTTTAATTCAGGTATGTAAAATCCATTGTTAAGAACAATAAAACCAAGTAAAAGTGCCAGACGCGTTTTGCTGGTATAATCTGCAGCTTCCTCAGTGACAAAAGATTTCCTTCTTCTATTCAGGCATAGATGGGCCTGGTTGTGGGAGGATAAAGGGTTCAGGGTATCCCTCTGGTTTCAGAATTAAATCAGAATTTTACCAATAAAGATACTTTTATTTATGAAAAACGTCTGAAATACTTGTGCATTGGGACACCCCTCCACATTTCCTTCACTAAAACTTCACTTTGTCAATATAATTCTGACCACACAGCAGGTGAACACTTCATTGCTCAACATCGCCTTCTATTGGACAAGTTTGGAACATCAATTTGTTACCAATAGCTCTGCTGTGCCAAGATGAGGTTCCTCCACGCCTGTAAAGAAAAGAAGCTATAACCAAGCTGCTCACCTTCCCAATCACCTCCATCTACTTCTTCCTTATCCCATGATGGATTGAATTCTCTATACGCTCTCAAGCTCCAATTTTCATTCAATCTCCAGAATGTTTCCCAGCCTCGTGTTCAACAACATGGGGAGATCAAAAAAGAGCCTGGCAATGAAAAGTATATCCATACACTTTAAAAATGTGGATGGGACCTCCACCCCCGCACAGGAATTTATCTCAGGTCAACCGGACCTCTCAGACTCGGAAGCCAATGGGGCAATGGTGCAATCGAATGTTAACTTGACTAACCAAACTATGGCCAAGATTGAAGCATTACTCCAGACTCTTCCTGCCCACGCTGTTACAGCTCTTCAAAAAGACATTGACGCACTTGGGCATCTCTAGCCTAGAGGACAAGTTGGAGGATCTAGAAAACCATTCCAGAAGGTTTAACATCAGGATCCGGGGCATCCTATAGACTAGTCTAGACCTACCCCGCTACTTAAAATAAACTACAATTCTATCTGATCAACCAGG
Organism: Discoglossus pictus; assembly: GCA_027410445.1. Classification (NCBI taxonomy): domain Eukaryota; kingdom Metazoa; phylum Chordata; class Amphibia; order Anura; family Alytidae; genus Discoglossus; species Discoglossus pictus. The sequence goes on from CM050164.1 coordinate 206,614,487, forward strand.
GACAGGTGCAGAAAAACAGGACCTTCCAAAAGATATTATTGTTAGATTTTTGAGACAGCAAACCAGAGATCTCATTCTGGCAACTACCTGGAAGATGAAGACAATTACTGGTCCGAACAATTCCACACTCCAGCTCTACGCTGATTTGTCTCCTAGTACGCTCACAAAATGTAGATTGATGAAACCTGCTCTGGCAATCCTGATTTCCCATAACATTGAGTATCATTGGAACTTCCTGTTTGCCCTTTCATTTCAGCTCAATGGAACTCACCATGCTACCCATTCACTTGGATAACCAAGATCTTCCTACTGTCTCCTCCCCAAGCAAGCAATTGACGGAGGCACCTAAACAAAAATGACAAAAGAAATCCCCCTTAACCAGTGACTCTCCGCTACATAGCATGGGCCCTGCCTCTTTTTCTTCACAAGATCCTTCCTGAACTAGAGACTTTTACCTGGACGCTTAGTCTGGGAGAATTATTGGACTCTTAAGTTCACACACCGGACCCAGTGTTGGTCTTTTCCAGATGCTATAGGCTTGCTTTCTAATAATATGCCAAACAATGCCATTGTATATTATGCCTCTCACATTGATCCTCGTGATATAGTTTACAAACTTTTTCTGGAAGCAGGCACTTCCGGGATTGCAGCTTATTCTGCATTTAAAGCTCAAACAGTACTCAGTGATGTAATTACAGCCATGTCTGTACTTCAGGTACTAGGATATTAGCTAGCACCTGAAGGATAATGGGACAAGGGATTATTGAGCTTACTCCTAGATATTTTCAGCTCCCCTCCTACCTTACTTAACACAAGCACTATATTTCCACTAATGGGATTTTTTCCTTTAAAGCGCAGAGGGCGGTCCGTACTTATGCCATAAGTAAATTACTTCTCCTCAACAAGGGCTAACTTTGAATGCTAAACACAGTACTGCTATGGTCCAGAATTCAGGAGTAGTTCTCTCCTCACCTAATTATCCTTTCCTAGCTCCTTCCCAAATAGGTCTTGTGAGTCAATAGGTAAGGATGAGATGATATATTTCATTGTTCAATCCGGTTATGGGTACCTTGAGTATTTTTCTCGAGTAAGTTTAAGTTGAATATATCATGGGAGGACTTTTTTCTTGCTGGCTGGAACTTACCCCCAGTTGAATTTGTTCATTTAAATTTTGTAGGGACGTTTCCCTTACTGATTTGTTAGGAAAGTACCCCTTCTAACAGGAGAATTCTGCTGGGAATGGGATATCCATTCACCCCCCTGACCCTACCAGTGTCTCGGCATTGTTTAGGTTATGTTGTCTTTGTTATGATGTTTGTGCTTTTATTTTCTTTTTTTTTCTCCTTGTTTGGCAGCCTTCCTCTCTTGTATTGGACTTCCAGTGCTTGGTCTTGGTGCTACTATAAGGCCTGGACTTCGCTCTGTCTCCTCTCCTTGCCAAACCTCAGTGAAGGTAGGATAATGGACTCACATCTCTTACTCATCCACACTAATGATTATCTGTCTCTGACTTTACATTTGTAACCCACAATGTTAAAGGCTTCAATTCCCTGTTTAAATGAAGGATAGCTTTTTTATACTACAAACATTTCAAACCTTCGGTTATTTTCCTACAGGAAATACACTTTTCCCACAATAAAGTCCCTTCATACCTCCACAAAGACTATCCTAAATTTTATTGTGCAACTCAATCCTCTAAAAAATGGGAGCGGCTATCCTCTTGCATAAAAATTACCCCTTTACCTTAGAATCCACAACAATTGATAATGAGGATTCATATATATTATTAACAGGCACTATTTTGGGTTTTAGAATCTCATTAATCTCAATTTATTCCCCTACCTCCTCCCTACATGCTTCATTGTTTAAAACACTAAGATTCCTAGGTAATCAGAATTGTGGACCTTTGATAATAAGGGGTGACTTCAATCTAGAAGTGGATCTTGATCTGGACCGATGCAATAGGCTCACGAATGGCAAGTGCTCTAACAATTTACAACAAATTAAAAAAATATTCTGTGATCTGGGCTTGGTAGATACCTGGAGGGATCATCGCCCTGGTAATAAGGAGTTCACATATTATTCTCCAACCCATAATTCTTATTTTTGCCTGGATAGTCTTCTTATAAGCACTTCTTTCTTTGATAATACTTCAAACTCGAGTATCCTCCCTTGTCCTTGGTCTGACCATGCGGCTGTCTCATTACACTTACATTTAGGCCCCAATCTGGCTCTGCCATACTCTTGGAAACTAAATGATTATCTTTTATCAATTCCATCATTTTTGGACCAGGTATCCACCGACTCAAAACTATTTTTTGATACTAACGCCACTCATGAAGTAAAGGCAGGTTGGCTTTGGGTAGCCCATAAAGCCTTCATTAGGGGCAAGTTCATAAAATTGGCTTCATACCATAAAAAAACAGTCCCGCCAAATATAATTAGACTTAATTAAACAATTAGAATCCCTGGAAAAACAAAACCAGCTTAAATTCTCTATTGCATTACGGCACCAAATTGACAAAGTTAGATTAGAACTTGATGGTCTTTTATCAATTAGGACGGAAAAAGCTCTTAGACGTACCAGACATCTATTTTTCTCAAAGGCGAATAAGCCGGATAAACTCCTAGCTAGTAGACTTAAGTCTAGGTATTCATACACAAACATTCCCCAGATTAGAACTTCCTCTGGTCTCCTCATAGTCAACCAAAATGAGATCCAGAAAACATTTCAAAGATTTTACCAAAATATCTAAGCAACACACTACCCTAAATCTGATTTGGCAATAACTTCTTTCTTTGACCTCCACTTATTTGCAGAATCTCAATAAAGATGTGACATATGAGGAAATTCAGGAGGCTATCAAGGAGCTTAAATCTGGCAAGTCCCCAAGGCCCAGATGGCTCCACCAACTTATTCTACAAGAAATTTCTTGAGACTTTTAGAAGCTAAGAACTTTTGCCCAATTTCGCTTTAGCATGGCGATGTTAAACTACTGACTAAGATTTTTGCTATTAGAATTTCCAAATTTCTTTGATTCACAAAGATGAAACTGGATTCATTCCACATAGGCAAACTGGTGACATTATCCGGAGAGTATTAAACATTATTCATTTGGCCCAAAATTCCGATACCCAAATGTGTTTTCTTGCACTTGATATTGAAAAGGCCTTTGTCTCAGTGGAATGGCCTTTCTTACATGCAACACTGGCCAAGTTTGGGTTTACAGGACGTTTTATCCACCTTTTAGAAGCTTATTACAAATCTCCTGTAGCTACTTTAAAACTGGCAGTGTTGCAGAAGGCATATATTTCTATCCAAAAAGCTACTAGGTAGGGATGTCCTCTCTCCCCCTCTTTTGTTTGCTTTGGCCATAGAACCCCTTGTACAGGCTATAAGGTTTAATTCGGTAAATGAAGGCTTTAGAGTGGGTCTTTACCACTTTAAATGTCCCTTATTTGCACATGACCTTTTATGTTCACTCTCGAACCCGGAAAAATCTATAGCTGCCCCAACAACCACTATAAAACAGTTCAGTGCCTTATCAGGCCTGAAACTTAACTTTGAGAAAACTGAAGCACTCAACATAGGCCTCTCCAAAGACACTTTGAAAAAGTTAAAAGAGACTTACAGTTTCCAATGGCCTAAATTCCATATTAAGTACCTTGGAGTTAATATAACGAATACGATTTCTGCACTGTATCAAGCACATTTACCCCTTTATTCATAGTATTTTGTTCAGGTTGAATAAAGTATGTTAGTCCATCAAGTTCAACCTTTTTAGATCTCTTCGGATCCTTTTAATATGTGGACTATTTGTTAATAATTGTTAATTGATCCAGAGGAAGGCAAACAGAAAAAAAAACATTGAAACTTTGCAAAATATCTCAGAAGGGGAAAAAAAGGCAAAATTCCTTCCTGACCCCAGAGACTGGCGATCGAATTTCTCCCTGGATCAATATTCCTTTGCTAGTTATCTAGCATAACCTTGAATGCCCTCTTTATTCAAAAATATATATAACCCCTTTTTAAGGTTATCTATCGAATTCACTGTCACCACCTACTTTGGTAGAGAATTCCATAATTTAACCACCCTAACTGTGAAGAACCCTTTTCTTTCTTTAAGGTGAAATCTTTTTTCCTCTAACCTCAAGGGATGTCCTCATCTCAGTTGAAAATCTCTTGGTACAAAAAGTTCACTTGACAAAACCTTATATTGACCCTTGATGTATTTAAATAAGGTAATCTTATCCCCTCGTAGATGCCTTTTTTCTAGGGAAAATAAGTATAATTTGGTTAGTCTTTCTAGGGATTCGTACAGTGACAGAATTATATTTGTTTCCCTTGCTTCTATACCCTTCTTAATACATGCTAATATTGTATTTGCCTTTGCAGCTGCTGCTTGGCATTGAGCACTGCTACCTAGGTGGTTGTCCACAAGTACTCCCAAATCCCTTTCAATATCAGATACCACTAGATTTGCTCCATTAAGATTATGAACTGCATGGCTATTTTTCCTTCCAAAATGCATAACCTTATATTTTTTTGTATTAAATCTCATCTGCCATTTAGCCGCCCATTTCTCTAATTTATGCAAATCCCTTTGTAGGGAAAGTACATAATTATCTGATTTAATTACCTTGCACAACTTAGTGTCATCAGCAAAAATGGAGACATTACTTTCAAGTCCTACTACTACGTCATTAATACATATGTTAAAAAGGACAGGACCTAATACTGAACCTTGAGGAACGCCACTTACCACATTAGTCCAATGGGAGTATGTTCCATTTACAACAACCCTTTGATTCCTGTCTTTTAGCCAGCTCTAGATCCATGAGCAGATATTTACTGCAATTCCTGTATCCCTTAGTTTGCTCACAAGTCTCCCATGTGGCACTATATCAAAAGCCTTTGCAAAATCCACTGAGTTGCCCTGATCCAAGTTCCTACTAACCTCCTCATAGAAGCTAATTAGATTGGTCTGACATGACCTATCCTTCATAAATCTGTGTTGACTGCTACTTATGATCTTGTTCAAATAGACATATTCTTGTATACTGTGCCTTATTAACCCTTCTAAAAGCTTCCCTACTACAGATGTGAGGCTCACTGGTCTATAATTCCCCAGATTTGCTCTTGTTCCCTTCTTAAATATAGGTATCACCTCTGCTTTTCTCCAGTCATCTGGTAGCAACCTGGTGGTGAGTGAGCCTTGAAAAATTAGATATAATGGTTTGGCTTATAAAGAGCCCAGTTCCCTCGGTACCATTGGATGTATTCCAGCAAGGCCTGGGTCTAGGTTAACATTTATTTTCTCCAATCTCTTTTGCATTTCTTCCTGTGTTAACCAATTATTTAGTGATGGTAATGTAGCCCCATTTTGTTGCAGTGTCCCAACCACTAGTACCTGCCTTATATATCCTGAAGAAAAGAACCTATTTAGCTCATCTGCCTTTTCTTGCTCACTAATTATCAGACGCCCTGGGTCACATTGTAATGTTCCTATAGCTTCCTTCCTTGCCTTCTTCCCATTAATATATTTAAAAAATATTTTAGGGTTAGTCTTACTTTCCTTTGCAACTTACTACTCTTTTCTAATTTAGCTAGTCTAATAGCCCCTTTGCAAGCCTTGTTGATTTCCTTATAGTCACATAAAGCTGCCTCTGTTCCCTCCTTCTTGTATAATTTCAATGCATGTTTCTTTTTCCTTATCATGATCTTTAACTCATTGTTAATCCACATGGGATGTGATTTATTCTTATTCATTTTATTTCCACATGGTAAATGCCGATTTGTATGTATATTTAGTAAGGATTTGAATTTTTTTCCATTTATTTTCAGTATTTTTCCCAGTAAGTTATTTATCCCATAGTCTATATGTTGTATTGCTGCCCTTAGCCCATTAAAGTTAGCCCTTTTCAAATTTAGAGTTTTTGTTGCCCCCTTACAACTCTGTTTTTTGTATTCAATCTCAAATGAGGCAGTGTTGTGATCACTGTTTCCAAAGGGTTCCCCTATTTTAACATTTGATATTATATCCATATTACTTGTGATGACTAAATCCAAGATGGTCACATTTGTGTATTACCTGGGCCAGATAATGATCCCTGAGTGTACTCAAGAACCTTCTCTCTTTAGCTGAACTGCTGGTCTCATTTATCCAGTTTATTTCAAAGTAATTACAGTCTCCCATTATTAGAACTTGCCCATGCTTAGCTGCATTTCCAATCTGTAACAATAATTGCAGTTCCTCACTTTCAATTATTTTTGAGGGTTAATACCATACTCCCACCAAAATGCGTTTAGAATTAGTTTACTATTTAACTTAACCCACAAAGATTCAATTTTGCAGCTAGTTCCATTATAAACCTCTTCTCTGACTACAGGTTTAAAACCAGGATTAACATACAGACAAATCCCTCCACCTCTTCTGCCATTACCCCTATCTTTACAAAATAAGTTATAACCATCCAAATTACCTGTCCAGTCATGGGATTCATCCCACCATGTTACAGCAATGCCTGTTAAGTCCCATTTTTATTGTACTGCTAATAATTCTAGCTCGCCCATTTTCCCAGGCAAACTTCTTGCATTAGCAAGCAAACACTTTATGTTGCTATGGCTCTGCCATTGTGAAGTGTTTGCCACTGTATTTGAGTCACCTAGCAATGCCTTCCTACTGTCCTCCCTATGGGTAGATAATTCCTCCCTTTCTCCCTCTACCCTTTCTACCCCACTACTTATATATAGTCCCTCCCCCTACCTACTAGTTGAAAAACTCCCCCAGCCTTTCTACCATCCTATCCCCTAGCACAAAAGCTCCCTCATCATTAAGGTGCAATCCATCACTGCTATAGAGATTGTACCCAAGTGAGAAGACAGCCCAGTGCTCTAAAAAAACAAAACCCTCTGCACTGCACCACTTTTTTAGCCATGCATTAACCTCCCTAAGCTCCTTCTGCCTCCCTGGGGTAGCACGTGGCACCGGTAATATCTCAGAAAATATTCAAAACCCTAGCGGCGGAAATGGATACCTGGTCTAAAATGAATATATCTTGGGCTGGCCGTATTTTCTCGGTTAAAATTAACATTTTACCCAGACTTCTTTACTTGTTTAGATCCTTATCCATTCCAGTAAATAACGGAGCTAGCTCGCTTTTAAACCCACATTTTTTGATTCATTTGGAGAAATAGACCACCTAGAATAATTCAAAGATTTATGTATAGACATAGAACTAAAGGAGGCCTCTTTTGTCCCAACTTATTTCACTATTTTAGAGCAGCCCAACTGACATTTATACCTCTGGCTCATTCCAATAAACACCAACCATTATGGATATTTGTGGAAAACTTCCAAAAGGCTCCTATAACCTGGGACTAGATTGTTTGGTCCCCTTATGTAAATTCGTTCAAGACAACACTCCCCAATCCGATGATTAATTTAACTTTGGGGATGGGCCATATCCAAGTGTTAACTAATTAACACCATTTCAACCCTCTCATCAGTATTCTCCCTTCCTAGCTTACATAATACTTGCACAGAGGCTTTGAGGTTTTGGAGGACTTCACTTAAACTAGATTGAATAGGTACTGGGTTGCTAACAATGCGATCATCCCTCTGGTTCAAATAGAACGGTATTGTGATATTCCTAAGAACAAACTCATTAACCACATTAAATTATGATTTGGATGTCAATGATAACTAGAACTTATGGCCCTCCTAAATCTTCTTGGTTCTCCATGGTTTGCCGGAATCTTCCTTTAACCAAAGGAATCCTTGGCTCTCTCTACAACATTTTTAATACTCCCGCAATAGAACCAAAGCTTTCCTTTATAGTTAAATGGGAATCCGATCTAGGCCAGACTTGGGAAATGAACAAATGGTACGAGGCCTGCACTAATCTTACTAAAGGCTCCATCATCTACAGTCTTTTAGAAACCTCGGTAAACATTTTTTAAACAGGGCGTATCTTACTCCTTCAAGACTATATAAGACTAGCGACTTGCCTGTCAAAAATGACGGGGCAATAAAATTGTAAGGCAGGTAATGCTGTTTGCCACAGACAGTAAGTGTTTTTGTCATTTAAGATCCTTCGGCGCTCATTCCGAGCCTCGCGCTGAGTGCCTTTGGTGCTCATTGCGAGCCTCTCGGTTGGTGTATTTTTTATCAGAGGCGCTTTTGTGCTCATTGTGAGGTCCGCGCTGATCTCTTTTTGGAACTTATTGCAAGCCTCTCGCCTGGTGTACTTTGTATCCTATGAGCACCATTGGCGCTCCTTGTGAGGCGCACGGTGAAGGCCTTTGTCGTTTATTGCGATACTGTGATGTTTTTTTCTTTCTGTATATGTATTTTTTCATGATAATTAATTAAATCATAATTTAATAAACTTTACCTATTTGTAATTAATATATGCAGCAAGCAATGTGCTGAAGAGCTAACAATCTGTTTTGATGTTCCTGCCGCATACAATGTAGATTTGCACTGTTGTTGAGCTGAGGTGTAAGTGTCAGCAATGTGTGCAGTGTGTAGTGTAAATAGGCTGCATGCGTGAGGGGAAACCTTTTGTGTAGTTGTGTAGTTCCGCATTCTGTAAGTTAGTGTTGTAAAATGGCGGCGATTGTGTATGTGGTACTCGGGTGTGCATGATTTTGCGTCCTCGTACAGGTTTGTGTAAAAGTAGTATGTGCCTGTCAGTGTTTTGCGGGTTTAGGGGTAGTGTTGCCTTGTTTTCGGGTTTTTTCGTCACTTAGAGGATTTTTGAGTTTCTAAACTCTGTAAATTGGACTTAAATTTACGTGCAACCTGATTCCCAGACGTCCTGGCTGTCCCCCCTTGCTGTGCGTAATGTTTTTTTTTGTATTTGGCTGTGTATTTTGTGTTTTTTTTTAGGTTTTTCGCTGTGCACGGTTCGGCCTTTAAGTTCGTATTTTTGCGAGTTCGTAATATTTTTTTTCTAAGTCCTGCAGCTCGTACTTTTTTGTGGAAGTCCGTATTTAGTCATTGCGTGTTATATTCTTTTTTCAAAGTCCCGCTTCTGTGGCTGTTTGTAACTGCTTGTGAGGAGCCGTAGAGCCTCCACCTCCGCAAATGCGGCCACTCGCTTCGTGAGGGTCCGCATTTGAGGCCTGCTTTCCCGAGGGACGCAGTTCTTATGAGCTTGCAAAGTGTGACAACGATTTGCAGTTTCACAACTATTATATGTGATAACAACTGTTTCAGAGGCTACCAAGTTGTGGGCGACTTTCTCTACTCCTGGTGGTCATGCCCAATTGTTCAAGATATTTGGATTAGCAATACAACCCTCAATTGACTCCTGCCTTCTTGGCATTCGTAACCAAACCTTAGATTCCCTAAGCAACAAATTATTCCACTTGATCATGCTGGCGGTCAGGAATATTGTAGCAAGACATTGGAAAGCCCCTTCTCTTCACGGAGGTCATTGGTAAAATTAATTATATATGACACATATTTTATTGGCTTCCTACCCCTTCTTTCTAGTTGGAGACAAGAGTGGCTGGACCTCGGTGCTGACTCTGAGCTGGAACACCTGGTAACACCTATCTATTTAATAATCCCTTAGAGGGCCTGGATTTATGGTCCTAATTGGTGGAGGCTAAGCTGCTGTTTTATTTTCTTCCATTTTCTCCCTCTCCCTCCTTTTTTTTTTTAGTTTGTTTAATTATGCTTTTTTGTATATACCCCTCTCTCACTACTAGCTCTACTGACTCTATTTTAGAGTGGCTGGATTATTTTGTCTAAGAGATAAGCGGACAATATAATTTAATACCAGCAAAAATTACTTAAAAAAAAAATTTGATTACATCAAAAAATGTGGCTGTTCCAAATGCTATATATGTAAAGTAGCAGAATCATTTGATCAACAAAAATTAAGCAAATAAATAAAAGATTTCATGACTTTTCATTAAAGTTGTTTAGCTGCTACATGCATTTGTGGGACACAATATTCCGCTGAAGAATCCTTGAACATATCTGCTGTATAGAAAAAGATTATGAAATACCACCGACAAAGGTGACATAATATTTTTAAAAAAACTAAATTTATCTTGATTAATTGTTGCCAGCATTGAAGGATAAAAGACAGGTATGTCCCACTACATCCCACTAAACACTTATTTTTGTTTAAGGAAGTCATTTAGCTGATTATTATTATTTACTTGCGGATAATTACACACCAAAAATAGATATTCAATATATCTGTTTTATAATTTATGATAGATTGATATTAATATAAATGTACTATATGTATGTATTGCTTATGTGCATACAATAAATATACACCTATTATTTTAATTTATTTTACTAGGTTTTCTTGTTCCCAATTATAATTTAACATTAATTTAAAATTCAATAAAACACATGACGTGGGTATTTAAGTATGTAACTGTGGAGTTTAAATATCGATGATCTAAAAGCAATGTTAAAAAAATAAAATCAATAAGCTGCAAATGTAAAGGGTTGACAGATTGGTGGGAATTTATTACAGTAATTTCTACTATACTAAATATTGTAGTTTACTAATTTTGTAACTAAATAGCAGAGTAATAATCTATAATACTACTTTAGAGGCAAAAAAACTATAGACATGATGAAAAGTCTTATATGTACAACCTCTTTTAAGTAGGAATGTATCTTCCGTATGTTACTTTTTTAGCATGGTTTCTAACAATATATCAGACAAAGCATTGTTCTGTAACCTTAATTTATACTAATTATAATAACTTATTTACTTTTTTCACCATTATACCAGCACTAGTGGTTTAAATGTTTTGCTTCGGTGTAGATGTGTTTAGGACTTCTTTTTTTATTAGGAATAAAAGTCACATTTTAACAGACATACTCACTTTTTCTCTTTGACTGCCCAGAAATAGATATTGCTCCTTTAAATCGGCCTAACTGGAACTATTAAAGATTATTTACACTTTGATTTGTAAGCCAACAATTGTTTTACTATATACGAGTTTAGAATCAATACTGTGTATTTATGTTATAATATCATACATGTTCAGTTTTATGTTTACATTGTATATTGCAATTGAATGGGTTGAGATATTTAGATCACAGTATGTGCATGTGTGCTATGTCATTATACTGTCAGTCCATTATGTATTTTTTCCCTCACTGTTTAATTATTTTTGTGTATGTTTTAAATATTAACCCTACAGTGCTTTTCATTGATAACTTCTTTATAAAACAGCAATCTGCAACATTTTATAATTTAAGAGTCAATATTTGTGAAACCTTAGGAAAATGGAAAAAGGACCCATACATAAGACATTTACACAACTTAGATAATCTTATATGAGAGCACGTTAAACTGTCTTATGTTTAAATCTAATGGTTCCTTTATAATGTTATGCTCCCGCATTTTGCCTTTTCTTGATTCAAGAAGTAAACTGGAAGCGATTTGCATTTACAGGTACCAATGGTTTTATTTCATGCTGCTACATCTGAGGATGGCAAAAGAGATACAAGTGTATCTGTGCCGATAATTTAGCTCTAAGAACTACAGGTTACTGATCCCAAGAATAGGAGGTTTTCTCTCAGTTGTAATGAAAAAAGCAGTTTATTTGGTATTGTGTGATATTTGCATAATTGGCTTCCTTTCGGTGGGCATTAGTTTGTTCTACCCTTTTGTATGTGTTTTTTAAGGCCAAAGCACATCAGTAAAGGGGCTGAGTCCAGATCCAACAGTTATAAGGGGCAGAGGCAGAAGCATACTTGCCAAAGCAGGTTAAAAAGGAAGTCCAGTAAACAAGTCACAGTTAGAGAGGTGGATATCAGGAGAAACAGCAAGCCAGGCCAATATCAGAAACAAAAAAAATCAAGATCAAGTAGGAATACTAAAGTTATATCACACAGAAAAACAAATGAGCACCAGTAGAGCCTAGAAATTCCACTGTAGTAGTCTCAAAAACACACTTCTCTGGTGTGGTGTAAATTCAGAGGCTGCAGAGACAGTTTAATACCTGCGAGACATATTGACGATGTTCTTCCAGTGAAAGACATGGACACAAGAATATAATCAAGGTTAACTATCACTTATATATTCTGTAGATCATGGAACATATAGCTAAAGGGCCACTTAATTCTGTACAATTTGGACCGCATGACAAAAACGATCTCCTAAAACCATGTTGAAATACTTTAGAATTCTTGAAATACTTGCATTTTGCACAGAGAAATTAATAAATGAAATCTCTGTTTACATTTGTCACTGGCAGTGCCCCCAGACAGAAGAGGGGTGTGTTTGTAAACAGACCTAAGATTGTAGATGTTTTAGCTGTTATTAGTGTAATTAAAAAATAATAGATAATTTTAACATACAATCTTCTGCTCTTTCACATTATGAAGAGCACTTGCAGTGACATAAATGGCCCCATAATAAAGTGTTGGAATGAGTCCGGAGTGTTGGACAGTCCAAAATTGCCATACCTGAAACTGAAGACTGACTGATTAGCCTAGAGCAGCACAAAACCTAAATGTGCCCATGTGATAAAGAACATAGGAGTGCCTGGAAGATAGACAGATAAACCTCTTGCATAAATTATACTGAAAGTACTCTTTAAGGACCTTTAGCTTGGTAACAGACACAAGATAGATTGATGAAAAGGGTGTCTTTGCTCCAGGCAATATATCAATGGGACAGTCATAGATGAAGTGGTAGAGTATCAACCTCAAATTTACTGAACACATCAGCATGTGCATTAAAACCTACGGGCAATCCTGGCAAATCCTGGCTAGATATGGTACCACAAAGGAGCATGGCCCAAGAAGCAGGAGGTCTGGCACATTTGGAGGAGAACTGGATAGTTTAGTGCTCCCAGTTGATAAACAGGTTATGTAGACAAAGCCAGGGCAATCCAAGGACAAAGGAAACATGGGAGCAGACTAAATATCAAAATAAATGTATGATTGTTTTCCACTTTCATGAGAAGTGGTATGGTCTCTTAAGTTACGGCTCAGGAACTTTTTTTTTCTACCATTATGCATCTGCATGAGTGAGGTGACATATTTACAGGTACAAGTGATGTGGTAATAATGGCATAATCTATCCAAAAAAATTAAGAGCTGATGCCAAAATTAATGCTGTCTCTTGTCTGAACTACTACTGTGTGGTGTGAAGTTCACTGAACTGCAAACCTACAGTCCCTGGTTCATGCATGGCTGCAGCCTAGTCAGTAGTATGGAAACAGATGTAGTAACACATTTGTTACTTTGTTGTAATATTGATATTTATATAAATCCGTTAATAGAGTCTCACATTTGTTTTGATTTTGTTAAATCCACTGGGAATGTATGTTTACATGTTCACAGTCCTGGCGACTGTGTATAATAGGCCAATATGTTAGCTGCCATTTTGACTGAGACAAAAGTGTACATGCACTTCACTTTGTTTGTGGCATTAAACACTGAGCACTAAGAAGCTGTTAATCAAGACAATGCCTAATTCAACAACCTATGCAGATATCTGTTGGGGCTTCCTAATCAGTAGTTGGCGGCTTGGAACACACAGGCCCCAGTCAGAATTCTGGGGAGCTGTACTGGAAGCAACGCACACAAAATCATTCTCAGTACAAATTCCGTTTATTGCTACGTCATAGCATAGGTTATATACTTGTTAAAGAAGGCGGATATTAGAGGCGATTTACACAGTTCACGTTAGTCGGTGCAAGGACGAATAATCAGGTGTTTTCTGTTTCTTAGAATAACTAGAAATGTTTGTGTTTTAGTAAGGTCACAAGACGTTCCAAGGACAGGAATGTGTTATTATGGTTAGGCTATATCTCATGTGAATATGTCAGCAAAATATGTTAACCCCTTCATCAGCAGAATTTGTTAACCCCTTCATTCCCCTTTTAGATCACCTCAACGTGATCTTTATTTGGGATGTAAGTAGTGGTGTATATATATGATAGGAAGCGGACTGAGACACTGCAAGGCGATAGACCCTCAAGGGTATCAGTACATGATATATATCTGTGACCAGGTGGTGTTAAGTCACAGTATTTAGCTAAAAATTCTTAGGAATAAAGCCTTGCAGCATGTAATAAAAACACAAAGGAATACAAGGGAAGTAATGACACAGAGCAAACAGAATTATCATCAATATAAGAACAATATACTTTACATATTAAAGCACACACACCGCCTTTGGAAGCTAAAACATAATCTAAAGCCATTCCATTCTGCAAAGCGACCATTCTAAATTTGCACTTGCTCCTAGTTCTACCTGTGGTCAGCAATAATCCAGTTCAGCAACTTGTAGGTGAAACAGGAACAAGCTTTATTGAAGTGATCAGGAACCACACAATAATCTGGCAAGGTACATAAACAAGAAGTGCCTTATATAGGCCAAGGACCAGACACAGCTGAAGAGACTAGTCACTGATGCTATTGCTAGCAGAGTCAAGGTAATCAGATCTCCAGGAATTTCACAAAGGCAGGCTGGCGCAGTGGTAGGGAAGAGGCCCAGCAGCCTAGGAACCAGGGTTCAAAACCCAGCAGAGTCAATTCCTCACATTACCCCCACCTCTATAGGTGCAGCCTCTGGATGCCCTATTACCTGGTTTAGCAGGGTACTGCACATGAAAAGACCGAAGGAGATTAGGAGCGTGAATATTGTCCACTGGTTCCCACGAACTCTCCTCCTCACCATAGTCTTTCCAGCGAACCAGATACTGAAGCTTGTTGCGGAAGATCCTGGAGTCCAGAATTTTCTCCACCTCGTATTCATCCTCACCATCCCCGAGGACTGGAGGTGGGGCAGGCAGGGCTCGGCCAGGGAAAGTGTTGAAATGGAAAGTTTTCAGCAGTGCAACGTGAAACACCGGATGTATTTTCATGGAATCCGGAAGTTGCAAACGAAAAGTGACAGCATTGATCTGAGCGATGATCTCAAAAGGTCCCATGAACCTCTGACCCAATTTATGAGAAGGAACCCTAAGCTTAAGATTCCTTGTTGACAGCCAAATCTTGTCACCAACATGATAAACTGGGGCCTCCGTTCTATGCCTATCAGCAGCTCTCTTCTAACATTCCTGAGCCTTCGAAAGAGTCTCCTTCAACAGGTCTTGGGAATCTCGTAAGGTGGTTAGCCAATCAGTGACTGCAGGAATCGAAGTAGTAATTGGGAGACTCACTAGAAAGGTTGTATGGTAACCATAGTTGGCAAAAAATGGGCTCAAAGAATTGGAGCAGTGTTGGGCATTGTTATAGGCAAACTCCGCCGTGGGTAGAAAAACCAGCCAGTCATCCTGCAGGTAACTAATATAGCACCGCAAATATTGCTCCAAAGTCTGGTTGGTTCGCTCAGTCTGTCCATTACTTTGTGGATGAAAAGCTGACGACAGATTTACATTAATACCTAGATTAGAACAAAAATGTTTCCAAAAACGAGATGTAAACTGCACTCCCCTGTCAGAAACTACTTCATCAGGCACTCCATGCATGCGAAATATTTCCCGAATAACCAGGTCAGCCGTCTGTTTAGCTGAAGGGAGACCACGAGCTGGTATGAAATGACCCATCTTAGTTAACCTGTCCACAACAACAAGAATGGTAGTGTGTTCCTTAGAGGGAGGTAGTTCCACAATAAAGTCCATGGATATAGATCACCAGGGACGATGAGGAATCGGAAGAGGCTGAAGCAAGCCAACAGGGGATGAGCGAGGAGTCTTATGTCTGGCACATACATAACAAGAGGACACATACTTCTTAACATCCTCATAATACTTGGGCCACCAAAAGGATCGGGCGAGTTGCTCTTGTGTCTTTCGGATTCCTGGATGACCTGCTGGTTTTGAGTCATGGTAGAGACGTAAAAGGTCCAGTCGCACTGACTCTGGAGCAAACAGAGGTTGTTGAAAAATCCAAAGCCCATAAAGCATCGTCATATGGAGATCACGAGGAGGATCACGAAGAACTGGGTCTTCAGCATAGCCCTTTTTAATGCGAGACATCAGATCAGAAGGAAATGTGACTCCTATAAATATATCCTCCGGCAAGATGGTGGTCTTGGATACGGTAGTATAGAGGGGGTCAGGGGGTAAGGCGGAAGCCTTGTCTATTCTTTGAGCCAGGACGGTATGTAACAAAAAAATTAAACCTCGAGAAGAATAGGGACCAGCGTGCTTGTCTGGCTGACAGTCTCTTAGCTGATCGAATACATTCCAGATTTTTGTGATCTGTGAGGACAGTAATTGGATGGGTGGCTCCCTCCAAGAGATGTCTCCATTCAATGAAGGCAGCTTTTATAGCCAATAGTTCTTTATTCCCTATGTCATAGTTTCTTTCTGCTGGCACCGTCTGGCGGGAATAGAAGGTGCACGGATGTAACAGCATCTTAGGTCCAGTCCTTTGAGACAGTATAGCACAAATAGCTGAATCAGAAGCATCAACTTCCACAATAAATGGTAATTCCGGCTGAGGATGTACCAGGACGGGGGCAGATGTAAACAGAGTCTTTAATCGGGAAAATGCGGTATCAGCCTTATCGGACCACTGAAAAGGAGTCCCTTTACGTGTAAGTTTAGTGATCGGTGTAATAACGGCAGAGAAATTCTTAATGAAACGCCTGTAAAAATTGGCAAACCCCACAAATCTGTGAATATCTTTTTCATTCTTGGGGATGGGCAAGTCCAGCACAGCTTTAATTTTACTTGCGTCCATACTTAAACCTTTGGGAGTTATTACATACCCCAGGAATTAAATTTCTGTTTGATCAAACTCACATTTTTCCAGTTTAATGTATAGGTGGTGGGTACGAAGGTGCTCCAGAACTATAAGGACCTGTTTTCTGTGGTTTTCAAGATTATCAGAAAATATTAGGATATCATCCAAATATGCCACAACAAACTGATCCAGGAGATCTCGTAGTACATCATTGATAAGATGCTGGAAAGTTGCAGGGGTATTACACAGCCCAAATGGCATTACTAGATATTCGTAATGCCCGTACCTGGTTCTGAAAGCTGTTTTTCATTCATCATTTGGTCGATGCGAACCAGATTATATGCCCCCTGAAGATCAAGCTTCGTAAATATTTTAGCTGAACGAAGTCTCTCCAAAAGTTCAGGAATGAGAGGCAAGGGGTAGCGTTTTTTAACAGTGATGTTATTAATGTCCCTGTAATCAACGCATGGCCGTAGGCTGCCATCTTTCTTTTCTACAAAGAATATAGGAGCTCCTACTGGAGAAGTAGATGGTCGAATAAAGCCTTTGGAAAGATTTTCTTGTAAGTATTCACGAAGAGCTTTCAATTCAGGCTCAGAAAGGGAATATATACGACCAAATGGGATAGCAGCCCCAGGCAACAGCTCTATTGGGCAATCATAAGGCTTGTGGGGTGGAAGCTGATCAGCATCTTCTTATCACAGACATCTGCAAAATCCCGATATTGTAGAGGAAGCTTAGTCAAGTTTGTAGCAACCATTTCATTAATTGTTGTGGCAACAGGTGTTACCTTAGAGGGTTGACAATTCATTAAGCAGTGTTCTGAAGGAAAGGACAAAGTTCTGATCTTCCAATCAATCTGTGGGTTATGCAGAGCAAGCCAAGGTACCCCCAAAATCACTGGAAACTGTGTTGAGGAAATTAGGTGGAAAGATATAGCCTCATGGTGATTAACTTCCAGAGTCAACTTTAAGGGCACAGTCTCATGTGTAACCGGGCCTGACGTAAGTGGAGAACAGTCTACTGTCTCCATTAACACAGGTGAAGAATAAGGGATAGACTGAATTCTATTTCCTGCTGCAAATTTAATGTCCATAAAGTTTCCGCCTGCACCAGAATCTATCATAGCTGTAGTTGAAATTTTACGATCACCACATTGCAACGTGATAGGCACCACAAAATGAGGATGTTGAGTCAACATACCCTCTTCACCATGAGCCAGAGAAAACAAGGGTTGTGTGACAGAATCCAATTGATCTGAAATGTGGGATTGGTGTCGAATCTGTGCACCCTCGGCAGCCATAGCTATTGTTCTTTTGGATTTGCTAGGGCAATTGATGGCATAGTGCTCTGCACTACAACAATACAGGCATAAATTGTGAGTGCGTCGCCACTGTTTTTCTTCATTGGATAATGGCCCTCTTATTAGATTTACCTGCATAGCCTCTGGCTCAGCGTCTGTAGGTGTTTGTGGGGTCGGAGTAGAAATTCTTGAATAGGAACTAGGAGTAGCACTTGGTCTAAAAGAGCCCTGTCTTTCCAATGTTCTTTTTAGACAGTCTCCGATCAATACGGATAGCCAAACGCACAAATGCATCAAAGTCAGCAGGAAGATCAACACGAGCTAACTCATCTTTTATAGCTTCTGAGAGACCTTTTCTGAAGTGGAACCTCTGGGCTGATTGGTTCCAGGTAGTATCAGCAAAAGTGATGTCGCGAACATAAAATTTTCAAATGTTCGCGAACCGGCGAACCCGGCGAACCGCCATAGACTTCAATAGGGAGGCGGATTTTAAAACCCACAGGGACTCTTTCTGGCCACAATAGTGATGGAAAAGTTGTTTTAAGGGGACTAACACCTGGACTGTGGCATGCCGGAGGGGGATCCATGCAAAACTCCCACGGAAAATTACATAGTTGATGCAGAGTCTGGTTTTAATCCATAAAGGGCATAAATAACCTAACATCCCCCTCCATCATCATCCTCCCCTGTATCTCTTTACCCCCTCCCTCATCATCCTCCCCTGTGTCTCTTTCCCCCCTTCCTCATCACCCTCCCCTGTGTCTCATTCCCCCTCCCTCATCATCCTCCGACCTCCCTCATCATCCTCCCCTGTATCTCTTTACCCCCTCCCTCATCATTTTCCCCTGTGTCTCTTTTGCCCCTCACTCATCATCTTCCCCTGTGTCTCTTCCCCCGCTCCTTCATCATCCTCCCCTGTGTCTCTTTCCCCCCTTCCTCATCATCTATCCCTGTGTCTCTTCCCCCCCTCCCTCATGATCCTGCCCTGTGTCTCTTCCCCCCTCCCTCATCATCCTCCTCCCTCCCTTGATGATAAGGGGGGGAAGAGACACAGTGATAAGTGTGAGGGGTGTTAGGGTAAGGGGTGTTAGGGATAAGGGTTGTCGGGTTAGGTATAAGTGTGAGGGGTGTTAGGGTGAGGGGTGTTAGGGATAAGTGTAAGGGGTGTTAGGGTTAGGTGTTAGGGTTAGGTGTTATTGATAAGTGTGAGGGGTGTTAGGGATAAGTGTGAGGGGTGTTAGGGATAAGGTTGAGGGGTGTTAGTGATAAGGTTGAGGTGTGTTAGGGATAAGGGTGAGGGGTGTTATGGATAAGTGTGAGGGGTGTTAGTGATAAGTGTGAGGGGTGTAAGGGTAAGGGTGAGGGGTGTTAGGGTAAGGGTGAGGGGTGTTAGGGATAGGTGTTAGGTTGAGGGGTGTTAGGGATAAGTGTGAGGGGTGTTAGGGTAAGGGGTGTTAGGGATAAGGGTGAGGGGGTTAGGTGTTAGGGTGAGGGGTGTTAGGGATAAGTGTGAGGGGTGTTATGGTTAGGGTGAGGGGTGTTAGGTATAGGTGTTAGGGTGAGGGGTGTTAGGGATAAGTGTGAGGGGTGTTAGGGTTAGGGTGAGGGGTGTTAGGGATAAGTGTGAGGGGTGTTAGGGATAAGTGTGAGGGGTGTTAGGGATAAGTGTGAGGGGTGTTAGGGTTAGGGTGAGGGGTGTTAGGGATAAGTGTAAGGGGTGTTAGGGTTAGGTGTTAGGGTTAGGTGTTAGGGATAAGTGTGAGGAATGTTAGGGATAAGTGTGACGGGGGTTAGGTGTTAGGTTGATGGGTGTTATGGTTAAGTGTGAGGGGTGTTAGGGTTAGGTGTTAGGTTGATGGGTGTTATGGATAAGTGTGAGGGGTGTTAGCGTTGGGTGCTAAGGTGAGCGGAGGATGATGATAGGGGGGGGGGAAGAGACACAGGGGTGTCCTTGCAGCAGAGATCAAAAGAGTCCTTCAGGACTGTGTTGCACACTGTGTACAGTAGCCTAGCTATGGTTTTCCCTATTGATGCAGTATCACCTACACTCAGCCACCTCTCAGTAAGACTGCAAGTTAGTTATGATTCCAAAATGGCTGCTGTCCATGAGTTAGAAGGCTCTGGAAGGGAGTGTATGCTGCTGATTGGCTGGAATGTGTCTGCTGACTGTGACATGCAGGGTCAAAGTTTGCTCAATGATAAAGTATAGGGGGCGGGTCGAATATCGCATATGTTCGCAATTCGCCGCGAACGTGAACATGCTATGTTCGCCGGGAACAGTCCGCCAGCGAACTATTCGGGACATCTCTAATCAGCAACCCACTGTCTGAATTCAGCAGCATATTCAGCCACAGAGCGCCTCCCTTGATGCCAATGAAGGAGAGTGGCTTCTGCTGTAGCACATCGATTGGGGTCATCAAAAACTAGGCACATGGCCTCAAGAAAGTCATTTAAATTACCCAAGACTGGACTGTCCTGTCATCTTTGAATAGGGAAACAATAATTCCCACCTTCTCTCTTTCAGATGGAAATCGGTGAGGTAACATCATGAAGTGCAAACGGCATGGATTTAGGAAACCCCTAAATCTTTTGCGATCTCCTCCAAACTTTTCTGGTAGGGGCAAGCGGGCGTCTTGTGCAGGTGTAACAGTAGCAGCCGCAACATCACGTGCCCTGTAGCTGGTATTCTCACTGTGCATTGACTGAACTTTACTTTGCAGTTCAGCTACCTGGTCCTGCAGCACTTGAATGGTCTGTGCCTGGGTCTGCACAGTTCTTGCAAATAAAACAACCTGCTGGGCCAATGCAGAATCTGTCCCGGTGGTCTCCATGAAAGGGCCAGATTATTCTGTAATGATATAGCAATCACAAGGTTGTGGAGACCAGCAACCAAGGTCAGCAATAATCCAGTTCAGCAACTTGTAGGTGAAACAGACACCTGACCAGACACAGCTGAAGAGACTAGTCAATGATGCTATTGCTAGCAGAGTCAAGGTTATCAGATCTCCAGGAATTTCACAAAGGCAGGCTGACGCAGTGGTAGGGAAGAGGCCCAGCAGCCTGGGGACCAGGGTTCAAAACCCAGCAGAGTCAATTCCTCACAACTTGTGTAGAGGGTGTCTAGGAATATTTTCCACCCGCTCTATATCCCTCATGTTAAAAATGCTGCCTTGTGGAAGTGTTGGGGTTGTGTATATATATATGATTACTTGATCTAAATAACAACTGCCCACCCATTTAGGGGGCAGCCATTAATAGGTGTTCCTGCCACAGATAAAGTATACATCCGTGGCTGGAGAAGGTGACATAAGGTGGAAGAGATTAGACACGGATCCATTAGTGTTGCTACAACCAGAACCGTTAATTACTATATTATGTAAAAGAGAATAAATAGGGACATCCGGGACCACCACAGTTCCAAGGTGAACAACTCTTGTACAGAGAGGAACCAGAGGATGTCCTATTAAAAATAATTGTGGTATTGGATCAAGTGGACCAACCAACAGATTTACCTTTTCCTAGGGCCCTAAAACAGTTATACCATGGGTTAGTGTGGGTTAACATAAATGATACACTCTTATTATATTTTGATGGGAAATACGTGCGTATGAGGTGTTGCATCCATATAGAGTTAAGTGGTGTGGCTGATTGTACATAAGTAAAGAAATTCCATTTGTGGGGTTGTGTACTGCCATTGTAATATATGTGGCTTTGGGTGAAGTTTTCTGCTGGAAGGCCAAATAGAGGCATACCCATTTCCCCATGTGTAGAGACGTGTGCACTTACCCAGCAATTGGAAAGGTTAAAGGAGTGAGCATATCCTTGTAACATTACAGAAAATGTATTGCGTTCCCAGGGATGATTTTTTATAATTGTGTTATCACATGTGGATCTCTTGTGCATGGCAAGAGATTTTCACTACTCATACCTGGTGGTGTACCATACATTGAAAACAACCATTTTTTTTCCTGTAATCTAATTTCAGTTGCCTGCCTGTGTCAGGCTCACAGCTAATATTCTGCTTTGTTTCACCAGTCATAGTTGGTGTACCATACGTTGAAAAAAACAGGCTCACAGCTTATATTGTGCTCAGTGAAATAAAATAAAACTTTTTTGACTGTAATAGATTGAATAGCAATTGCCTGCCTACAGGCATGTGTGTGAAGCCTATTGCATCTACTCTGCCAACTTTTGCCAGTGCACAGTGATACGTCATATCTGGTGCAACCGTAGTGTACAGTGACATAAAACAACACTTTTTTGACTGTAATCGATTGAATATCAGTTGCCTGCCGGCAGGCGTGTGTGTGAGGCCTACAGCGCCTACTCTGCCAACTTTTGCCAGTGCACAGTGACACTCATATCTGGTGCAAACTAGTGTACAGTGAAATAAAAGAACCCTTTTTTTACTGTAATCAATTGAATATCAGTTGGCTGCCTACAGGTGTGTGTGTGAGGCCTATTGTGTCTACTGTGCCAACTTTTGCCAGTGCACAGTGCCACTCATATCTGGTGTCACAGTAGCTTGCACGCATAGTAACACTAATCGGAAAAAAAATGACAGGCAGACGCAGGCCACCCCACAGGGGCCATCGTGGTCGTGGTGCTGTGATTCCCTTTGGCCCTAGAATAATACCCAGTTTTCAGAGGCCACGTACCCTGAACTTGAAAAGTTCTGAGGACATGGTTGACTGGCTAACACAGGACACCCAATCTTCTACAGCTTACGCTCGGAACCTAGACGCACCATCCTCCTCCAGCTTGGCTTCAGGCACCTCTCCAGTTACCACTTGCCCGCCTGCCGCCACCACCAACACTAGCACCACAGCCGCTTCACTTGATCCGTCAGCAGAGTTATTTACACATCCGTTGGAAGAAATGAGTGATGCTCAAACATTAGTGCCAGAGGATGTAGATAACAGGGATATGTCCCAGTCAGGCAGCATTACACACATGGACGTACGGTCTGATGATGATGATGTTGTACCCGGTGCTGCTTCCTTTGTTGAGTTGTCAGATACAAGTGAAGCGGTTGATGATGATAATGCATCTGTGGATGTCGCATGGGTGCCCGCTATAAGAGAAGAAGAACAGGAGGAAAGTTCAGATGGGGAGACAGAGAGGAGGAGGAGACTAGTTGGAAGCAGGGGGAGGTCATCGCAAGTAGCTAGTAGCACAGTCAGACAGCATGCATCGGCACCCGGGGTCAGCCAGACAGCACGCCAGTCAACGCATGCTGTTGCCACCACCAGAATGCCGTCATTGCAGAGCTCAGCAGTGTGGCAATTTTTTTGTGTGTCTGCCTGTGACAACAGCGATGCCATTTGCACGCAGTCATGGGAAGTCCAACACCCACCTAGGTACAACTTCTTTGCGAAGGCACATGATGTCACATCACAAACGCCTATGGAATCAACACATCAGTACAAGCAGCACACAAAGTCAAAGCCGCCATCCTCCTCCTGGTCCAGCATTTTCAGCCACGTCAACCACTGCTGCCCTGCTTGCCCCCTCTCAAACATCCGCCACTCCGTGTCTCGCCCTGAGCAGTCCCTGCTCATCTGCCCACAGTCAGGTGTCTGTCAAGGACATGTTTGAGCGTAAGAAGCCAATGTCACAAAGTCACCCCCTTGCCCGGCAACTGACAGCTGGCTTGTCTGAACTCTTAGTCCGACAGCTTTTACCATACAAGCTGGTGGAGTCTGAGGCGTTCAAAAAATTTGTAGCTATTGGGACACTGCAGTGGAAGGTACCCGGCCAAAATTTCTTTGCACAAAAGGCAATCCCCAACCTGTACTCGATTGTGCAAAAGGAAGTAATGGCATCTCTGGCACACAGTGTTGGGGCAAGGGTCCATCTGACCACTGATACCTGGTCTGCAAGCATGGTCAGAGCAGGTATATCACCTACACTGCGCATTGGGTAAACCTGGTGACGGCTGCCAAGCATGGAATATGTGGCTCTGCAGAGGAGTTGGTGACACCGCCACGACTTGCAGGCAGGCCTGCTGCCACCTCCTCTACTCCTCCTACTCCATCCTCTTCGATAACCTCCTCGACTGAGTCCTCTTCTGCTGCTGATATGTCTTGCTCCACATCAACGGCATCCCCCCCCAGCTCCACAGGTACTATTCCACATCCCGGATACGGCAGTGTCACGCCGTCTTGGGGTTGACTTCCCTGAAAGCAGAGAGTCACACCGGACCAGCACTCCTGTCCGCCCTGAACACACAGGTGGATCAGTGGCTGACTCCGCACCAACTGGAGATCGGCAAAGTGGTTTGTGACAACGGAAGAAATTTGTTGGCGGCATTGAATTTGGGCAAGTTGACACATGTGCCGTGCATGGCACATGTGTGTAATCTGATTGTACAACATTTTGTGCATAAGCACCAAGGCTTACAGGACGTCCTGAAGCAGGCCAGGAAGGTGTGTGGCCATTTCAGGCGTTATTACACGGCCATGGTTCACTTTACAGATATCCAGCAGCGAAACAACGTGCCAGTGAGGCACTTGATTTTCGTCAGCCCAACATGTTGGAATTCAACACTCCTAATGTTCGACCGCCTGCTCCAACAAGAAAAGGCTGTTAACGAGTATTTGTATGACCGGGGTGCTAGGACAGCCTTTGCGGAGCTGGGGATTTTTTTGCCACGTTACTGGACGCTCATGTGCAATGCCTGTAGGCTTATGCGTCCTTTTAAAGGGGGGTTGACAAACCTGGTCAGTCGCACCAAGGGCACCATCAGGGACATCATACAATTTGTTTTCTTCCTGGAGCGTGCCCTGCGAAGAGTGCTGGATTAGGCTGTAGATGAGCGTGAAGAGGCAGAGTTGTGGTCACCATCACCACCAGAAACAGCCTTATCAGCATCGCTTGTTGGATCTGCGGCAACGCTGGAAGAGGATTGTGAGGAAGAGGAGTCAGAGGAGGAATGTGGCTTTGAGGAGGAGGAGGAAGACCAACCACAACAGGCATCCCAGGGTGCTCGTTGTCACCTATCTGGTACCCGTGGTGTTGGACGTGGCTCGGGGGAAGAACATACCTTCAGTGAGATCACTGAGGACGAGGAACGGGACATGACTAGCTCGGCATCCAACCTTGTGCAAATGGGGTCTTTCATGCTGTCGTGCCTGTTGAGGGACCCTCGTATAAAAAGGATAAGGGGAATGACCTGTACTGGGTGTCCACGCTACTAGACCCCCGGTATAAGCAGAAAGTGCCTGAAATGTTGCCGAATTACCACAAGTCAGAAAGGATGCAGCACTTCCAAGATAAATTAAAAAGTATGCTTTACACAGCGTTTAAGGGTGATGTCACAGCACAACGGCAATCTAACAGCAGAAGAGGTGAATTTAATCCTCCTCTCCCACAACCACGCCGCCAAGGAGAGGACGCTTTACAGACGTGTTGTTGATGGAGGACATGCAGAGCTTTTTAAGTCCTATGCTTCACCACAGCCCTTTGGGGTCCACCCTCAGAGAACGACTCGACCGTCAGTTAAAAGACTACCTCGCCTTAACTGCAGATATTGACACTATGAGGAGCGATGAACCCCTTGACTACTGGGTGTGCACGCTTGCCCTGTGGCCTGAGCTATCCCAATTTGCCATAGAGCTTCTGACCTGCCGCGCTTCAAGTGTCCTGTCAGAAAGGACCTTAAGTGCAGCAGGAGGTTTTGTCACTGAGAAGAGAAGTCGCCTAGGTCAAAAAAGTCTAGATTACCTCACCTTTATTAAGATGAATGAGGGATGGATCCCGAAGGGACTGACAGTGGGCAATACATTTGATTAAAAATGGCCTGATAGATGAGTTGCCTTGAGCTAATAATGGTCCACACGTTGCTGTATTTTATCCCTGAATGCCGGATGACTTGCGTGACTTATCCGCCACCAACTAGGGTTCAATGTTTTAGGGCACTTTCTGCCTGGCAAACTAACATCAATTTTTCTGGTCGCTGCAACAATACCTAATTTTTGCATTTAAATTCTTTTATTGTCAGAAGGCGTATCGCATGTAATGAAAAATAAAGCATTTTTGAACACTCTTGCATAACAGTTGTGCAAAAATACATATTTACAATAAAGACTTTTTGTGAAAGTTAGCTGGCTAGTCCTTCTTATTTTTACTTTTTAGGTTAATATTTTCTTATTATTTACTGTGATTGCAATTTAAGAGATACCTAAAACATGGTAAAACAGACGATAGTAAAGAGTATATCTGCAGGAAACACCAAAGTCCTATTAGCTATCATCCCTCCAGCAGTATTAGCTTATTATTTACATTATCTGACCTGGGCAATCACCCTTGGTTTACCCTAGGGCAGGCTTCAGTAAGCGACCTCTCCTTTCCTGGGATGTTTTTGCCGCCGGTTGCTTCTGAAGGGTCTCCAGGGCTCCCCCACTCCGGTCCTTCCCCCAGTGTTGCTTCAACCAGTAACAAATGTTTTATATTTGTAAAGTGACCCAATGATCCCCCTTGATAGAGGTTTATCTTTACAAATTTTGGAGAACCAATTTAAGACTAGTGTCCCCTGTTTCTGGGTCAGGGAGTGTGTGAAATGCCTCAGCTTACAGTAATTGTAATGTTCTGACAGCGGTAGCTCATGCTTGTCCCTCAGTTCCTCATAGGTGAGCATATGGCCCTTTTCTAACCAGTCTCCCAGTCTATCTAGTTTCCTTGACCTCCACCAGTGTTGTGATGTTGTGCTCATGTGTTTCGGGGCCTGAGGGAGGTCAAGAATTGGGGTCATTTGGGTGGATCCAGGGAACAAACCGTGTGTTTCTTGGCCCATTTCCAGTATGATAGTGAGTGTCTGATTAGGGGTTTTGGCGAGTTTTTAAGGCTCTGAGGCAATTCTGATAGCCAAGCCACCTTGTCCAAGGTTAAGGGCCTTAAAGTGTGGTTCTCTAAATACACCCAGGCCGGTTGATGCCCTATAGAATGTGCTATTGGGAGGAAAGATAACTGAGCTGCCTTGTGGTAATATTTTAAGTTTGGACACGATAGTCTCCACTCTGACTTATGAAGGTACATAATTTTCTTTGTGATTCGTGAGGGAGAGTGGTTCCAGATAAACTGAAATTTTTTCCTTTGAATATTTTCTAATTCTTTTTATTTAATCGGGATCGTGAGTGTTCGAAATATGTAGAGCAACCATTTATTTTTATCGTATTTATTCTCCCTAGCCATGATAACCTATACTTTGTCCATTTACTCAGGTCATTAATTGTTGTTTTATAAAGTTTGGAGTGGTTGGCTTTGTACAAGTTCTTTAGCTTAGGGGTTAGTCGGATTCCCAGGTAGTTTATTTGGTTCTTATCCCACTTAATATTAAACTTCTCTTGGAGACCCTGCTTCTCTACTGCTGTTAAGTCAATCGCTATTGCTTCTGTCTTCTCTATGTTCAGTTTAAGGCCAGAAAACTGACCAAACTCCTCCATAGTTCGAATCAACTCTGGGACCGATTGGGTAGGGTTTGAGAGCATACACAGCAGGTCGTTTGCAAATAGACAAGTTTTGAAATGGTGATGGCCTATTTTTATGCCTGTGATCCCAGCGTTGGCCCTAATTGTCTGAGCCAGGGGTTCTATTGCTATTGCGAATAGAAGGGGAGAAAGGGGGCACCCTGTCTTGTTCCTCTTTCTATTTTAATTAAGGATCTCTCATCTCCCGGAATCTGTAACCTTGCCCTGGATGATTTGTATAATGAGTGTATGAGATTTATGAAATGGCCTTTAATACCAAATTTTTCAAGCGTGGCGTATAGGTAAGTCCACTCCAGGGAATCAAACGCCTTTTCAATGTCAAAGGCCATAAGACAGGCTTGAATTTTAGAGGCTTTGGTGTGGTACAGTAGGTTCATGACTTTTCTAATGTTGTCTCCCGCTTGCCTGTGGGAGACAAAGCCTACTTGGTCATTATGTATTAACTTAGGCAAGAAGGATGACATTCTATCCGCTATTATTTTTGACAGGATCTTTGTATCACAGTTTAGTAATGATATTGGCCTGTAGTTTTTTGGTTCTAGGGCATCTCGACCCTCCTTAGGGAATAGAGCGATATCTCTATAAATTGTTTATTATATAAATTGGTGTACCCGTCTGGGCCTGGTGACTTACCAGGTTTGAGGTTCTGGACTGCTTTTCTCACTTCCTCTAGGGTCACTTTGGCATTTAAAGTCTCTAAGTCATTTTCTTCTATTAAGGGGAGATCACAGGAATTAAGAAATCCCCTCATTTTGTGTAGATCTATGTGTTTTGTTGCCGTATAAAGGGTATTGTAAAAATCTTCTGGATCTTATTTGGGTTCGTTGTTTTTTCTCCCTTCGAGGTCTTAATTTGAAGTATCCTATTTTGTGTTGTTTTGTTTTGTAGTTTCCTGGCTAGTAACGGGCCAGGTTTATTGGCTTTATTGAATCCAATAGGAATAAATAGTACAACTGAACGGGGAGATTGGTCTGTTACTGTGAAGCGGGTGTAACCCTTACACTACCTGATCGATACAACATCATACCTGATGTTTTAAAGCATGTTATTCCAAACAATTTAGGAATGTTAGGTGATTTATGCCCTTTATGGCTTAAAACCAGACTCTGCATCAACTATGTAATTTTCCGTGGGAGTTTTGCCATGGATCCCCCTCCGGCATGCCACAGTCCAGGTGTTAGTCCCCTTGAAACAACTTTCCCATCACTATTGTGGCCAGAAAGAGTCCCTGTGTTTTGAAATTTGCCTGCCCATTGAAGCCTATGGCGGTTTGCCCGGTTTGCCCGTTCGCGAACATTTGATAAAATTTGCGTCCGCGGTTCGCGAACCGAAAATTTTATGTTCGTGACATCTCTACACATCACCATAGATGCCATTCAATTTATCAATCAATTGTTGCACATATTGTTTTCTTATAAGATTAAGATCACCAGACATAATTACAAGTGGGCCTTTTACCCAAGGAGTTGGAAATGGTCTTCCCATTAGAATCTCAAAAGGGGACAATTTAGTAGACTTATTAGGAGTCATCCTAATTTCTGCTAGAATGGCAGATAAGTATTTCTGCCAGTTCACCCATGTACCTGCAGTGGCCTTTGTAAGTTTCTCCTTAATAGTGCGGTTCATTCTTTCCAATATGCCTGAACTCTGAGGATGGTAAGGGATATGGAATTTCCAGGTTATCTGTAACCATTGTACCAGTTCCTTAATTACCGCACTAATAAAGGCTGGTCCATTATCAGAATTAATTTGCAATGGGCATCCATATCTCAGTATTATCTCGGGTAGTTAATATTTTAGCTACCGTCTTAGCATCATCTCTTTGTGTTACAAAGGCCTAAGGCCAACATGAGAACTGGTCAACCAAGCCGTCAATTATATATTTATATCAATTTTATCCTTTCTATTCCCACCTTAGGAATAATATATATATATATATATATATATATATATATATATATATATATATATATATATATATCTCTCCTTGATATATATATGGCCTTCCAGAGGCCTATTTTTAGCCTTCCAAGAGTTTACGCTCTGTTCCTTAGAGAGTCTCCCTACCTCAGGGAGTATACCTACAGTCTACCCAAGACTTAATTCTCCCTACCTCAGGGAGTGTGCCCAACTTATTTACTTGTATACAGTTTACAAAGGACGACGAGAGTGGGAGCAAAGGAAGGAGAAAATAGACACAATTCACTCTGCTCACCAACTCCGCCGTACTTTGATGATCTGTATGCCACTTATCGACACCAGTTTGTTGGGGCTTCCTAATCAGTAGTTGGTGGCTTGGAACACACAGGCCCCAGTCAGAATTCTGGGAGCCGTACTAGAAGCAACGCACACAAAATCATTCTCAGTACAAATTCCGTTTATTGCTACATCAAAGGTTATATACTTGTTAAAGAAGGCGGATATTAGAGGCGATTTACACAGTTCACGTTAGTCGGTGCAAGGACGAATAATCAGGTGTTTTCTTATCCAAACTAAATACGACCTTAAGAATTTTCTGCCGGGAAGGGGGATCCTGTCACAAAAATATCATCATTGGTACCTTTGGCAGACATTTTGACTACCGTTAAGATTTTTCTAAACTTTGGTGAATTCCAGTTTATTAAAGAGACATGGAATTCAACAATGAAGCACTACAAAATCAGGTATTTCTTAACAATGTTTATTTAGGTCTCATGATAAACAGAGAACAAATATAACCATTAAATTGATGGATATGAGACAAATAATTGTATCCTTCGAACTAAATACATAACATTAATTAAAAAGGGAGCAAGTGGGATTTAATCTCAGAGAGCCTCATTCAATTGAGGCATCGGGAGATCTGGGCTTTGGAAATGGAGCCCATAAGTTATTTTGCTATTCAATTGGTGTCTTTTTGCAGGCTCCGATCGGGTTACGGGCTCCGGCCTCTGATTCACTGTGATGGCTCACATCGCAAGTTAATGCCCCTCCAAGCCTTTGATCTTTCATGGCAGCAAGAGTTGCGAATGATAAAATCAAAAATCTCTATTCAATTGCTTAGATTCCACCTTGCAAAGCAAGCCGTCAAGCCCGCAAATGGCAAAAGTTGAACCACAAGTCAGGGGTACCAAGAAGGACTCGCAAAGGGCTTAAAGACAAGTCTGGAGTACTTTAAATGCACATATACACACACTACTGTATTTTTATTAAAAGAGAAAGTGATGTTAGGTCTTAGAATTAATAGCACAACATTCTCAAGCTTGCAAATTGGCAATTTAAATTACCTAGTTCATGTTTAGTTTACGTGTTATATTGATCCTGGCAATCAATGTGTTAATACATATAATGGAACTCGCATGTAATAAAATATCAATAATGCAATATTTCAGGAAGGTGAGTCCAATTGTAACTCATAATTGAAGCCCGTAGGAATTTGAAATCCAATCTCCATTTTTCATTGACATTATGATGACGATCTCTGTTTCCAATGTATGTTTCTAACTCGGGAGAAACTTCCTGTGTGTTTAAAGTCTCCTCCCAACTCAACAATTAGAATAGCAGAAATCCAAAATGCTAGATCTTGTATGCTGAACATTTGCTGAACATGTTGGGCATTACAGACTTGTTACTACATTGCAGACTTTCAAAGTACACATAA
Source organism: Discoglossus pictus (assembly GCA_027410445.1). Taxonomy (NCBI): domain Eukaryota; kingdom Metazoa; phylum Chordata; class Amphibia; order Anura; family Alytidae; genus Discoglossus; species Discoglossus pictus. The sequence continues at coordinate 206,645,615 of CM050164.1, forward strand.
CTGGGGGCAATCATTGTATGAAATTCCTCCATTTTACATCATAACCACACAGAGGAGGAACAAGTGATTATTTAACTGAATTAAGTCATTTATATATAAAAAAAAATGCCTAAAGAGTCCTTTAAGTATTTCTTGTGTTATTATAAATCGATTCAATATTTGTCAAAATCTATGTAACTGCAATTTATAATATGTTAGTCATTTATTAATACAATTTGCATTTTATAAATACAATTTGCATATATAATGCAAATTGTATTTCTAATTAAATTATATTTTTATAATTAAATTATAAAAAAAATATTTGTATTCTCTAGATAATATAGAGGGGATAGTTTATCCTAAGCGTACAATAGTATCTTATGAACAAGACATTGTATGCTAACAATTATTGAAGAAAACACATAAATATATGTCCTGTACACTGAAATAATTAATCCCAATATGCTTCTTAAACTGTATGGAATCTGTAGTTCACCCGAATATTTTACATAAACCTAGGATGCCATTTATAGGCACAATTCAAAACACTGCTGTGGATACTGTGTCTTTGTGACAGCAATGCATACAGATTTTATTGAAAGCAGCACTATGAGATAATGTGCCAGAGGTTTGTAAGCCATATTGTGTTTGTCAGTGATTTACTAAAAGTATGCAACAATATAAAATGTGAATCCACAAAAAAAGGAAGATAGCACAAACTACAAAAAACAAGGTTTATTTATCAAAGAGTGCCAAAGAGTGATGTTAATATCATACAAGGGAAACTTATATCCATAAGCAGCAGTTGCATAATCCTTATAATAATTTATAAGGGGATAAACTGAATGAAAGCTTATAAATGTGTGGAGCTTGCTTTTAGGTCCGCCTATGGGCCTTTTTACTTTTGACAAAGCATTGTTACACCTCTTGTTGCTTGGTTACAATCTATCCAGATTGCTGCTATCCATTTCCAAGAATTGATATTACTTTTCCTGGCACATGATATGCCTCCAGATTCATATTGAAAAATCGAGTCTTTGATGGAAAAAATAAAGGTTAAGCACATGTGCACACTTTTCTATTTCCTGGGATTACCATGTACGCTAAATTAGTTCCCATAGATCCCAAGAAGAGTGAACCAGCCTAGTCCAGTTGATCACTGTGTGCTGGAAAAGTGCTTTCCAATCTTCCACTATTTATACTCAGAAACTCAGAAGTTAGGGCCCTATTAAATTCCAGCCTCGTAAATAAGAGGCTTCTACTTAAGCCCTACGTACTGCAAAGTTTCTCTAAGTTCCAATGCTATTAAATTAGCCCTGCTGCGAGCAACGTATGAGCTACGCAGCAGGGCCATACGTATCTACACTGCGTAAATGTACATGAGGAGTGACAGCCTGCGAGATGATATCGCAGGCTCCCACTCCTCATCAATTGCTGCGGGGGTCCTAAAAGGGACCTCCGCGGCAGTCCCCCACATAAGCCCTGCCGTGGGGGTACTCCGAATACCCCCCCCGGCACCTAAAATTACCCCCCCCCCTCAATGCGGGGGTCCCCGTCGGGACCCCCGAAGTGTCCTCACATGAACACCTTGCTGCAGGGGTCCATAGGAACCCCCGCAGCCCCCACACATTAACCCCTTGCAGCGGGGGTCCTCGATCGACACCGATCAGGCCCCCCGCTGCATTTAAAACTTTTAAATTCCCCGCCGCGGCTCCTTAAAGGGGCCGCGGCACACTATTACCCAATCCCGGCCGCGGCACTTAAAATTAACTCCCTCTATGCTGGGGGTCCCCATCGGGACCCCCGAAGTGTCCCCACATAAACCCATTGCAGGGGGGGTCCCCGATCTGCATAGATCAGGCCCCCCGCTGCATTTAAAACTTTTAAATTCCCCGCTGCGGCTCCTTAAAGGGGCCGCGGCAAACTATTACCCAATCCCGGCCGCGGCACTTAAAATTAACCCCCCTCCCCAAGGGTCCCCACATAAACCCCCTGCAGCGGGGGGCCCCGATCGGCACCGATCGTGACCCTGCTGCAATTCAATTTTAAATTTCCCGCCTCGCAGGTCCTCAAATGACCGTAAAGGTCCTGAAAGGACTCACACTAAAAATATTACCCCAGGCAACTATAATTACCCCATTAACTCATGATGGTCAATACAGACCACCATAAGGCCTACATTAACCCATTAACCCATGGTGGTCAATACAGACCACCATAAGGCCTAAATTAACCCATTAACTCATGATGGTCAATACAGACCACCATAAGGCTCTATTTAACCCCATCAGTCCCATAAGGGTATATTATTACCATTATGGGCCTGTTACAACCCAACATTAACCACATAAGTGCCATGATGGTCCTCAAGGACCATCATGACACTAACTACAAACACTACACTATAACCCCCAATAAACCATTTAATCTAAACTAACCCCCCTCTACACTAATCTATTAACACTTACACTACCTACCTACACTACCTACACCTAATAAACCTCCCCAGCGCTCAAATTACAAAAAACAAGAAACCTACAGTACAGAAAAAAACAAAACAAATTACAACCCCACCCCCCACTACAGAAAACAAAAAAAAACATTACAACCCCACCCCCCACTACATAAAATAAAAAAATTACACACCTGAAAAGGAAAGACAGATAAACACAATACAATACATACATATAATACATTACATACATTACATACAATACATGACATTACATATAATATATTAAATATAATATATTACATATAATATATTACATATAATATATTAAATATAATACATTACATACATTACATACAATACATGACATTACATACATTACATATAATGTATTACATATAATATATTACATATAATATATTACATATAATACATTACATACATTACATACAATACATGACATTACATACATTACATATAATGTATTACATATAATATATTACATATAATATATTACATATAATACATTACATACATTACATACAATACATGACATTACATACATTACATATAATGTATTGCATATAATATATTACATATAATATATTACATATAGTCCTAATCAAATACCCCCTATCTATCTAACATACAATCTATTTAATTTAAAATAAATACTAACTATATCAAAAACATCCCCCTATCTATCTAATATACAAAAAATCCTAAATACATACACAGACCCTAATTCTAAAATAAAATAAAATAATTACAGTCCTAACTACACAGACCCTAATTCTAAGCTAAAATCAATAAATTAAGACCACTTACCTTTAAGATGTTGCTTCAGATCACTAACCTATGGGTCAAACAAAAAAAAAAATTAGTACAAAACATTAACATCCAATAAATAAACATTATATACATTCTAAATATTCAACTCACCTTTACAGCATGTCCCGTCACTGTTTAGCTCTTCCGGCGCGGCCCTGTTAAAAAAAAAACACAATACATGAATACATTAATACAATATATAAACAATAAATAAAATACACAAATAAACATCTAAATATACATTTAACTTACCTCCCCGCGATGTCCCCGGCCTTCTCTCCTTTAGCCCCGGCTGGGCCGCGGAACCATCCGCGCTCTAAAAAAATAAAAAAATAAAACTAACGGAGGTCTGCACTGGCAGACCTCCCCGACGCTAATGAACCTCCCGGAGTCGTTTCCGCGAGGAAATTGGCATTGGCGGCTTGTGATTGGCTGAAAAAGCTGTCAGCCAATCAAAAGTCGTCAATGTAGGAGCCAATCAGGATGCGCAGATGTCTTCTACCAATCACTCCGTGGGGGTGTATCCCATAGTGATTGGCTGAAGGCATCTGAGCGTTGTGATTGGTTCCCAGAAAGATAGACAAGTGTTTTAGCCAATCAGGGTGGGATATTGGGGTGTATCCCATCCTGATTGGCTCACACATTGACGACTTTTGATTGGCTGAAATTGATAGACAGCTTTTTCAGCCAATCACAAGCCGCCAATGCCAATTTCCTCCCGGAAACGACTCCGGGAGGTTCATTAGCGTCGGGGAGGTCTAGATTTTAGCTTAGAATTAGGGTCTGTGTAGTTAGGACTGTAATTATTTTATTTTATTTTAGAATAAGGGTCTGTGTATGTAGTTAGGACTGTAATTATTTTATTTTATTTTAGAATTAGGGTCTGTGTATGTAGTTAGGACTGTAATTATTTTATTTTATTTTAGAATTAGGGTCTGTGTATGTAGTTAGGACTGTAATTATTTTATTTTATTTTAGAATTAGGGTCTGTGTATGTATTTAGGATTTTTTGTATATTAGATAGATAGTGGGATGTATTTGATATAGTTAGGATTTATTTTAAATTAAATAGATTGTATGTTAGATAGATAGGGGGTATTTGATTTGGACTATATGTAATATATTATATGTAATATATTATATGTAATGTATGTAATGTCATGTATTGTATGTAATGTATGTAATGTATTATATTTAATATATTATATGTAATATATTATATGTAATATATTATATTTAATATATTATATGTAATATATTATATGTAATATATTATATGTAATGTATGTAATGTCATGTATTGTATGTAATGTATGTAATGTATTATATGTATGTATTGTATTGTGTTTATCTGTCTTTCCTTTTCAGGTGTGTAATTTTTTTATTTTCTGTAGTGGGGGGTGGGGTTGTAATGTAATTTTTTGTTTTCTGTAGTGAGGGGTGGGGTTGTAATTTTTTTTTTTTTCTGTACTGTAGGTTTTTTTGTTTTTTGTACTGTAGGTTTTTTGTTTTCTGTACTGTAGGTTTTTTGTTTTTTGTAATTAGAGTGTTGGGGAGGTTTATTAGGGGGTAGGTAGTGTAGGTAGGTAGTGTAAGTGTTAATAGATTAGTGTAGAGGGGGGTTAGTTTAGATTAAATGGTTTATTGGGGGTTATAGTGTAGTGTTTGTAGTTAGTGTCATGATGGTCCTTGAGGACCATCATGGCACTTATGTGGTTAATGTTGGGTTGTAACAGGCCCATAATGGTAATAATATACCCTTATGGGACTGATGGGGTTAAATAGAGCCTTATGGTGGTCTGTATTGACCATCATGAGTTAATGGGTTAATTTAGGCCTTATGGTGGTCTGTATTGACCATCATGAGTTAATTGGTTAATTTAGGCCTTATGGTGGTCTGTATTGACCACCATGAGTTAATGGGTTAATTTAGGCCTTATGGTGGTCTGTATTGACCATCATGAGTTAATGGGTTAATTTAGGCCTTATGGTGGTCTGTATTGACCATCATGAGTTAATGGGTTAATTTAGGCCTTATGGTGGTCTGTATTGACCATCATGAGTTAATGGGTTAATTTAGGCCTTATGGTGGTCTGTATTGACCATCATGAGTTAATGGGGTAATTATAGTTGCCTGGGGTTAATATTTTTAGTGCGAGTCCTTTCAGGACCTTTACGGTCCTTTGAGGACCCGCGAGGCGGGAAATTTAAAATTGAATTGCAGCAGGGTCACGATCGGTGCTGATCGGGGCCCCCCGCTGCAGGGGGTTTATGTGGGGACACTTCGGGGGTCCCGATGGGGACCCCCAGCATAGAGGGGGGTTAATTTTAAGTGCCGCAGCCGGGATTGGGTAATAGTGTGCCGCGGCCCCTTTAAGGAGCCGCGGCAGGGAATTTAAAAGTTTTAAATGCAGCGGGGGGCCTGATCTATGCAGATCGGGGACCCCCCCTGCAATGGGTTTATGTGGGGACACTTCGGGGGTCCCGATGGGGACCCCCAGCATAGAGGGGGGTTAATTTTAAGTACCGCGGCCGGGATTGGGTAATAGTGTGCCGCGGCCCCTTTAAGGAGCCGCGGCGGGGAATTTAAAAGTTTTAAATGCAGCGGGGGGCCTGATCTATGCAGATCGGGGACCCTCGCTACAAGAGGTTAATGTGGGGGTGCTGCAGGGGTCCTGATAGAGACCCTTGCAGCATGGGGATGTGTATAGGGTGCAGGGGGGAGCCTCACACTGCTGTCTCGGGCTGTTCCGAGGCAGCACGTAGAGGCTTTCGGATCCCTTGCGTGGACTTTTTGTCCACGTAGGGATTCTTACGATATGCGAGACTCGTGCATAGATTTAAGGCTACGTAGCTCTCTCGGAGCCTATTCTCGGCCATTTTCTCGCAGTCATATCGCAAAGCAGGCTGCGAGAGATTCGGTTCTCGCAAACAGCAGGAAAACTGCCTTTTGCGAGCACCGAGAGAACTACGAGGGAGAATTTAATAGGGCCCTTAATTCACATCACATTGCTAGTTATTCAATGTTAAAACCTATCACCTTTAGGAGATCTTGTTGATTTATTGGTCATTGTTGACTAGGGTAAGATTTAATTAATCCCGTTGAACATTCTCTGCACTAATGAATCCTTGTTAGATATTATCTTATTTAATTATTTACCAAGTTTAAATTTATAATAGTATAATAGAAATAGCTTTTTTTCAAATTTTCTGATATGATAATTAATACCTTTGTAAAATTTGGGTGTAAGTATATTGTAAACGAGGGAGATCCTGCAAACAAACCCAGTCCTTCCGTGAAGTCAGGGTGATAATTTGAAATGTCTCCCATCAAAAATCGTCCCATAACGAACTATGACTTTGTCCACTTGTGCAAATTATATGACATAAAAATGTATATACTTTACAATTTTACTCGCCATTTGAATTAAATAATGTAAATTGTTTAACAAAAGTGGCAATGATAAACTTTCTACCTTCCTTTTAGTATACATTTGTTTATAGAAAAAAAATAACTACTGTTTAATTTGGTTTCTTTAAAGCCCAGTGTGACTATATGGTATGTATAACCCTGTTCCTTTCAAATAAAATAAGTGTGAACTGAAGTAAATGGATTATATAAGATAAATCTCTACTAATTTACTACTGTCCTTTAATGTATTTATTAAGCTGAACATATGGTGAATCCCAAGGATATCCTTTTTGTATTATGATTTGTAATACTCTCAATGAAACTGTCTGTCACATTTGGTTTCAAACTCATGAAAGGATTCCCTGTATACATCCTTTAGTTTAAATCCCATTTTGCACCCTCTTGATGTTCCTAAGTGGTTTCCACTTGAACAACTACTAGCTTTTTATTCCTACAAGCTATCAAGAAATCTCTAAAGGGAATTCATTCTGGGGTTGATTCATGACATGTCTTTGCTCCTGCTATAGACAAAGATATAAAACCTTAAACTTGCTGATTGTATTCCATTATGAGGTTTTAAAAAAAAGATATTAATAGTATAATGCTTCCTGTGGGGTATTTGCAATCATATAGAAAGAATTGTGAGTGGACATTTCAGTTCCTTCCAGTAAGTATAAAATATTTAAATACATTAACGTCAATCTTCTAAAATCCATTGCACATTGTAAGTAAATAAAATATTATACATATTCTGAAATATTTAGAGGTATATGGAGAGGTAGGAATGGCTGAAGAAATTTTTTTTTTTATACCCGAAAGGACTTATATAGAGAAAAAACTTAAAGGTATACGAAAACTGAGGTGGGTTATGCATGCATCCTGTAGAATGCATCATAGCCCACGTAGCAACAAAAATTTGCATGAAAAAATGCAAACATTTTTTGCATAAAATAAAAACTAAAACTTCTGTAAAAAAAGTATGCTATGTGCTTATATAGAGCCCTATTCAATTGGCTGAATCGCAATTTAATAAGGCTGCTAATTTTTAATGAGATATCCAATATGCAGCACATGCATCATGTGACTTTCCACAGTAGGGCAGACTACAGGTGCTAACTGAGCATGCCTGCACAATCCCCAGGCCAAAAAAAACATTGTATAAATTATGCTAATTGCCCCTGGGAATTTCAGGGGTTGTCAACATTAAGAGAAAACAGTTTGCAAAAGCAAGAAATTCCGCAATCTTACTTTGGAATTTTTTCATGCATACAATTTTTTTTCAGACACTATAAATTCTCCTCTATCAGGTGCATTAATAACCCAGCGCACTTACATATAACTTTAAGTAAAACTCTATGAATTGGAGAACTTTCTTCCTAATTAAGCTAGACCTATCATTTACTGTTCTGCTATGGAACCCATTTAGTTTGAACTGGATATGATATATCCTTTAGAGACATGACAAATCACTGGGCACTTATCTCATCTAGTCAGCTCTACATCTAGGTTACCAAACATTTTATAGTGGATGGGTGTAGAACAATCAATATATAAATAGACAGCCCAGTCCAGAAATGGATACTATTAGATTAAATGCCCAAATTTTGATGCTACTGATTCCAAAATACTGACTACTATGAAAAACTCAATATAGGAACCACATTACATATATGGAGTTACAAGTTAATAGAATGTATAAAGCCAAAACTCTTCTATGTTATTTTAGAGTCCCTCTTTTTCAAGTTAGGAAGACGTAATTTTAGTGGAAAAGCCCCCAGAATAGCATATAGATTAAATAGTTTCCTCATATCACATGAGAAATTTAGGGCTAAATTGCCTTGCTCAGATAAAACAATCCTTTTTTTCTTTGTGCTTTTCTGAACCTCTACCTGACTATCTGTAACTGCAATACATACTTTTTAAATCCACCTTAGTTGCTGCACATTTTGGAAGTTCTCATAGCAACATTCTTCACAACATAGACCCATATAATAATATGATACCTACTGTGCTATTAAAGGACCCCTGTATATTGGCAAAAGCTTCAGATTTATGTGAAGTTTGTAACAAATTAAGTACATTAGCAGCAGTGTATACTGTGCACACAATATAATTTTTAGATTTAAAATACTTATGATAGTAGTTGCTGATCATTACAACATCCACTTGCTTGCAAAGGCTGCTTAAATGAAAAATATAGCTGAAAATGTTTCTATGCCCATGACTTATATAGTTGCTAAAGTTGTTAATTTGTTGCATATTTCACATACCCTTTAATATGTAAGTAATATGTGTTTAGTCATTCAATTGTGTCTGACTCACCATAACTCTATGGACAGCAACAAACACATCTGTTAGCTACCCCTCTGATCTCCATTAAGCTCATGTTCATTGCTTCAAGTACCTAATTCATCCATCTCTACCATACCGTTCTTCGTTTGCCTTCAATCTTTCCAGCATTAGAGTCTTCTTTATTGAATCCTGTTTTCTCATGATATGGCCAAAATATTTGAGATTTAGCACTATGATTATACCTTCCAATGAACAGTATGACTTAATTGCCTAAAGTATTGATTAATTGGATCTTCTTACAATCCAATGGACTCTAAGCAGTTTTTTTCAGTCCCAAAATTCAAAGGTTTGCATTCTATGGCGCTCAGCCTTCTTTATGGTCCAGCTCTCACATTCATAAGTTAATACTGGGAATATCAAAGTTCTAACTATGTGTATCTTTGCTGATAGTGTAATATTTTTACTTTTTAAATGCTTGTCCAGACATACAGCCTTATTAAATTGTGATTTGGCCAATTGAATAGGGCTCTATATAGGCACATAGAATTTTTTTTATTTACAGAAGTTTTTAGTTAGTGAAGACCTTGGTTGTGGATAGACGTTCACTAACTTAGAACTTCTGTAAAAAACATATGCTCTTTGCTTATAAAGAGCCCTATTCAATTAGCCAAATCACAATTTAATAAGGCTGTTGATCTTTGTATTTTTAATGATGAGCAGCAGTCCACCTGCTGCACTATCTTCTTTGTTACAAACTTCACCCTCATAAATAGACCCTTTAGTTCCTCCTCACTTCCAGGCATCAGACTAGTATCATCCACATATCTAAAGTTGTTAATATTTCTCCCAACACTGATCCTTGCTTTGGATGCGTCAAGCTTACACATATAAGTTGAATAAACAAAGTGACAATATTTAAAGCCCTGTAGCACTCCTTTCCTGATCTTGAACTATTCTTCAATGTTTTATTCTGGCAAAGGTAACTGTTTTTCTGGAACTCTTTTGCTTTCTCTTTTATCCAGCAGGCATTGGCAGTTTAAGCTCTTGTGCCACTGCCTCTGCAAAGCCCATCATCACATCTGAATGTTCTGTCTATATATTGTTGGAACCGAGCTTGCGGGACTTAAGCATTACCTTTTGGCACGTGAAATTAGTGCATTTGCTTGATAATTGGAGCATTCCTTTGCATTGCCTTATTATGAGACTGGGATATAGACTGAAAAAATAGACTAACCTTATCAGCAAAGCTTCCTAGGGTCCAAGATGTCTGGATCCAGCTCATTGAACAAACTATTGAGGTTATCAATGCTGTTAAAATTGTTTGTGTATACATATTTTTTTTATTCCTGCCACCTCTTCTTTATCTAATATGTTTCTGTTAAGTCCTTACCATTTTTGTCCACTTTACCACTTGAATTATGCCCAATTGAAAGGTTCATTTGAGATCCCAAACTTTGTTGAAGAAATGTATTGACTTTCCCATTCTGTTATCAGTCTTCATATCCTTTCCTGCTATTCTCTGGAATTCTGCATTCAGATGGACAAATATTTTCCAATCTCCACTACATGAGGGTCATTTCACAGCTTAAAGCAGCTTTTTCAAAGACTATAGTAAAAGCCTTTGGAAAAGTTGTGTCACCCTGTGAAACTGCCCTCCGGCTTTAATCATTAATATACCTTATTTGATTGTTTTTGGACACTACCCTAATGAAGTTATTCTATACTATACTAGTAGGGTTAGTCTAAACTTTGTATACTATTGGTTTTAATTGTCTGGTTTTTAATTGAAATACCAATATGCAGACGTTTGGACTTTGTGCCTTTTATAAGGTTTCAGTATTTGGCACCTGTTGGTGCTGTTTTTTTTCTAGTGATATAATATATTTATTGTTACAATTATCCATCACTATATTTATCGTAACAGCTTATATAGTTTAATATCCAGCATTAGTTTATATACAACTAAATATTATGGACCATTGCTACACTCATTGTAGCCATTTATATTGCGGATGAGCAATTGTATTACACTTTAGTATGTAATTTCTTCAATAAGGCTACTTTTCATAGGTCCTCTGGTATACATTGAATTGGATATATAAGTCTTAGGATAACTGTGAAGTTCCATTTTATTATTCTAAATCAGCTGATCACTGAGCAGCTCCCCCAAATATTTGGACTAATCCTGCCAAACACTTATTTGTTTAGTAGATTTTTTCTTGTTCTAACTATTTTTACTATTAGGATATTAGCCAGAATTGGGGCTTTAACAAGGTTAAGCCTTCCAATAAGGAGGAATCCTTTTGGGGACCATAGGTCTATTCTCCGTCTTGCTATACCATTGAAATGTAGTGGGTTCTGTACTGGTTTGGCACTTAAGTCTGTGCAGTGGTTATATTTTTAGCAACTATTCTATTTAGTTGATTCAGATGAATTTTTTTTTTCTTCATATAACCTTCTTTATGTTTTGGTTATCTTATATGAAATGTCACATTCTGGTCCATCTGAGTTCACTAATTGCCAGAATATCAATGTTTAATCTTGTCGTCTTATGCTGAATTGTTCTTTGCAGCAGCAGACTTTCCTTTCCCCTCTAGACACATCCAAAATAGGGTGTCCTCTCAACTTTACCCCAACCACTTCATTGGATTTGGTGCTGCTCGTACTCACCCACCACTCTTCCAGTGCCATATCATTAAGTCTTTGGTTGTTCTTATCAATACGGTGATATATACTGGAGTGAGTTAAATAGTTTCTTCCTCTGTGAACTTCAGTTTGACTAACCTCTCTGCTATATCCTGATCATCTTGGGTGACCCTACATGTAATAGCTCACAGCTACATTGAAATACCCAAGCCCCATCACCACAACATGGTGGCAATTCAGAAGGGTAAGTAATACATAGACAGACATAAACATACATGAACATAAGATACTGCAGGGCTATTGAATGTTTTTGTGTGTTTTGAAACAAGATTTTTACTTGTAGTAATGTATATTAAAATATGTAAGTAAACTGCTAAAAATTGTGTGACAAAAATGGTTGTTGGGGGTTTGATGGGGTTTCCTAATCAGTAGTTGGCAGTTTGGGGCCCAAACAGAATTCTGTGGAACCAGTACTGGATGTAACACACACACAAAATCATTCTCAGTACTAATTCCATTTATTGCCACGTCATTGCATAGATTATATACTTGCAAAATAAGGCGGATATTAGAACAATTTTAAGTTCATTGTTAGTCAGTTGCAAGGACAGATAATCAGGTGTTTTCTGTTTCTTAGAACAATTAGAAATGTTTTGTGTTTTAGTAAGGTCGAAAAACATCCCAAGGATAGGAACATGATATTATTGTTAGGCTATGTGTCAGCAAAATATGTTAACCCCTTCATCAGCAGAATATGTTAACCCCTTCATTCCCCTCTTAGATCGCAACGTGATCTTTATTTGGGATGTAAGTAGTGGTGTATATATGTGATAGGAAGCGAACTGAGATACTGGAAGGTGATAGACCCTCAAGGGTGTCAGTACATGAGATAAACCTGTGGCCAGGTGGTGTTAAGTCACAGTATTTAGCTGAAAATTCTTAGGAATAAAGCCTTGCAGCATGTAATAAAAACACAAAGGAATACAAGGGAAGTAATGACAGAGTAAACAGAATTATCATCAATATAAGAACAACATTCTTTACCTATTAAAGCACACACACTGCCTTTGGAAGCTAAAACATAATCTAAAGCCATTCTATTCTGCAAAGTGACCATTCTAAATTTGCACCTGTTCCTAGTTTAGTTTCTCAATTGCTTCAGCAGAGCTATTTAAGGCCCTCTGTATTAGTAGAGAAAGGATGGATAGTTCTACCTGTAGTTTCCTTACGCCTACATGTGGGAAGGTTATACCTAGGGTGTCTAGGAATATTTTCCACCCACTCTATATCCCTCATGTTCCTGTTGCGGCCTTGTGGAAGTGTTGGGGTTGTATATATATATATATGGGATTACTTGACCTAAATAACAACTGCCCACCCAATTAGGGGGCAGCCATCGATAGGCGTTCCTGCCACAGATAAAGTATACATTCATGGCTGGAGAAGGTGGCATAAGGTGGAAGAGATTAGACACTGACCCATTAGTGTTGCTACAACCAGTACCATTAATTGATATATTATGTAAAAGAGAAAATAAGTAGGGACATCCGGGACCACTATAGCTCCAAGCTGAACAACGCTTGTACAGGTCAGAAAGGGAGGAGGTCCTATAAAAATAAGTGTGGTATTGGAGCAAGTGGACCAACCAACAGATTTACATTTTCCCCGGGCCCTAACACAGTTATACCCTGGGTTAGTGTGGGTTAACATAAATTATACACTCATAATATTTTGATGGGAAATACGTGCGTATGAGGTGGTGCTTCCATATAGAGTTAAGTGGTGTGGCTGATTGTACATAAGTAAAGAAATTCCACTTGCGGGGTTGTGTACTGCCATTGTAATATATGTGGCTTTGAGTGAAGTTTTCTGCTGGAAGGCCAAATAGAGGCATACCCATTTCCCCATGTGTAGAGACATGTGCACTTACCCAGCAATTGGAAAGGTAAAAGGAGTGAGCATATCCTTGTAACATTACAGAAAATGTATTGTGTTCCCAAGGATGATTTTTTATAATTGTGTTATCACGTGTGGATCTCTTGTGTCTGGCAATTAAGAAATGTCCATAAGAGCAAATAAATCAGGAGCAAAATGCCCATCAAAAGAAGAAAGTTCTTCCATGCATTCTGTGGATGCAGGAGTAGGTTTGACATTTTTATTATCGCTGTCTTCAATCGCTTTCACTGGGACTTTGTTACCTGCTTCACCCCTCTTTGTACACAGCTTCAGACGTGATGCCTGGATCCAGATGTCCCGTGAGTCAGTGAGGACGGCAGTCCTGGTTACTGCTACAGCGGTAGTCGGTGGTCTGAATGGGAAGCCTCCCTTCTTTGCTTTGTTCAGTTGTCGGACACCGTGAGAACTGGTCTACTATCACCAACAGGTACAATTGCTTTGAACCTGTCTTTGGGATATGAGTAAAATCAATTTTTAAATGGGTGAATGGAGCTGTGGGTGGAGGCAAGTGATCATCTAATGCTTTGTTAGGTACTGTAGAGTTATTCTGTAGGCACTGTATACATCTTTGTATGTATGTCTGGCATTGTGATTTTAAGTTTCTGATGCAAAATGACAGTTGCAATTGTTTGCTACTCTGTCAGCTAAAGCATTACCTCTAAATATACAGGGAGTGCAGAATTATTAGGAAAATGAGTATTTTGACCACATCATCCTCTTTATGCATGGTGCCTTACTCCAAGCTGTATAGGCTCGAAAGCCTACTACCAATTAAGCATATTAGGTGATGTGCATCTCTGTAATGAGAAGGGGTGTGGTCTAATGACATCAACACCCTATATCAGGTGTGCATAATTATTAGGCAACTTCCTTTCCTTTGGCAAAATGGGTCAAAAGAAGGACTTGACAGGCTCAGAAAAGTCAAAAATATTAAGATATCTTGCAGAGGGATGCAGCACTCTTAAAATTGCAAAGCTTCTGAAGCGTGATCATCGAACAATCAAGCGTTTCATTCAAAATAGTCAACAGGGTTACAAGAAGCGTGTGGAAAAACCAAGGCGCAAAATAACTGCCCATGAACTGAGAAAAGTCAAGCGTGCAGCTGCCACGATGCCACTTGCCACCAGTTTGGCCATATTTCAGAGCTGCAACATCACTGGAGTGCCTAAAAGCACAAGGTGTGCAATACTCAGAGACATGGCCAAGGTAAGAAAGGCTAAAAGACGACCACCACTGAACAAGACACACAAGCTGAAACGTCAAGACTGGGCCAAGAAATATCTCAAGACTAATTTTTCTAAGGTTTTATGGACTGATGAAATGAGAGTGAGTCTTGATGGGCCAGATGGATGGGCCCGTAGCTGGATTGGTAAAGGGCAGAGAGCTCCAGTCCGACTCAGACGCCAGCAAGGTGGAGGTGGAGTACTGGTTTGGGCTGGTATCATCAAAGATGAGCTTGTGGGGCCTTTTCGGGTTGAGGATGGAGTCAAGCTCAACTCCCAGTCCTACTGCCAGTTCCTGGAAGACACCTTCTTCAAGCAGTGGTACAGGAAGAAGTCTGCATCCTTCAAGAAAAACATGATTTTCATGCAGGACAATGCTCCATCACACGCGTCCAAGTACTCCACAGTGTGGCTGGCAAGAAAGGGTATAAAAGAAGAAAATCTAATGACATGGCCTCCTTGTTCACCTGATCTGAACCCCATTGAGAACCTGTGGTCCATCATCAAATGTGAGATTTACAAGGAGGGAAAACAGTACACCTCTCTGAACAGTGTCTGGGAGGCTGTGGTTGCTGCGGCACGCAATGTTGATGGTGAACAGATCAAAACAATGACAGAATCCACGGATGGCAGGCTTTTGAGTGTCCTTGCAAAGAAAGGTGGCTATATTGGTCACTGATTTGTTTTTGTTTTGTTTTTGAATGTCAGAAATGTATATTTGTGAATGTTGAGATGTTATATTGGTTTCACTGGTAAAAATAAATAATTGAAATGGGTATATATTTGTTTTTTGTTAAGTTGCCTAATAATTATGCACAGTAATAGTCACCTGCACACACAGATATCCCCCTAAAATAGCTAAAACTAAAAACAAACTAAAAACTACTTCCAAAAATATTCAGCTTTGATATTAATGAGTTTTTTGGGTTCATTGAGAACATGGTTGTTGTTCAATAATAAAATTAATCCTCAAAAATACAACTTGCCTAATAATTCTGTACTCCCTGTAGAATCATTGCGATTCTTTGTACTTGCTATGTGTTATCAGTTTTTACTAGTTTTGTTTTCAGTGTACTACTGGATGCAAGGGGGGTTGGTGCTGCAGCTTGTGTTCTCTCTGTACGTGCTCTTGAGCGGGGGGAATGCTTTCTGTACGGCCACATCGCAAGGAGCCAAATGTTTGGAGACACGCCGGCATCCCCTGGACCGGAGTAGGGACTACTTTGGAAAAGAATGCAACGGGACACATACTACCTCCGTGATCTTGGGCACAGACCGCGGCCATGGTTTTACAGTTATCCCTTGCATACAAATGAATTGGTTTACAATAATCAGGTAGTCCTAAAGCGGGGGCCTGCATAATGCTAACTTTTAAGGTCACATAAGCTTCAGTCATGCCTGGAGTCCACTGAATATGTTTTGGGCTGTCCCCCTTAGCAGCCGTACGTAAAATGGAGTCATAGTGAGCATTCAGGGATCCATTGCCTGCAATAATTAGTCATCAACATGTGTTGCCCCCATTTGTATTTTGTTTTTAGTTACCTTGTGACCTTCAGCTGCTTGGTGCTGTAGCAGACTGAGTGAATCCTGTCTATTGGCTTCCCCGGTAGGAGTACATACCAACAGTAGGTCATTTGACGTACTGAATGGGGACAGAACCATGACACGGGTCCATGATCGCAAGGTATTGTTGGAGCACCAGTGAGTAAGCAGCTGGTGAATCCACGTAGCCTTAGGGGAAGACGGGTCCATGTTAATTGGCGCCCATCAAAAAGTGAAAGCCATAAGTAGTTGTGTCTCAAAGTCCAATGGGACCGAAAAGATATAAGTCAATCATTATAAATATAGTGGCGTCATGGGGAGTGGCCGTAATGAGAGCAGTGATATCAGGGACAATCGGGGCAATTGGGATGACTAAGTAATTAATTGCCCTTAAATACTGGACAAATCTAAAGTCATTGTCACGAAATGAAGGGACGTTAGTCCAATTCCATCCTGACTCTGTATCAGAGTCTAAAAGTCTGTATAACAAGTCTGATGTCAGTCTGAGTCATGGTGTCCATGACACATTCACTGCAGATACATCATATATGTAGAAGCATTAATTCAGGGCTTAAGGGCTGCCTGTTTTCTCTTTCCCTATTTACTATTTGCAATCTATTCAAAAACAAACTCCATTTTGGATCAAATCACATACAAAATCTCTCTTCCAAATCACTTGCTATTTCCCTTCAGTTCCGTACTTAACTTACAAAAATTCCCAACTAACTTTCCGCTTCCTGAGAACTCTCCACAAACATGTAACTACAAATACTGGAATCCACCTTAAAAGTTTAACAACAACATTCCATACAGATGACAGTTTTCTTATCCAAACTAAATACGACCTTAAGAATTTTCTGCCGGGAGACAGAAATTCACAGCTTATTTTTTTTTTTGGGACACAGAGATAAGTGTTAGCAAGCTTTAAAATAGAATAAACACACTGTCTTACACTTACAAACAAGATAGACCATAAATCCTCCACTGTTACATATTTCTGGAAAAAGATTTCCCTTTTTTTATATATATGCCGGCTTTAGAAATATATTTCAGTGGTGGACACAATCTCTACAGCCTTAAAGACACAGAGGTAAATTCTCTAACCTGCATTTCTCAATTGTATTGCAAAGAATATAAAGTACAGCAAACACTTAGAAATTTATTTGCAGCAAAACACAAGACAATACATCTACTTTATAAACAAAAGCAATCAGAATATTATATAAATGTATGTAAAGAAAAAGTTCCTTTATATTTCTGTGTTCCTATTTCTTTTATTATCCCTTATCTCGATTGCTCTTTCACGGGACCTGATGTTACGCTGTGTATATAATTACATATGACAGCTTTGCATGATATGGTTGGGAGGTGGGTATTGTTTAGGCTGGGAAATACCCATTTCCAACTATCCTTCTAAAAAACAAAAACTTTAGGTGGTTGTCTCAATAGATAACGTAACCTTATTTGCTATCACGGTTTTTAATCAGAGAACAGGATTCGGCTGTACTGAGCTGAAATAGCTCCGACAATTCAGACAGATATTCTCGAGTTAATGGGTTGCCCCTAGACACAGAGACAGTGCGTCTTACAGTGTCCAGAGACCTTACTTCCTGGTTTTTACACAGAATAAAAAAAAACACTTTTTATCTTAAACAGTACAGCAATACAGCAAAATTAATGAGCAAGCAAAAGCGGATTTTGGGCACTGTAAACCAAGCCGTCAAGTATATTTTTATATCAATTGAATCCTTTCTATTCCCACCTTAGGAATAATATATATATATATATATATATATATATATATATATCCTTGATATATATATGGCCTTCCAGAGGCCTAATTTTACACTCTCTTCCTTAGAGAGTCTCCCTACCTTTTAGGGATTATACCTACAGTCTACCAAAGACTTAATTCTTAATTCTCCCTACCGCATGGAGTGTGTGCCCAACTTATTTACTTGTATACAGTTTACAAAGGACGACGAGAGTGGGAGCAAAGGAAGGTGCAAATAGATACAATTCACCCTACTCACCCACTCCGTCGTACTCCGATCTCTGTATCCCACTCGTCTGATACCAATGGTGTGCAACAAAGGCAGCCATTTTTGTGACATGAGAAAGTTTTACAACTTCAGTATGTGTTGTCTGTGTGTTTCTCAGCTTTGGGCTCTTGATATGTCTTGCTAGCTTTGAGCTAATATTACTTAGCATGAGGCTTTTTCCACACAGTGGAAAAGTGGATAGTCTCTCCCATTTAGAAAGCAATCACCTTGTTTTAAACACCTATGTTTTTGTTTATTATCCGGACTCTTGACAAATGAGCAGTCAATACTGAATTAAACCTAAGAAATGTGCTGGACCAACCAAAGAAGATATTTAACAGCTGTCTAATGTAATCATAATAGTCATATGTCTGTCTTTCTGTGTTATGTGGTGAGTATGCTGTCTCTCTCTCCCTCTCTCTGTGCTGTCTCTCTCTGTGCTATCGCTCTCCCTGAAGTTTGTAATGTGCTGCTGTTGCACTTGCTGTGGTGTGTTGAATTGGGTGGCACTTGGTGTGTTGTGTAGAGGGTTCTCTCTCTCTTTGCTGTCTGTTTCTCTCCATGTGTCTGGTCTGTCTGTGTGCTGTCTCTCTCTCTCTCTCTATTTGAAGTATGAAATGTTGTCTGTTGCTATGTATGTGGCATGTAGCAGTCCTTACTGTGTAGTGCAGTGCATTCTCTCTCTCTCTCTCTCTCTCTTTGCTATCTTTCTCCCTCTCTCTCTCTCTCTCTCTCTCTCTCTCTCTCTCTCTGTTCTGTCTCTATGTGTGTTGTCTCTCTTTGTGTGGTCTCCTTTTTTGTGTGTGGTCTGTCTGTGTGCAGTCTGTGGTGGCTGTTAGCTGCTTGCTGTGTTCTGTGGCAGGTTCTCTCTCTCTCTCTTTGCTGCCTATCTCTCTCTTTGCTCTCTCTATCTCTCTCTCTACTGTCTGTTTATCTGCATGTTCTTCAGTATTGTTTAGCCATTCTATAATGTATTTAAGCAAACATTCTTCTTTGAAGGGCTGAGTGGCAGATTCACTCCTCCTTCTTTACTCTGATGTATCAAACATTTTAGTTCTACTTGTCATTTTCTCTTTCACCACAAGAATTGGGAATGGATGTTATAAATGTATTGTATGTCCCTTGAAATTTTAAGTAATGGCAATATTTATAGTATATAGGCCAGCTTAGGACAAATTACATTTTTTACGAGGGCTATTTTGCCTATGAGATGCAATGGAAGATTTTGCCAGTTATTTATTAAGAGTTTGTTATTAAACCCATTACAACTGGGTTTACGTTTTTACAAAAAAAATTTTTAGCTTTAAAGCAAATTGTAAGATATTTAGTTTTCCCATATTTTGCATTTAGGAATTGGAATTCTTGACTAATATTTTAGCCTAATCACAGCCTAGGCTGGTTTAATTGTTAACTATAGTATCTTTGACTTTTGAAATTAATATTGACTATATCATTCTATAATTAATGTTAATGTTAGTGGGCTTTTACCAATTAAAACACCTACAAAAGATTTCCCACATTGTATTGCAAGGGGTTCAAGGAAAGGATCAAATAATTAGGGAGAAAAGAGGCACTCTGTAGGTGGGAGTATTAGGGTGGATTTGGTCTTCAGGTACAGATGAGTATTCCAATATCCCACTGTAACTGGTGTGTCATGTAAGTGTTATTGAATTCTATCAAAGGCTTTCTCTGCGCCCATAGTAATGATTAGATTGGATTAGATGGGAGAAAGATATATTGACTGTTTATGTGTGGAATTGCATAGATAACTCTCCCATTATCAGAAACAAGGGTTTTCAGGTTGACTTGGTCTATTTTATATCTGCAACAGTTTCCCTAGGAGGCACCATTACTAAAATGCCTATAAGCTTCTGTCAAATTGTTCTGGAATTGAGCTTCCTCTGATTAGTGTTTTCTTTTCCAAAATAATAATGTTTCTGGAATAATTTTACCTCTCAGAAACATCATTGCAACTTACCAGTAAAAGGATCAGGTTTTCAATATGTTGTTTGTTATTTATAGTTAAGGCTCCAGAAGTGTATGATATGTGTTGCAAAGCATGTTAATTGAAAAGTGTTCAGATGGCAATTGACACCATTTTTAGAGTTGTTGCCTAATGGGATATGACTAGATACTGGAACATGATCTGAGAGATAAATTTATCACCTGTTACTGTTGTAAACTGGTGGACTGTAGAGATAATTGTATTTTAGATTATAGGCTTTGTAAAAAGCTTTGGTCAAGTTCATTGGGAGCAAATACATCTACAATTACACGCTGAAAAGAATTCAGTACTGCATGCAGTATTATATATTTACCTTAAGTGTCTTTTTTCCTGTAAAATCTGAAGATTTAGATTTTCTCTTAGGATGTATAACTAATGATGATCAGCCATTTTGTGTATAGTTTGTTATGTTCCTTATCCATATGACGTGTGTATTGAAGAAAAGCTAAATTATTTTTCAGTCTAATTATATGTGTCTAGATCTGTTTCCATTTTGAAGGGGAATGGATATCCCATGTACCAGCTAATCACTGTTAGTATTAAAATTATATTCCTTGTCAACAGTGGGTTTATTATCAGTATTAGTAAATATTTGGCTGCTTACAGTCAAATTATTTTCATATGTGTAAAAGAGTATCAGAGTGTGTCAAACCATTATAAAAATTAAAAATAAAATACTATTCAGCATAGGGACTAAACATTGGAATTGTTTTAAGACTCCCTTAATATACATTTATATATGGTTGGGTAAATTATGTATGTAAGTATTTAAGTGGTTAAGTGGGGTCTCCTTTGTCTACTTTCCCTGCTTGTGGCATAGATATAGCTCTACATAAATTTAAAAACATATAACAATATCATAATATAACTCCATAGGCTATTCCAAAAAATGGAAGGGTAACCATAAGTTTAGCCATCACATATAGCAACAAGAAAAGAATATCAACATTTCCAGTCACAGAATAGCTTATTGAATTATTGTAAAGTATGTATTCTTGCATGTTGGTTATATGCAATGATTAAAAACATTGGATGGGTTCCGTGAACAATTTAGTCTGTTTGTAAATCTATTCATTTGGCTCTCCTATTGATTTGGAGGAACACCAACTCAGGAGGCTTTTAAAATTCTTTTCAAACGTTACTAAATTATTTTCCAAGAGTATAATAAATATGAAAACAAACAAAAGCATAAAATAAACATATCTAGCTCTATCAGAGTGCTAATTTTACTGTAGACATAGTTCCCTCACTACCAGGTCTGCTACCAGCTAATACTGGGACCGGGTAAATTTTATATTTTAGTTATTGGCCTTTATCCTTGGACATTTCAGCTTTCCAGTCTACAGTTTGCTTATCAGTTTCTACGCTTCAGTCTCTCTCCAACTTCAGAAACCTTTTAGCTCCCATATACCTCTCTGGTATACACCTCGTGCTCCCACTTTGTCACTATATATATATATATATATATATATATATATATATATATATATATAGATTAATAATGAGTATTGCAATATAATTTGATATGTTTTGTATTGGACAAACGTTTTATTTATAATGATGAGCTTTCAAGAGCTTCAACATCTCTTTATCATGTCTCAAGCAATACTAACATGAGATGGAACCCTCAGTTTGAATAAAAACAGCAGATGCCGGGAGAGTGGTGACAGCATCAGACATCATCAGGTAAATATATATATGGGGAATAAACACAACATAGTAAAGGAAACATACATACACATACTATATACACATATATATCAATATATACATGAAAAAGCAGAGCACTGTAGTCCACAGTGATATATTTTCTGTTGGACAAACATCTCACTAAGAGTGCTAAGTCTGTTATAAGAAGAAAAAATTGCATGAAATTCTGATAATGTGTTGAAGAATGTGATCATCTTTATTTCAAATGCTTTTCTCTCTTTATTATTATCTTTATTTATATCTTGGATGTTTTTAAATTTTGGATGGAGTGATCATTTTGGCTAAAATGGTGTCCCACTGGGCTACAATAAGTGTCTTCGTTATGCTTTCTTATTGAATGCCTATGTAAATTCATCCCTAAATGCATTTTTTTGTCCAGTTTCTCCAATGTAACAGCCTGTGTCACATAAAGTACATTGTATTATATAAACCACATTGGACGATGTACATGAATATGATCATTTGCTGTTATAGGTTTTGTTGTTATGTGTGGCTGTGTCATCATTACAAATGTGTTGACATAATTTATAGGTACGTTTGTTACAAGGTTTAGTTCCATTTTTTGTATTCAGTTGTTCATTGGCAAATTTTCTGCTCACACGTTTTTGTTTCAGGTTTGGTGGTTGTTTAAATGCAAGGATGGGAGGTTTGGGGAATATATTTTTTTAACTCAGTATCCTCTGTTAGTAATGGTTGTAAATCTCTGATTATTTTCTGTATTTCTTCTAAAATTGGATGGTATGTGATCACTAGACGATTACGTGAAGTAACAGGTGTTCACTGGGTATTTTCATGGCAGTGGTTATTTTATGGGTAATAATACAGGGCTTGCAACCCTTTTGTTTGAAAGATTCAGACAGTGTTTTTAAATTGTTTTCACTGTCTCCAGTGTTTGAGCAAATCTGATTGTATCTACAGTATTAGCTTGACTATGGATGATGGCTTGTTTTGTGTGGGAGGGATGGAAACTGGAGCTGTGTAGGTAATTACATCTGTTTGTGGGTTTCCTATATATAGATGAGTGGAGAGTGCAATTGGTGATGGATGTAGTAGTGTCTTGAAATTTTACCTGTTCTATAGAGAAATCCATTTTAAGTTTTATAGATGAATGGAAAGTGTTGAATGAATTATGAAAGTCTCTGAGTTTATCTTGGTTAAAAGTAAAATAGTTGTGGGTAAGGATATATTCTATTAGTTTAACAATAATCTCAGGGCTATATTTATTGTTTTACATGTTGTTAAAAGAAACTTAAAGCATGCCTCCGTGCCATCTATGTGTGGGATGTTGCTGTAAAGAGACTCTACATCCATGGTGACAAGTAGTGTGTTAGCAGGTAGGTCTTTAATCTGATAATAGATCTTTTTGTTATCTGTGTCCCTGAAGATGGGCACAGAGAGAAATAACAAAACAAAGGGGGGACACTTTTAAGCGGCTAAATATGTTATGAATTGCCTCATACTAAATTTAAAAAAACAATATTTAATGAAAATTATTTAAAATGATTTTTATAATTAAAATCCGATCGTTTAAAACAAAGAATATATACAAACAGATCTCTGAATTTGTTCTCTAGAGAATACAATGACGTCAATACAGTAATTGGTTTAGATATAATGTGATATATTTTTTATTTTTAAAAACGACTTATAACCAATATATGTTTGTCCCTTAAGATTTTTACAATCTCTCTATAGCTGCTAAGTGATAATAGCAGGTGATAGATATTAGTGTTTTACAAATATTGGTTAGAGTTGCTCTATAAATTGCAACACTAACTATATTAGAAAAAGTGACTAGTGAGACTTTAAATGTTGCTTTATATATAGCAACATTGATATCTGTGTAAATAATGATTTACTATTCCCAAAGTATATTGACATATATATATTTGTGATTTATTTTTACATAAACTAATTAAATGTGATAATATTCAAATGAAAAAATAAAATAGTGAAAGAATAAAAAAAAGTGCTATACATTCTATACAAAGGTGCTATACATTCTATTCAAAGGTGGTGGAATGTATCCACTTAGCTGAATATATAACATCTATGAATAGTTTCTGTGTTTATACTGTTGGTCTTATCAAGATGTCTTGAGATTAAGAGTATCTGTCAGTATGTTGCTGATACTATTAGGAACAATAAAGTTTTAGAATTCAATCAGTTATGTATATTGGATTACAAGCATACAATTCCATAAGTAAGTTTTATTGCTTTTCTCACAAATGTTAATCAGTCTGACTGTGATTATCTTGTTACACTATCTTGGCTAGTGTCACTACTACATCCTACTATTGTTCAATTGTGTTATAAAGACACTAGCGACTTGCCCGTCAAAAAATGACAGTCAATAGAATTTTAAATCTGGAAATGCTGTTTGTGACACATTGTGATTCTCTAACACTCTGAATCTTTTTCTTATCTACAAAGAAGTAGTCCATTTTTTTTTTTTCAAGTAATATTGTAAACAGTGTGTAAGTTTTTCATAAGTACATTTTACTGCTTTTCTCACAAATGTTAATCAGTCTGACTGTGGTTATCTTGTGACACTATATTGGCTAGTGTTACTACTACATCCTACTAATGTTCAATTGTGTTCTAAAGATACTAGCGACTTGCCCGTCAAAAAATGACAGTCAATAGAATTTTAAATCTGGAAATGCTGTTTGTGACACATTGTGATTCTCTAACACTCTGAATCTTTTTCTTATCTACAAAGAAGTAGTCCATTTTTTTTTCAAGTAATATTGTAAACAGTGTGTAAGGTTTTTTATAAGTAAATTTTGCTGCTTTTCTCACAAATGTTAATCAGTCTGACTGTGGTTATCTTGTGACACTATATTGGCTAGATTTACTACTACATCCTACTAATGTTCAATTGTGTCATAAAGATACTAGCAACTTCCTGTTCAAAAAATGACAGTCAATAGAATTTTAAATCTGGAAATCCTGTTTGTGACACATTGTGATTCTCTAACACTCTGAATCTTTTTATCTACAAAGAAGTAGTCCCATTTTTTTGTTTTTCAGGTAATATTGTAAACAGTGTGTACGTTTTTTTTTAACAATACTAACATGAAATTGTTGAACTTTTTGTAAATGAGTCTCTTCTACTATGACAGGATGCTTTTTAACATACAAACTTCAATTTAAACTCCTGTTAAAACACATAGGTATTGAATCCAGAGGAAGGCAAACAGTAAAAAAAAAAAAACATTGCAACTTAGCCAATTGTCTCAAAAGGGGAAAAAAATGAATTCCTTCCTGACCCCATTAAATGGTGATCAGATTACTCCCTGGATGAATACTTTCTATTTAATTATACATTGCATTTTGTTAACAAATGTTTCTGCTACAAATGACATAAATCTTTTTTAACATTTACTAAATTAATTTTGCCAACTTTTTAACATACAATGCAAACTTTTTAACATACAATGCAAAACAATGCAAACATTAACATAAGATACTAACATTTAACCTTCATTTATTTTAAACTATATTGAGCTTGAATATTGAATTCAGAGGAAGTCAAATTTCAATAAATGTAATTTAACTTTGTAAATGTTTTGAAAGTGTTGTCCAAAAATAATTCCTTCCTGACTCAACTGGATCAATAATCTATATATTATGCACCATTTTATTTTTTTAAGAAATGATGATGCTGCTACTAACATTAACCCTTAATTACAAAGAATGCATCAACTTATCAGTCATTTTCAAATATATTTTTAAGCTTACAAACCTGTATGAAACATATTACATTTTAAACAATTTCTAAAATGCAAACTTATTGTTTTGTGGAGCCAATCATGTCTCAACTGACTTCCAAGACATTCCAATTCTAAAATTATCTTTGAAACTGTTTTCCTTTCAAAGAGCACAGCAGCCTTTTATTTCTGTCCTCCTGTCCTTTTTTTTCTTTCTTCCTTTTGTGTTGGTTATTATTGTAATTTTCTGAAATTGTTGACATATTTTTGTAACTGAAATAGTGTTCCACTAAGAAGAGGGCAATTGACCTTTAATTTCTTCCTTCAAATGAAACCACTATTATCTGTGATTACAAAACTTTGTAGTACACAATATTTTTTGTAAAAATACGGCCATCGTGCACCTTGAAAAAGCAACATAGAGTTGTCCATGTGCAAAAACAGGTTCTTTTAAAAAAATACCCACAGACTTAAAAGTTTGTCCTTGGGCTTTATTGATGGTTATGGCAAATGCCATGATAACTGAAAATTGTCTCATTTGAAGGACAAAAGGCAAACCACTCTCACTTAGAGCTAAATCAATTCTTGGTATAAAAACTTGTTCACCTTTATGGGTCCCAGTCATAATTTCTGCATGAATAAAATGATCTTTTAACTCATGCACAATTAATCTGGTCCCATTACAAAGTCCATTTTTTGGATTCATATTTCTCAATAACATGAATATTGCCCCTTTTTTCAACTGCAAAACATGTGGTGGCATTCCAGATGGGGTTAAAGAATTAATAAATTCAATACTAACATTCGATTCACTGTCTTTATCATCAGCCAGAACTGAATCTGCACTGTAATAATTATTTTGTGGTGCGTTGATGAATTTTTACATTTAATTATTTATTTATTATTATTATTATTATTATTATTATTATTATTATTATTATTATCTTGTATCTGTATTGCGTCAACATCTTCCGCAGCACTGTACAGGGGATAAGAACAGGGGAAATACAAGTTTAACAAATTCAAAAGTTGAAGGGCTCTGTTTTGAGCTTTGAATCTTAGCAGAAAGTGCTTTATCCCAAAGCACCCTACAAGACTGGAAACTCGCTACTTAAAATCTAAAGGGGATTAAAGGGCAGAGAACTGGGGAAGAGTAACAAATAAGGAATAGCAAGGGTCAGGAAGCAAGTGAAAGATGGAAAGAGTTTTATTTTAGATGGAGAGGGGAGGGATCCGAGGTGAAATACTAGTATGTTGGCTTACCCCTAGTGTTGAGATGATATATCTGCAAGTAGGAAGATATAATAACATGCATACAGTAGTGATATTAATAAACATATTGGCTCCAGGGATGGCACAGTTTCCACAGTCTCCTCCATACCTGCTGAGGTGTTGTGAATGCAGCTCTGAGACTCTCACAGATGTAGCAGGCCTTGAAGCAGAGTGAATGTGCACTGTTGAGGTGTTGTGAATGCAGCTCTGAGTATCTCACAGATGTAGCAGGCCTAAAACCAGAGTGAATTTGCACTTCTGAGGTATTGTGAATGCAGCTCTGAGACTCTCACAGATGTAGCAGGCCTTGAAGCAGAGTGAATGTGCACTGCTGAGGTGTTGTGAATGCAGCTCTGAGACTCTAACAGATGTAGCAGGCCTTGAAGCAGAGTGAATGTGCACTGCTGGGGTGTTGTGAATGCAGCTCTGAGACTCTCACAGTATTTAGATTCAAGGCATCTATATTTTTGGATGTTAATATCACTTTGTTTGCAATGTCTGAGTAATAGTCATTATTCAGAGTGTTTAGAAAGATTGCTGATATGAGTGATTCCTTGCAAACCATTTGTGATGGAATTTCAAGGGTATCATTGGGTAAATCATGCATTTGTGGATGTTTTCCTTCTCCAATTTGAATGAGCCAATTATTGAATTAATTTTGGCCTTTGGATCTCATATTTAATTCTAATTTGAGATGTGTAAATATTTTCCACAGTTATCTTTGCCTAAAATCTCCTCCTAACAGCATCACCTTTCCACCAAATGGCAAATTATTATCCATGACTTATTTTAAGAATCTATCAATACATTGCAAAGCATGACATGACATCATTGTTGCCTCGTCTATGATAATTAATTGACTTTTTTTTATTTTTTTGCTTGTAAAGAATTCAGTCGAATATCAAACACTGATGTTTCCAAAATGTGAACTGTTAGCTTAAATCCACTATGCACAGTTCTACCACCGTCTAACAAAAGTGCTGCAATTCCAGTTGTTGCAAATGGCATAGCTATCTGACCCTGTGCTCGAATGTAACTCCTCAAACAATTGTACAGATAAGTTTTTCCTGATCCACCCAGGCAGTCTATATAGAAATACCATTCTTTGACCATTTCAACATCTGTAGCATTTGTGATTGCATTAAATGCTTGTAACTGTAAAGTATTTAAAGTTGCCAGTTTTTCTTCAGTTTTTTGTTTTTGTAGCTCAGTGTCATAATTATCAAAGTTGATGTCATCTATAAGTCCAGGATCAGGCAAATTAAAACTTGCACAATTTAATCCATGAGCAAACAATATTTCTTGAATTTCCATTAAAGTTTTTAACAGTGGTATTGGCTCATTGTAACGTTTCAAGAAGTCTGCAGACATATTTAATTTAAATGTTTCCCACAAAGCAAATGCATCAGATACATTGCAAAACATGCAAATGAATGCAAATTGTTGTCTCATTTGCTTTGGCATTTGACATAGTGCTGCTTCTTCCTAACACCACTCCCATTCTGTATCATCGGCTATGAAGTTTTGATGTCTTGCAGCTAATAGTAAAGTATCATAAACTATGTAATTCACTGTGCGTAAATGTTTAAAACTTAGTGCACCGGGAACATGTAAAAGAAGTAATCTTAAACTGAAACGTTCAATGTCCCTTGGACTGACGGTATAAATTTGTGGTATTATTTGATGTGTATCTCTTCTTCGTTGTCGCCATAGACCATTTACAAATACATAGTGATATGGCATCTGAATGTATAAAAATTGTCTGGCCTGTGTATCCTGGCACTTTAATTTAAACCATGCAGTAAGTGTTGTATCTCGGTGTTCACTTTGAGCTAAGGCAATTCTTTCATTGCCTGCAGTAAAGCAAACAAACTGACTTTGAGGCAAATGTACAGCTAAACGATAGACAGCATGTGACCGATCATGCATCTCAAATTTCAGAAGCAGCTACATTGCTTCAGGAGCACTGACATAGCGAGCATTTAAATAATTTGAAAGTTCGTCTTTTTGTTTGCAGCACCTTGCACAACAACAGTTGCTGCATCATATCCTTTGTATATATATATATTTATACACATATTTGATTTAATAGAAGTGCAAGCTTCCACATTTATGTGTGCCTTTTACTTGATGAGCAAATGTGGATTGTATGGAATGACAAATCTATTATCAACCTTTTGTCCACGGATAATAGCTGTTTGTCCTTGTCTTCTTTTATACAAAGGGTATCCATCACAATTTGCATAAGTTTGCATTTTAAATTGTTTAGGAAATTCTTTAGTACATTTTTTATTTTCCATACATGGTGAATTATGATTCATATATCCACATGGCACATGAATCATTCTGTGTGTAACAATCTCCCAAAGTTTGGAATATTTTTCTGGCTCTGGCAATTCAGCAATAATGACTGAATCAACTCTCTCTGCAGTATCCAACTTATCTTTTTCCTGCAGGATTAAAAGTATGTGAGCATGTGGCAGTCCTCTTTTTTGAAATTCAATGGTATAAACAAAAGCCACACATTTCCAAATAACTGTGCTTTAGTTATATCATGTATTAATGAATTGAGTTTGATTTTGAATACTCTTGCCACTAAATCTGGTCGGTCAGAAGTAGTTTGTCCCGGATTCAAATTTTCCTTGATCTCTGGCCATTGAGGATTACATGTGAATGTAATGAATTAATCTGGTTATCCAAATTTTGTGACAATAGCCATGGCATCATTATATCTTTCTTGCATATTGCGAGGAGATCCTTGGAAAGTGGATGGCAAAATAATTGCTCTTCCAGCTGGAATGTCTCTGTTATTAGCCAATTCAGCAACATAATCTATCAATCCACAATACTGTTCTTCTCGTAGCTTATTTTGTTGAAATTTTATGAAATTTAGATTATTTGCTTCAATTTATAGATAGGAATCAATAATCCATTGTTGAGTGAGTTTGCCCCCACTTAAACTTGGATTAAAAGAATCACGAATAGCAGTTTGTGCCACTTTATATTCCAGCATCGAAATATTGCATCTAACACGAACATTACTATTGGGATAACTTTGCAATTGTAATTTTGGTTCCCATCCAGGTTCACCATTTGGAAAGAAAATGGGATATGTCATTGGATCTAAATTACAACTTAATATATTTATGTTTATAAAAGGTTGGTCTTCATTGCATGGATATATTCTAATAGATGACCATCTTCACCGTCTTCATTTTTAAAAACCATGGCAACCTCATTGACTGTTGGTAAATTATACAGTTTTTGATCAGTGTTGCGATCTCTTTTTAACACCATATTTACTCTTGACGTTGTCAATTGATGTCTTTGAGCATGTTCCTGTTGTTTTTTTTCAAGCTGTGCTAATTGTTTGTATGCTTGACTGTATTGGGTTGTTGGACATGATTTTATCCAGCTGTTCAAAGACTATGCGCAAACACTGTTTATTTTCTGGAAGCGTCATTCTTTGTTCAACAGCTTCCATTGTATCTAAGACATATAACTGTGCACATTTCCTTTGCTCTTGTGGGTGTAAATGTGAGGTTCGGTGGTAAATTTGTCCCTGAACTCTAAAACAGTAAGGACCATGTCCTGGTACATTTTCGGCTAATGTAGCACCCATTGAAGCAAATGAAATTGCACTGTTATAAGACCATATGTTTTTTTTAATTTGTATAATTTGGAAATGTTGGATCGCTCATGATACTTTGTAAGTTACCTGGAAATGGGTGTCATTGTGGAAGTCTTACCTTTCCTTTCTGACTGCCACTAATGAAATCTCCGTCAGTTGGTCTTTCCTTTAGAAAATGATAGGCCCCACAAAACTGACAAACAACATTAAGTAATCCACAATAATGAGTGTCTACTTTTAGTGCTCTACTAAACACATTCTCATGCACTTCCTCAACATAGATATCACTACAACTTTCTATATCTACATTGGCGTCATGTGTCTGTACATTGGTGTCAGTAGGCAATATAGTATCATTGGGCAATGGTTCACAGACCTGTTTTAGTTTTCAATTTTCTTAAAGATGCAATGAATGTAGATATGATGTCTAATTGATGTTCTTTCAAACGTAATTACTTAAGCATATATATATATATATATATCTTTCTCTTTTCTTTTTTTTCTTTTCTTGTAATGACCAATTAAAATCTCCAAACCTCCTTCATCTTCCTTTTTGATTTATTTGTGCAAAGTGACATCCTAAAAACCTAATTTATTAGCAAATTGTTCCAATCAATCTGGCACTATATAAACACCTTTTTTTTGTTTTTTTTTGTTATTCAAACTTTTATATATATGCTATGTGGTTATATCGCTCCCTATGAATCCCTAATATACTTTTCTTAATTAATCATTAAGTGTCATCAATTCCGAACCATAAGGGCATGGTAAAATCATATACTTGTGAACTTGCTGTTCTTTGTGTCCAAATCCTTGCAAATTCACTCTCTGCCTTCAGTCAGGTCAACGAGTAATCTATCAAATAACATGAAAATTTGTTTTAATCATAGAATTCCATTCCTTCTTGATTGAATGAACTCCATATATTTAAGTGCTTAGTAAAATTTAATTTTTTTTCTAAATTCTTCTAACCTCATCTTGTTTTTTACCTTATTATTAATTAATATTTCCCAAACAAATGTACATAAATCAGCTGTAAGACAGATATATAAGTGCATGTTAAAAATAGTTCTTACTTTTATTGCATTTTTTTTAAAATGATGACTAATTATTAATTAATTACATTATCTAATCAATAACTGTTATCCATTTTAGCAACATTTAATGTAGCCTTTTTTGTTCCCTAACTCCATAAATAAATTATATACCTGTGAAGGTGATCTTTATGGTGTTCAAAGGCTGCAAACATCATTCTCTGTGTTGAGTCAGCTGCAGATCAGATGAAACTGTGAAATAAGGTTGAAATCCTTTTTAATATTTTGCTTCATCCCTATCAGTCAATCACCAGCAACACACATATATTGACATAGATGCAAAACATAAAAGCATATTCCCCAATGTATTGTATATAATGTAAAAAAACATTTTTTTTAATGATTACTAATTATTAATTAATTAATATATTAATATACATTATTTAATCAATAAGTGTTATCAATTCAAATTTAATCAATCAATTCATTTTTTTTTTGCTGTATGAATATAATTCAATTCTATGCCTGTCAAGATTATCCTTATGCTGTTGAATGCCTGCAAACGTCACTCTCTGTGTTCAGTCAGCTGCAGGTACGCTGAAACTGTCCAAGAAGATAACAATAATTTGTAATATGTTGCTTCATCCCTATAAGTCAATCAGCATCAACACAGATATATTAGCATAGATTGAAAACATAAAAGCAATATTCATCAATGTATTGTTAAAGAAAAAAAATGTCTTGGTCCTGATTACTAATTATTAATTAATTAAAATATGAATATACATTAATTAATCAATAACTGTCATCAATTCCAACTAAGAAGACTTAAAATCCCTTTTTTGTCCCCAGGAACATAATTTAATGATATACCTGTAAAGGTGCTGTTTATGTTGTTGAAAGGCTGCAAACGTCACTCTCTGTGTTGATTCAGCTGCAGCGTCACTGAAAGTGTAAAAAAAAATGGAATTAATTTGTAATATTTGAATTAATCCCTATTAGTCAATCCACATCATCACAGATATGTCAGTGCATCTTAAAAGATACTTCTTTTTTTTACCTTTTTTTCATCTTATTCTTTACAGATTAATAAATTAATGTACATTAATAATAAATTAATCACTGACTAAATATAATCTAAATATGTAAGCATTAATATATTCCTAAACTAAATTACATAATTAAATAATTATTCAATTAATTAATATCTTACAAACAGATAAGCATGAAAGTATTGCTAAACTAAATCAAGCGTCAATTCTTGTTTCCTCAACTTTTTTTAAATTAATAATTAATTAATTAGTTATTTATCAATGATTATTAATATAATGTACCTTTTTTTTATTTAATATTCATCAAGCAGTATCCTAAACAGCTAACAATCTCTTTTGATTTTCCAGCAGCAGAAAATGTCCAGTCAGACTATCATCACCTGAGGAGAAAGTGTCAGTTCTGGGTCAAGTGTGCCCTATATATAGGCTGCATGCATGAGTCAAAACCATTGTTTTAGGTGGGAAATCCGCCATTTCACAATGTTTATGTGTAAATGTGTAAGTTAGTGTTGTAAAATGGCGCCGTTAGTCTATGTTTTACACGTTCCACGGTTATTTTCCGTCCTTCCTATTAGTATTTTTCTACCATATACATGTCTGGCTGTGTTTTACGTGCTTCGGCAATTTTCTGTTTTCTATTTCTAAATAATAGTTTTATGTATATATTTTTCTCATTTCACTTCACCAACTTAGACTATTGTGTTCTGATCCATCACATAGAATTCAGATCAACAAAACATTGAACTTAAGGCTGTAATGTAACAAAATAGGTTAAAAGTCAAGGGAGGTAAATACTTTTGCAAGGCACTGTATATATATATATATATATATATATATATATATATATATATTGTCACAAAGTCAAGCGGACCCAGGAATACATTACAGAAGGAAGATATGTCAGCACTAGGCTGATGAGGCCCATTAGTCCAGTGCTGACAGAATTAAAGCAATTAGCTGCACCTGAAGTGTCAAGCACACTATTTAAATCCCCAGGAACTAACAGCCAGGAAATGGAGTCTGGGGTAAAGTAAGAGGACAGACACTGGAAGTGTGGCTGCTGGAATCAGAGAGCGACAAACCAAAGAAGCTGCTGTTGGAAACATGTCCAATCTGCTGAGGACCTGTGCTGCAGACTGCAGCCACCTGCAAGGCCAAATATAATACTGAAAGGTCAGAAACTCCTTTTGTTCTTTATTACCCCCAGGGAAGAGACTGTTGTGCCTCACAAGTCGTTTTCTTCTAGAGTATACTTGGTACTCGTTACAAGGGTCCCTGGTGGTGGGTACACGGAGAGAAGGGTGGGCCGGTACCCTGGCCTCAAGGTGGCACTATACCACTTATAAGAGACTGTTTGTATCCTGGCCACAAGGTGGCACTATACTACTTGTAAGAGACTGTGTGTACCCTGGCCATAAGGTGGCACTATATACTACACATGAGAGACTGTTGTATCCGATCCACAAGAAACTCTGCTGGAAGTAGCACTACTGGATTAATTGTTTTCTCTGTGAATCATATTTCTCCGGAGCAGAGAAGCTGCACCAGGTGAAGTCACGGTGTTCCTGAATGTTTAGTCAGAACGTTTACGTAGATTTTTATTTAATTTTTTTTTCCCTCAAAGTTAATTACTACTTCTGGATCCTTTGTTTATGAATCCTAAAAATAAACAAGTCTCCTACATCATAAATCTATGTGTTGCGAAACCTTTTGTTACTAAAATTCCTGTTGTGAAACGGCCATCCTTGTCACAATATATACTGTATAGATTAATAATGAGGATTGCAATATAATTTGATTCCTTTTGTATTGGACACACACCTTATTTATATTGACTAGCTTTCGAGATGTTCAACCTCTCCGTATCAAGTTAAGAGACACGGGAGAGGGGGGAAAGAGACAAAGGGGAGGGAGAGGGGTGCGAGACACAGGGGAGGGAGAGATGTGGAAAGAGAGATATAGGAGAGAGAGGGCTGAAAAGAGACACAGGGGAGAGAGAGGGCTGAAAAGAGACACAGGGGAGGGAGAGGGCTGAAAAGAGACACAGGGGAGGGAGGGGGAAGGGTGCTGCAGGGAGGAGATAGACGCAGGAGGTCATTGGACACAGTAAGGTGAGAGGGGAAAGGGGATAGGGAGGTTAGTGGAGAGGGGGAAAGGGAGGACGTGGATAAGGAGGTAGGAGGAGGATGAAGGGGAGGCTTTGGGCAGTATAATATTTTTTAGGTAGCGCACTGGCAGTGGGGCAGGGGGAGTTTGGTTGGTCTGTGGATAAAACTGCAAGTTGTCGTCACGCTTGCGAGCCTCACAAAACGAGGCCAGCAGTTGAGGCCTTCCGACAACTACCTCTGCCCTGGCTCTCCCTGCCCCACTGCCGGTGCGCCACCTAAACAACAATGCCCACAGACCACCCCAACTTCCCCTGCCCCACTGCAGGTGCGCCACCTAATCAACAATGCCCAAAGACCAACCCAACACAGACCAACCCAACTCCCCCTGCCCCACTGCCGGTGCGCCACCTAAACAACAATACCCACAGACCAACCCAACTCCCCCTTCCCCACTGCCGGTGCACCACCTAAACAATGTTATACTGCCCACAGCCTCCCCTCATCCTCCTTCTCCCTCATTATCCACCTCCTGCCTTTCCTCCTCTCCAATAACCTCCCTATCCACTTTCCCCTCTCTCCTTACTGTGTCCAATGACCTCATGCTGCTCTCTCCTCCCTGCAACGAACCGGCATATGCTAATGACGGGACGTCACAAGGGAGGATGAGGAGGGAGGAATGAGACACAAGGGGCTCGCGATGAGCGTTGAAGGTGCTCACATTGGGTGGCAAACAGCATTGCCAGCCTTAAAATTGTTTTCCCGTCATTTTTGACGGGCAAGTAGCTCAGTGCCGTGCTCGCCATGAGCACCGAAGGTGCTCAAAGGGCCATAGACTCACATTGTGTGGCAAACAGCCTTGCCAGAGTTACAATTTTATTGCCCCGTAATTTTTGACGGGCAAGTCGCTAGTAGTATAATAAATAGTATATTTGTGTTGACATTTAAATGTCTAAAACAAGTAAAAAAAATGGGTTTCATGCCCAGAATTCCGAGAAATACAGTTATTACACTGCATTCTAGGAACCTTGACGGGGGCATGCAAATGTGTCCACAAAGGCTTTGCTCTTGCAATACATAACCATATCAAACATGACTTCCCTTCTTTTATATATATACTAGCGACTTGCCCGTCAAAAAATTACGGCAATGTGATGTATATGTTTGTCAAGTTGTTTAGTTATTAATATAGATTTTTGACACTTGTAAGTATTGTGATATGAACGTGTATTTTTGTAAAATGTTGATGTAATGGTTTTGTAACATGAAATTTGTATCTGAAGAATTGTTAACTTTAATATACATTGAATGCAGAGGAAAGCAAAAAGTAAAAAGCCTTGTTGAAACGTCCCTAATTTTAACATGAAGTTTAAAATATATGTAAGCAATAACCTTCAAAGTATATATTTTTAAACTTGAACTTTATTTTTTATGTAACTTTGGAAGTTGACAAAACATTTGTATAATTTTAAACATTATAAACAGGAACACAGTGAATACATTTTGTAACTTAATTTTGTATTAAAAGTATTAACATTTGAATGTAAAAACATTTGAACTTTAAATGAATAAGTATTAACATGCAATTTGTATCATAATAATTGTTAAGTTGAATATACATTGAATGTAGAGGAAGGCATACAGTAAAAACTCTCCTTAAAACGTACCTAATGAAAGTAATTCCTTACTGACCACATAAACTGGCGATAAACATTAATGTAGGTAGTAATCTTAAGATAACAGACAATATTTACATTGTGACTTAGAAGGTGCTTGAGCTCTTAACATAAACTTTATAATCAGTTTGATGAAATAATTTGAAAATATTGTTTTTAAACTTGTAACATTAGAAACATTAACACAGTGACTTAACATTGTAACATATTTTTTCTTAAAAATGTTTGGCAAGTATTTTGTGAGGCGAATTATCCATAAACATTACTTCCATTAATTATGACTGAATTAAACAACAAATTGTTATGTATTTTTGAATGCTTTTAAAAAATGTTTGCATGGCTTTAGTTTGTATCCTGCAAAGTTATAGTACTTCATAGTAGACAATGTTTTTAGTAAAAATACGTCCATCTTCTAATAAATCACCTTGACTTTCATTGTTTTCAATGTAAACTTTAATAGCCTGTGGATTTTTGCACTGTGACAATGCAACGTACAATTGACCATGTGCAAATACTGGTTCTTCCAAAAAAATACCCACAGATTTGAAAGTTTGACCTTGTGATTTATTAATGGTCATGGCAAATGCCATAATAATGGGAAATTGTCTTCTTTGAAGTATAAAAGGGAGACTACTTTCACTTGGTGCTAAATCTATTCTTGGTATGAAAACTCTCTCTCCTTTATGGGTGCCAGTTAAAATTTCAGCATCTATAAAATGGTCCTTTAATTGTTGAACAATTAATCTTGTCCCATTGCATAGGCCTTTTTTGGGGTTCATATTTCGCAATAACATGATAATTGCACCTTTCTTTAGCTGCAAAATATGTGGTGGCATTCCAGAAGGAGTTAGAGAGTTTATGAATTCAGTCGAAAAGTTAGCCTGACTTTCATTGTCATCAGCAAGTACAGAATCAGCACTGTGATAATTTCTTTGTGGTGCATTAATTTTTTTAAAGATTTTATTATTGAGGATTAATGCATCTTTATTTTTACACGTCAGTATGACTTGGTTGGCAAGCTCGGAATATTCTTCGTTATTTATGCTCCCTTCAAATATAGCCAATGTAATATCTTGTTGACAAATCATCTGAGGTGGGATCTCTAAAGTGTCATCAGCTAAATGTAGTATTTTTTCTGTTCTGCCTTCTCCAATTTTAATAAGCCAATCATTGAAATCATTTTGTCCTTCTAATCTCATATTTTGTTGCAGTTGAAGATGGGTAAAATGTTTCCATACTGTGCTTGACTTGATACAGGTTTCGATAATGTCAGTTCGATTTCCATGAACAACAACAGGTAATGTTTGTCTAAAATCGCCACCCAACAACATTACCTTTCCACCAAATGGAAAAATATTATCCATGACTTCACGAAGCAAACGGTCAATACATTGGAGGGCATAGCATGACATCATTGTGGCCTCATCTATTATAATTCATTTACATTTCTTAAATTTCTTTGCTTGTAAGGATTTCATGCGGATATCTGACACCGAATTTTCTAAAATAGGCACTGGCAGTTTAAATCCACTATGAACAGTTCTTCCACCTTCTAATAAAAGTGCAGCAATTCCAGTAGTGGCAAACGCCATTGCTATTTGTCCTTGTGCTCGTACTGAACTCATTAATAAATTGTACAAATAGGTTTTTCCTGATCCGCCAGGTCCATCAAGTAGAAATAACGCTCTGTCACCATGTCATCATCTATTGCATTTTTAATGGCATGAAATGCTTGCAATTGTAGTGTATTTAAAGTTGCAAGTCTTTCTTGTGTTCTTTCTGCTTGTAGTTGAATGTCATAGTCTTCAACGTTTATGTCATCTATAAGACCTGGATCAAGCAAATTAAAACTTGCACAACTTAATCCATGAGTTAAAAATACTTCTTGGATTTCCATTAACGCTTTTAAGTGTGCAATGGGTTCATAGTATCGTCCCATAAAGTCTTCAGCCATATTACTTTTAAAAGTCTCCCACAAAGCTAATGCATTTGGAGCATTTGAGAAGATACAAATAAAAGCAAATTGTTCTCTCATCTGTCGTGGCATTTGACATTGTGCTGCTTCTTCTAAACATCTTTCCCACTCTGTATCATCAGCGAGTAAGTTTCTATGTCTTGCAGCTAAATGGAAGGATTCATATACAATGTCATTAACAGTTCTTAATTGTTCAAAACGTTGTGCTCCTGGAACATTTAAAAGTAATATCCGTAAGCAAAAACGTTCAACATCTCTTGGACTGACTGTGTAAATTCGTGGAATTATTTTATTGCCTCTGGTTTTTCTTGGTCTCCATAATCCATTCACAAAAACATAGTGATATGGAATTTCAATATATAAGTATTGTGTTGCTTGAGCATCATTTGAATTTAATGCAAACCATGCAGTTAGTGTAGTGTGACGATCTTCACTTTGGGCCAATGCATTCATTTCATTTCCAGCATGGAAATAGACTAAATGTCGTTTTGGCAAATGTACTGCTAATCTATATACTGCATGTGATCTATCATGCATTTCAAATTTTAAAAGCCGCCATATAGCTTCTGCTGCACTGACATAGCGAGCATCTACATGAGATGCAAGTTCATCATGTACTAACTCACTACATTCAGGGTTGTCTGCACTTTTGACTACTACAGTAGCTGCATCATAGCCTTTGTAAATATATTTGTAGACATATTTAATGGATTTGATGGAAGTGCAGGCTTCTACGTTGATGTGAGCATTGTACTTCATGAGTAAATGTGGATTGTAGGGTACTACATATCTATTGTCCACTTTTTTTCCACGAATAATGGCACTATCTCCTTCTCTTCTTTTATAAAGTGGATATCCATCACAATTTGCATATGTTTTGTCTCTATAATCTTTTGGAAAATCTTTTGAACATTTATTATTTTCCATACATGGTGATTGTGGATTCAGGTCTCCACAGGGTCCATGAATCATGCGATGAGTAACAATCTCATATAGTCTACCATATAGTTCTGGATCTGGTAGTTCAGCAACTATGACTGCATCCACTTTGTCCGAAGTATCTAATTTATCTTTCTCTTGAAGTATTATCAGAAGATGTGCATGTGGAAGGCCTCTTTTTTGAAATTCAATGGTATATACATAAGCAAGACATTTGCCAAATAACTGATTTATAGTGAAGTCACATATTAATTCATTTAATTTGATCTTAAAAACTCTGGCTACTAAATCTGGTTGATCAGAAGCAGTTTGTCCAAGAAGTAGATTTTGATTAATTTCTGGCCATTGTGGATTACATGCAAATGTCAGAAATAAATCTGGTTTTCCAAATTTTGTCACAATAGCCATAGCATCATTGTATCTTTCTCTCATATTTCGAGGAGATCCTTGAAAGGAAGATGGTAAAATGATGGCTTTGCCAGCTGTCATGTCTCTGCTTGTAGCCACGTCAGCAACATAGTTTATCTTGTTGATATTTTATAAAGTTTAAATTATTTGCCTCAACTTGCAAATATGAATCAATAATCCATTGTTGTGTTAGTTTTCCACCACATAAAATTGGATTAAATTCATCTCGAATGGCAATTTGAGCTACTTTAAATTCAAGCATAGAAACATTATTTCGGATACTGGCTTTAGCATTTGGGTAACTGGGAAGGGTTAATTTTGGTTGCCAACCTGCTTCTCCATGTGGAAAAAAGATGGGATATGTCATTGGATCTAAATTTGGACTTAAGATATTAATATTAATAAATGGTTGCTCCTCATTTCTGGGATATACTCTAATGTCTCTTTGAAATGGTGGTTCTCCTTCATCATTCTGAAAGACCATTGCAACTTCATTTGATGTTGGCAAGTTATAACGACGTTTATCAGTATGCCTGTCTCTTTTAAGCACCATATTAACCTTTGGCATGGGTAATTGATGTCTTTGTGCATGAAGTAGTTGTTCATTTTCTACTTCTGCCAATTTTTTGTAAGCTTTACTGTAGGGATTGTTGTCCATAATGTTATTTAGCTCTATGAAAACACTGGGTAAGCTTTTTTTATTTTCTTCCATATGCATACGTTGGTCAACAGCTTCCATTGTATCTAGGACATATAGTTGAGCGAATTTTCTTTGCTCTCCTTGCTCTGGAAGTAAATGTGAAGTCCGATGATAAATTTGTCCTTGGACTTTAAAACAGTAAGGACCATGCCCTGGTACATTAGCAGCTAATGTTGCCCCCATAGATGTAAATGATATGGCACTATTGTAGGATCTTATGTTTGTCTTAAAATTTTTGTAGTTTGGAAAAGTAGGTTCAGTCATAATATTTTGTAAATAACTGGGAAATTGTTTCCTTTCTGGAAGTCTCTGGGTCTCTCCTGTTTAAAATAATAAGCCTCACAAAATTGACATTGAGTACTCATGTCCCCACAAGTATGAACCTCTTCTGCTAAAGACTTGAGTAAATGACAATTTGCAAAGCATATAGGATTTTGACTTTCATATTCATCAGGTGAAAGTCATGAAATGTTTGAACAACAGGTTCTAAATGTTTAGTTTTTTTCGTGGCTTTTCTTGGTATATGTTGTCCTTGTTTTGTTGAAATGTCCTGTAAGGTTTCAGTGAGAGGTTGTAAATGCTTTGTTTTTGCAGTTGCTTTTTTTGGTCTGTCTTGAATTGTATTTTGTAAAATGTCATCTGATGTTTGAGGAACAGGTTGTAAATGCTTTATTTGCTTTTTATTTTTTTTTGTCGTATCTTTCATTTTTGCAGCTGATAGTCTTTTATTTGCAAGTCTTTTGCGTTCTTTTTCTCGTCGAATTTCTTTCTCCTCAGGTGTCTGCTGGGCGTCTTGTCTTTCTCTAGTTTGACGTCTTTTCTTCTCTTCTTTGGTCTCGTTATCAGCCATATTAATCTGTAAAGGAAAAAAAAGAAATGTAATTGTGTATATTTAAATTTGTAATTACTGTTAAAGATTATTGTGCACAATTGGGGAAAAAAAGGTAAATCATTAATGTATCAGTTATATTTAGTTAAAAATTATAATTCCTGGCCTCATTGAATTAAAATTTGGCCAATGGAATACTGCTGTAAATAAGCAGTTAACATATTTTTTGTAACTAATTTTTTAGTTCTTGAAAACCTTGTTTGTGGATAGATGTTTACCACTGAAAAACTTTTTTGCTAAAAAAAACATTGATGTGGTTATTGAGCTATGTATTGCATAGTGGCAATTTAAATAGAATAAGGGACATAGGGCCTCATTCTATTATCGGTCGTAAATCGGCCGTAAGGCTGCGATTCCTTGCGGGGGTTCTGTTAACTCGCAATTCAATTATACGGCCCCGCAAGGATCTCCTCTTACGGCCGGCCGCGTATCTTGAAACCGGCCGTAAGCTCTGAAATCTAAAAACTCAAAAATAAATTCAAGCCTGCACTGTACAGCTCTGTAAATGCTAGGGATCATATTGGGGTACATGAGGATTAAAAGTAACCCACTCTCAAGCTTGCACATCAGCCCAAACCTGAGTTAAAATTAACTGTTTATTCTCCGGCTGCGGCGTGGGCGGGTCTGAGGTGCTCCAAGCACTCTGGACTTTTTACATGGATATTTTACGGATATTAAAAAACAAATATTTTACGGATTTGAGTATAGGGTAATTATGTGCTATTTTTGCTAACACCGAATATCACTTTAAAAAACTCTTCAAAGTGCAGGATGGCTTTATTTGGGCTATTTTATGTGCTTAATTGGTGCTAGCGGGACCTCTTTCCTGCAAGTAAGCTGCGGCTCGCTTTTAGCCTTGCAGAGAGGGTTCCCGGAGCAATTGAATTGCAAATAGGAATTTCTTACGGCCGATTTCCTTGCGGCCGTTTAAGATCAAAGGATTTCCTCTGGCGCGAGCGGCCGCAAGAGATAGCAAGGCACCGGCCGCAAGCCTGCCGGAATCCCCGGCCGGAGGGGAATAGAATAGCCGAATAGCTTGCGGCCGGTCCTTGCGGCCCCGCAACGGCTGCGGCCGCTAATAGAATGAGGCCCTAAGTAAGAATATGAATTTAGTTTGCTATGTGTTTGTGGTAGTTTTTGTACAATCCTATTTGTGCGCACCAATGTAGTTTGCTATGTGTTTGTGTTAGTTTGTTACAATCCTGTTTTGTGCGCACCACTTGTGCTAAAGTTATGTAGTCTTCATTGTACTGGTTATAGGTTGTTAAACATTAAAGAAGAATGTTAATGTAGTTTCCTATGTGTTTGTGTTAGTTTGTTACAATCCTATTTTGTGCGCACCACTTGTGCTAAAGTTATTTAGTCTTCATTGTACTGGTTATAGGTTGTTAAACATTAAAGAAGAATGTTAATGTAGTTTCCTATGTGTTTGTGTAATTTTTTGTACAATCCTCTTAGGTGCGCACCACTTTTGTTATTCTTATTTAGGCTTCTTTGTAAGGCTTATAGATTGTTAAACATTGAATAAGA
The DNA here is from genome assembly GCA_027410445.1 of Discoglossus pictus. NCBI lineage: Eukaryota > Metazoa > Chordata > Amphibia > Anura > Alytidae > Discoglossus > Discoglossus pictus. The sequence goes on from CM050164.1 coordinate 206,688,632, forward strand.
AAGTTAATTTAGTTTGCTATGTGTTTGTGTGAGTTTGTTCCAATCCTGGTTTGTGTGTACCACTTTGTGTGTACCATATGTTGCATAGTTTGTCCCTCATTCAATTGAATTTTTTCCAATGTAATAGTACTCTAAGGCCCTCATTCAATAGCAATTTTGACAATTGAATAGGGGTCTAAATAAGCACATCACATATATTTTTTAAAGAAGTTTTTAGTTATTAAGCATCTATCCAAAAGCAAGGTTTTCACTAACGAAAAACTTCTTTAAAAAATATATGAATATATGATTATTTTGATCCCTACTGAATTAGCAAAATCGCAATTGAATATGGGCCTAAATGTGCTTATTTAGAGCCAGATTTAATTGGGCAAAATAGCAATTGAATGAGAGGCTTTTGTTGCTGCATTTGTTATATTGTCGGGGGCCTCATTCAATTGCGTTTTGTGCAATGTAATAGAGCTCAATATGACCAGAGAGCATATTTTTTTACAGAATTTTTTAGTTAGTGAAGTTGTATCCAAAAGCAACGTGTTCACAAACTAAAAAGTTCCTTAAAAAAATATCCTCTGTGCTTATATAGAGCCCTATTGAAATGGGCAAATCACATTTAAATGAGGCCCTCGGCCATTAAAGATATATAGGTCCTCATTCCATTTGAATTTTGCCAATTGAATAGGGCTCTATATAGGCACATAACATATTTTTTGAACGAAGTTTTTAGTTATTGAAGACCTTGATTTTGTATCAAAGTTCATTAACTACAAATTTCTGTATCTAGGTCTAATAGGAATGCTAGGTTCCCAAGGTATTTACTACCCATAAGTTAATAATCTATATACAATGTGGGAAAAAAGTTTTAACTAAAGTCTTTTCTTCATGTTAAACTCTGGAATGGAGTATGGTAAAAACAGAAGCTTAATCTCTCTAGGAGAAGATGCCCAGTAGGGACATTATATATATATCATAGTCCTATTAAGACAAAAGACTTAAGTGCTCCTAAGTCTGTATTGTGCATTTTGTATAACTTTTTCCATGACCAGGAAACAGATAAACATGGTCTAAATAGATCCTGGTAAACCATTAAGAGAGATATATCTCTATATCTTAAGGACAGATCATTTCAGGCTATTAATATTGTGAACCCCAAAGGGTCACTAATATCCTATATATCCAGAAGCACTACATGTATTTATGTGCATTATATATTTCTGATAATTGCACTGACAGGTTTAATTCATTTGGACAAGCCATGCATTTTTTCCTCTACAATACTGTTAGGTGTGACTTCATTAACCCCTCTATTTAGAGTTTATATTACCAACAAAGTGGTTACATGCTCACACATCAACCAGCCTTTTTTATAACTTCTTTTTCCAATCCAGGATTTTTTATCAATTGTTTTTATGATATCGCCGTTGTTACCCCTTATTAATAAAGACTTTAGTTAAAAAAAAATTCCCACATTGTATATAGATTACAAATTTCTGTATAAAAAATATGTTATGTGCTTATATAGAGCCCTATTCAATTGACAAACTCACAATTGAATGAGGCTCATGGTTATTTTCTTTTTTATACTTAATACTTTACCTTGATTGAAGTGTCGAATGACAGAGGGTCCCCTCCTGCCAATCTTAATCCGCAGGTCTTCTTGTAGTATCTGTTTGAAAAAGAAAGTGAAATAGTTATTTGTATATTTCTTATTTTTCATGTAGCAAACCATGGCCTTTTGAGCATGTAATGTCTTGTGCTATCTTACCTGTTCTTCTTTGTTGGTGTTCTTTAAAAGGGATTGTGCTACACAGTGCACGGTGCAAATTGTTGAGTGACGCTGTTGATGCAGAGTCTGTTTGAATATTAAAAGAAGTAGAAAGATTGAGCTTTATGTGATCTATTGAATTGCACTAAATTAATGTAATTTAAATATACTTCTGTAATTATTTTCAATTGACCTTATTTTTTGGTGGTGGCTACACACATATGTCACATACATGAAGCACATTTCCATCATTTAATGTAATTATTTTGTGTGCGTTTGACATATCACTATACATGAATCATATTTTAATTGTTAAATGAACCTTATTTTTTGTTTTTTCCAACACACATAAATGTGTGTGTGTGAGATGTAACTATAGATGATACATATATGTGCGTGTCACATATCAGTATACATGACATATAATGTCATTTAAATGTAGTTGTTTAATTATTTTGTTTTAAGATCATTTTGTTGCAGTGGCAGCAATACACATATATGTCCGTGTCACATGTCACTATGCAGGGGCAATACACATAAATGTGTGTGTCACATGTCAATATACATGATACACATATATGTCCGTGTCACATGTCACTCTACAGTCACTATACATGATACACATATATGTCCATGTCACATGTCACTCTACATAAACCTCTTTTTGATATTGAATTATTTTAATTTTATTTTTTGTTAAATGAACCTTATTTTTTTTGACCTGTCTTGATAATAAAATGTAATATATTATAGCTTACCTCTCAGTTGTAATTTGCACAGTGTAAAGTAGTAAATTATAAAATAATTATCTTCTCAAGTAAAAGCAGCAGTTATCTATGAAGTAACTCCGTTCATCACCTGAGGATAAATGTATTTTTTTGTGTAAAATAGGCAGTATTTATAAACTTGTAGAAAATTCTGGAAAGTTAGACAGTTAGAACGCAATACGCATGCGCTATTTGCGTTCCAGCTTACAATTTGCGTTCCATCCGCCATTTTGTGCGTAGTATTGTTCAAAATGGTGTTTAATCTGATTGTGATACGTTCCGCATAGTATGTGTTTCATTATTGCGAGTAAGTGTAGTATAGTTACGTCTTAAGCCTCGTTTTCGTTTTGTTCGTCGGCCATTTTTTCCCTCGCTTAGCGATGGTATTATTGTCTAAAGTGTTTTATTTTTATTTAAATGAAGGTGTAACTTGTTTTTTTGAGGTGCTGGATGGTTGCTCTTGCTGTAGGTAAGCTTTTTATGTGTGTGTTGTGTGTATTTATTGTGTTTTAAATGTTTGTATGTCGGCGTGTTGCGTCCGATGTTTGTGAGGTCGTAATGGGGGTAACGTGTCTCGTATGGTGTTTGCGTGTGTAGCCTCGTTTTAGTTTTGTTAGTCGGCCATTTTTTGTGTCGCTTATCAAATTGTTTACTGTCTAAACTCTTTTATTTCGAGTCAAATGAAGGTGTAAGTTGCATTTTTTAAGTCGTGGATGCTCCCTCTTGGTGTAGGTAAGGTTTCTATGTATGTGCTGTGTGTATGTATTGTGTTTGAAATTTTGTAATGTTCGCGAGTTGCGTCCGAGTGTTGCGAGGCCGTAATGTGTGTGAACGTGTGTCGTATGTTGTTTGTGAGTGTCGTAATGTGTGTGTCGTATTGTTTGGGTTGCGACGTGAACTTTGCGAAGGTCGCAGTTGCTGGCATGGAGCGCCTTCGGCGCTCCATGCCAGCAACTGAGACCCTCGCCCAGTGCCCTCGCTATGCGAGGGCCTTGGCTCGCTTCGCGAGTCGCGGCCCTCGCTTCGCGAGCCCGCAGCGTTAGCAACAACTCGTACGCTCACAACTATATATGTTATATATTCCAAGCAAAGTCGTCCTGATTCAGAGAAAGACTTTGACTAGATGAAATTGAATAATTTATGCCACATATTGTACAAACAAAGAAACTGCTTCTAGAACCAGTATATGCAATACTAAAAACATTTGACTTTATAAAGACAAGGGGCTTTTCTACACAAAACATATTCTTGTATTATTAAACTAGACACAAGGATATGCTATGCAAGATAAACAGCAAGATACTTTAATATAAACAGCAGTATTTGAGAAAAATATTGTATACGTCTTCATTGTGCAGGGGCTTTTTTAATTGTTTCTGGAATGCCATCAGTGTAGTTCTGTTATACACATGTACAGGAGTATCATGCTGATATGTTGCAGCAAACAGTATATTTTCTATTGCTGAATATATATATTCTATTCTGTTTCTCTCAAATAACTTTATTTGGTGTAGTATGAAAGTTGTGTCCAAAATCATATATTATTTAATATATTTATTTAAATATACAGTATATATATATATATATATATATATATATATATATATATATATATAACCAGGTGTTAACCTGGGAGTTGTGGGAGGGAACTTCTCTCCTCCCCTATATAAACCACTCTTTTTATGTGTGTGTTGTGTGTATTTATTGTGTTTTAAATGTTTGTATGTCGGCGTGTTGCGTCCGATGTTTGCGAGGTCGTAATGGGGGTAACGTGTCTCGTATGGTGTTTGCGTGTGTAGCCTCGTTTTAGTTTTGTTAGTCGGCCATTTTTTGTGTCGCTTATCAAATTGTTTACTGTCTAAACTCTTTTATTTCGAGTCAAATGAAGGTGTAAGTTGCATTTTTTAAGTCGTGGGTGCTCCCTCTTGGTGTAGGTAAGGTTTCTATGTATGTGCTGTGTGTATGTATTGTGTTTGAAATTTTGTAATGTTCGCGAGTTGTGTCCGAGTGTTGCGAGGCCGTAATGTGTGTGAACGTGTGTCGAATGTTGTTTGCGAGTGTCGTAATGTATGTGTCGTATTGTTTGGGTTGCGACGTGAACTTTGCGAGTCGCGGCCCTCGCTTCGCGAGCCCGCAGCGTTAGCAACAACTCGTACGCTCACAACTATATATGTGATATATTCCAAGCAAAGTCGTCCTGATTCAGAGAAAGACTTTGACTAGATGAAATTGAATAATTTATGCCACATATTGTACAAACAAAGAAACTGCTTCTAGAACCAGTATATGCAATACTAAAAACATTTGACTTTATAAAGACAAGGGGCTTTTCTACACAAAACATATTCTTGTATTATTAAACTAGGCACAAGGATATGCTATGCAAGATAAACAGCAAGATACTTTAATATAAACAGCAGTATTTGAGAAAAATATTGTATACGTCTTCATTGTGCAGGGGCTTTTTTAATTGTTTCTGGAATGCCATCAGTGTAGTTCTGTTATACACATGTACAGGAGTATCGTGCTGATATGTTGCAGCAAACAGTATATTTTCTATTGCTGAATATATATATTCTATTCTGTTTCTCTCAAATAACTTTATTTGGTGTAGTATGAAAGTGGTGTCCACAATCATATATTATTTAATATATTTATTTAAATATACAGTATATATATATATATATATATATATATATATAACCAGGTGTTAACCTGGGAGTTGTGGGAGGGAACTTCTCTCCTCCCCTATATAAACCCCTCCCTTAACCTACATCCTCACCTAAAAATATTCACTTTTCAGGTTGCACGCCGTCCGTTTGCAACGGCCGGCTCCCCTGCTGTTCCTCTGCTTCTCGCAGGTTCGTCCCATGCCTTCCCGTTTCTCCCTCCCCTTTTTGGGCTCCCCCGTCTCCCCAGCCGGCCTCCTTCCACGCTGCTTCCCTAGCCGTTCCTGCACTCTCCCGCATCTCCTGTTCCTCCTCACTCCTGCCCTGCTGCCGATTCTCCCCTCCTCCTAGCCCTGCCCCGTCTTACCTCTGCGTCCCGATGGCCCCCTCCTGTTGCTCCACCGTCTCCGGTCTCATCCTGCGTCCTGCCGTGCTGTTTTCGGGCGTCCCGGCACGTCCCTCTCCCGGCTCGATTTCCTCCTCCTTGCTCCGCCGTTTCCCATGCCTCCCCTGCTGCTGCCCGGCTCCCTTCCTCCAGACACCTCCGCCGCCGCTCTCGGCACGCCCCTCTTTCGGCGGCCCCGCCTCTCTTTGTCCGGGTTCTCTGCTGGCGCTTGCGCCGCGCCCCTCCTTCGGCGGCCCCGCTTTTCTTTTGTTCCATCCCTCCTCCGTCCCATGCCGCGGCTCCTTTTTCCTTTCTCCCCTTCCTGCCCTCCCCTGGCCTGGCTCCTTTTCCTCGGGCACCCTGCTGGCGCTCGTGCCACGCCCCCCTCTCGTCAACTCCACCTCCTCCTGCCTCCTTCCCTGGCTTGGCTCTTTTTGCCTCCGGCGCCCCGGTGGCGCTCGCGGATCGCCCTTCTCTTGCCAGCTCCGCCTTCTCCTGCGCTCTCCCTCGGCGGCGCTCACGCCGCCCCTCTTCCGGCAGCCCCACCTCCTTTTCATTGTACCTTCCCTCGCTCAGCACTTCCGCTTCTCTTGCACCCCCTGTTCGCCCAGCGCGCCCTGCTTCGCCTCTCTTTGCTAGGTTGTTCCCCCTATCATTGCCTTTTTTTGGCCTCTACTCTATTCTCACACTCGGATCACGCTAGCACCAAACACTGCCATGTTCTCGTGCTGGCAGACTCAAATCAATCCTTTTAGTTACCAGCCATACACCTATCGTATCACTAAACGTACACCATACACCATTCAGTAATTAAAATTTACATGTGCAAATCAGACCTGCCAGAGCACATCTCCTTCATGCACCCGTCTCAGTCAGTCCAATTCACCCCCCTTTTTACCTGAGACCAAGTCTCTAGCTGAATCTAATCACAGGCTCACCTTCATATAGCATTACAATCTAGTAAATACATAACTACTATACTTCACAAACAACTTTTTCGCTTACCATGCACCCACAGTTACGCTTCGAACAGTCGCTTCCCTACGTCATACGCATCATTGCCATCACGCATTCGGCTCAGTACCATACGCCCAAATGGACTTTGCTCTAACCTCGTCCCCTCATCGAAACCATTCATTTCAATCTCTACACGTACGCCATGCCATATACCAGTCGCTCACCTCAAACTGCTTCTTTCTTTCACTAGACTCTAACGATAGCCATGGCCGACCAAGCCATCTCGGACTCCGAGAGCTCTCCCTCACAGGCCGCCTCATCTCCACCAAGATCACCATCTATACCAGGCAGCCATGCTTCATACCGTAAATTGGACCGTCCCTCGAATAATCCAGGAACTCATAGACAGAGACATACCATATCCTGCCACCGCCAGGAAAGTAGAACTCCACTCACTCCTAAAGGAATCTCATACTCAAAAGCCTCCCGACTTACCACCATCGGACCCCATCACCCAGATGCAACACATGTTGTCGGACATCGCGGCATCCATAAACTCTCTGGAAGCACGAATGACCAGACTAGAAGACCCACGAACCCTGGGACCAAAACCAGGCCCCACAACTTATGCTGACAGACCAGGTGAGACTTCAAACATCCCTCCTGCCAATATGCCATCCCATTTCATCTCCCCTCAAATCGGGAAAGATATATTAGACGGCAAGGACATCAACCTTGTGCTATTACTTATTCCAACCCAAGAAGGTTCAGAGAATAAAACCATGACACAGGGGGATGTATCCATTACGATCCGTGCCAAAGATCCTCGCCTGAATCGAAAACTGACGATTACCGAATTTGTGTCCATCTGGCCTCGGCCACACACAGCGCCAAACGCCGACGATAACGAAATTCCAGCCCTCTACGCCACAGTCGCTTGGGGCAAACAGTGGACAGTCCAAACCATTCTCCTGCTCACGAATCACGTGCCAACTCACCGCACATTAACCAAACTCAAAACAGACGACATCGCATCCATGTCGCTAATACGAGAGTTGGCTTACATCTGCCTCATAAACCAATGTCACATTTATTCCAAACTCATCACTGCTCACCTTACCATACCTGTTTTTTCTCCACAGGATATCCAATCAGTGCCTCACCACTACAAGAACATCCAACCACCTCAAGTTCCACACAACCTGGCTTGACGACACTGATCCGAGCAGCCCAAGATACCATGCGTCAAGGACTGTCGTCCAATACACAAAGGACATATGCTAGAGCATGCCACTTATTTACTATATTCACTGCCCATTACCGAATAAAACCTCCATATACTTCCACCACCATAACCGCCTTTGCCTCCCATTGCGATTGTCGTCTCCACTTACACCTGCACACCATCAAAACGTATCTAGCGGGCGTGCAGTTTCACCTCACCGCCCTATTTCAAACCGACAAATCAATCATATCATCGCCTCAAATCAAATCATTTCTCAGAGGCCTACAGCACAGAGCACCCCCCTCCAAACTACAACGTCATCCCATTAATGGCGCACTTTTCAAAAGGTTGACCACCCTGCTTTCCACTAACCCATTCGGCCCCGACACATCCAGGACGATCCGAGGGGCCATCATGCTTGCTTACTACGGCTTCCTGCGTCCAGGTGAGTTTACCACTTCGCAAAACAACCCTCACTATCTCACCAAGCAGGACATAACTTTACATCCAGATCACTTCACGCTCACACTCCAGCGCACAAAAACAAGTTGCAAACCCATACTCATAACATACTATCCATCACACAACGACTGGTGTCCAGTCTCCACTATTAAATCCCACTTAAATTCAATATCTTCCAATCCAACCACTCACCCTCTCCTGAGCTTATCAAGCCAACCCTTGTCCACCACCTCCTTCATACACCACATTAGACTGCTGCTACTCAAACTCGGCCTAGACCCTTACAGCTATTCAGGACACTCTTTTAGCATTGGAGCCACCTCTTCAGCCTCCAAAGCCAACATTCCCACGCACATTATTCAATCCATGGGTCGATGGAAGTCAAATTGCTACACCCGCTACATACCTTTTCCCATTGCAGAAACTAAACAGGCTTTTCAAACCATCACTCATTAACCTTCTCCCTAAAATTCTGCTCACGTTTTGGCATCTAAGCAGTCTAAAATGGGTCTAGTAGCAATTGCCACACACCAGCCACTACCCAAGAGAAGGTCACGACCACAAAAAAACAGGTATTAGCCTGGAAGTTGTGGGAGGGAACTTCTCTCCTCCCCTATATAAACCCCTCCCTTAACCTACATCCTCACCTGAAAATATTCACTTTTCCCTCCCACCTCACCCCAATTTAGGCATTCTCCTCTACCCCTAAGCCCTCTAAGCAGACTAAAATGGGTCTAGTAGCAATTGCCACACACCAGCTACTACCCAAGAGAAGGTCACCACCACAAATATATATATACTAGCGACTTGCCCGTCAAAAAATGACGGCAATGTGATGTATATGTTTGTCAAGTTGTTTAGTTATTTATATATATATTTGACCCTTGTAGGTATTGTGATATGAACGTGTATTTTTGTAAAATGTTAATGTAATGGTTTTTTTAACATGAAATTTGTATGTGAAGAAATGTTCACTTTAATATACATTGAATATAGAGGGAAGCAAAAATGAAAAAGCCTTGTTGAAACGTCCCTAATTTTAACATGAATTTTAAAATATATGTAAGCAATAACGTTCAAAGTATATATTTTTAAACTTGATCTTTATTTTTTATGTAACTTTGGAAGTTGACAAAATATTTGTATAATTTTGAACATTATAAACAGGAACACAGTGAATACATTTTGTAACTTCATTTTGTATTAAAAGTATTAACATTTGAATGTAAAAACAGTTGAACTTTAAATTAATAAGTATTAACATGCAATTTGTATCAGAATAATTGTTAAGTTGAATATACATTGAATGTATAGGAAGGCATACAGTAAAAACTCTCATTAAAACGTACCAAATGAAAGTAATTACTTACTGATCACATAAACTGTCGATAAACATTAATGTAGGTAGTAATCTTAAGATAACAGACAATATTTACATTGTGACTTAGAAGGTGCTTGAGCTCTTAACATAAACTTTATAATCAGTTTGATGAAATAACTTGAAAATATTGTTTTTAAACTTGTAACATTAGAAACATTAACACAGTGACTTAACATTGTTACATAATTTTTCTTAAAAATGTTTGGCAAGTATTTTGTGAGGCGAATTATCCATAAACATTACTTCCATTAATTATGACTGAATTAAACAACAAATTGTTATGTATTTTTGAATGCTTTTAAAAAAATGTTTGCATGGCTTTAGTTTGTATCCTGCAAAGTTATAGTACTTCATAGTAGACAATGTTTTTAGTAAAAATACGTCCATCTTCTAATAAATCACCTTGACTTTCATTGTTTTCAATGTAAACTTTAATAGCCTGTGGATTTTTGCACCGTGACAATGCAACGTACAATTGACCATGTGCAAATACTGGTTCTTCCAAAAAAATACCCACAGATTTGAAAGTTTGACCTTGTGATTTATTAATGGTCATGGCAAATGCCATAATAATGGGAAATTGTCTTCTTTGAAGTATAAAAGGGAGACTACTTTCACTTGGTGCTAAATCTATTCTTGGTATGAAAACTCTCTCTCCTTTATGGGTGCCAGTTAAAATTTCAGCATCTATAAAATGGTCCTTTAATTGTTGAACAATTAATCTTGTCCCATTGCATAGGCCTTTTTTGGGGTTCATATTTCACAATAACATGATAATTGCACCTTTCTTTAGCTGCAAAATATGTGGTGGCATTCCAGAAGGAGTTAGAGAGTTTATGAATTCAGTCAAAAAGTTAGCCTGACTTTCATTGTCATCAGCAAGTACAGAATCAGCACTGTGATAATTTCTTTGTGGTGCATTAATTTTTTTAAAGATTTCATTATTGAGGATTAATGCATCTTTATTTTTACACGTCAGTATGACTTGGTTGGCAAGCTCGGAATATTCTTCGTTATTGATGCTCCCTTCAAATATAGCCGATATAATATCTTGTTGACAAATCATCTGAGGTGGGATCTCTACAGTGTCGTCAGCTAAATGTAGTATTTTTTCTGTTCTGCCTTCTCCAATTTTAATAAGCCAATCATTGAAATCATTTTGTCCTTCTGATCTCATATTTTGTTGCAGTTGAAGATGGGTAAAATGTTTCCATACTGTGCTTGACTTGATACAGGTTTCGATAATGTCAGTTCGATTTCCATGTACAACAACAGGTAATGTTTGTCTAAAATCGCCACCCAACAACATTACCTTTCCACCAAATGGAAAAATATTATCCATGACTTCACGAAGCAAACGGTCAATACATTGGAGGGCATAGCATGACATCATTGTGGCCTCATCTATTATAATTAATTTACATTTCTTAAATTTCTTTGCTTGTAAGGATGTCATGCGAATATCTGACAAAGAATTTTCTAAAATAGGCACTGGCAGTTTAAATCCACTATGAACAGTTCTTCCACCTTCTAATAAAAGTGCAGCAATTCCAGTAGTGGCAAACGCCATTGCTATTTGTCCTTGTGCTCGTACTGAACTCATTAATAAATTGTACAAATAGGTTTTTCCTGATCCGCCAGGTCCATCAAGTAGAAATAACGCTCTGTCACCATGTCATCATCTATTGCATTTTTAATGGCATGAAATGCTTGCAATTGTAGTGTATTTAAAGTTGCAAGTCTTTCTTGTGTTCTTTCTGCTTGTAGTTGAATGTCATAGTCTTCAAAGTTTATGTCATCTATAAGACCTGGATCAGGCAAATTAAAACTTGCACAACTTAATCCATGAGTTAAAAAGACTTCTTGGATTTCCATTAACGCTTTTAAGTGTGCAATGGGTTCATTGTATCGTCGCATAAAGTCTTCAGCCATATTACTTTTAAAAGTCTCCCACAAAGCTAATGCATTTGGAGCATTTGAGAAGATACAAATAAAAGCAAATTGTTCTCTCATCTGTCGTGGCTTTCGACATTGTGCTGCTTCTTCTAAACATCTTTCCCACTCTGTATCATCAGCAAGTAAGTTTCTATGTCTTGCAGCTAAATGGAAGGATTCATATACAATGTCATTAACAGTTCTTAATTGTTCAAAACTTTGTGCTCCTGGAACATTTAAAAGTAATATCCGTAAGCAAAAACGTTCAACATCTCTTGGACTGACTGTGTAAATTCGTGGAATTATTTTATTGCCTCTGGTTTTTCTTGGTCTCCATAATCCATTCACAAAAACATAGTGATATGGAATTTCAATATATAAGTATTGTGTTGCTTGAGCATCATTTGAATTTAATGCAAACCATGCAGTTAATGTAGTGTAACGATCTTCACTTTGGGCCAATGCATTCATTTCATTTCCAGCATGGAAATAGACTAAATGTCGTTGTGGCAAATGTACTGCTAATCTATATACTGCATGTGATCTATCATGCATTTCAAATTTCAAAAGCCGCCACATAGCTTCTGGTGCACTGACATAGCGAGCATCTACATGAGATGCAAGTTCATCATGTACTAACTCACTACATTCAGGGTTGTCTGCACTTTTGACGACTACAGTAGCTGCATCATAGCCTTTGTAAATATATTTGTAGACATATTTAATTGATTTGATGGAAGTGCAGGCTTCTACGTTGATGTGGGCGTTGTACTTCATGAGTAAATGTGGATTGTAGGGTACTACATATCTATTGTCCACTTTTTTTCCACGAATAATGGCACTATCTCCTTCTCTTCTTTTATAAAGTGGATACCCATCACAATTTGCATATGTTTTGTCTCTATAATCTTTTGGAAAATCTTTTGAACATTTATTATTTTCCATACATGGTGATTGTGGATTCAGGTCTCCACAGGGTCCATGAATCATGCGATGAGTAACAATCTCATATAGTCTACCATATAGTTCTGGATCTGGTAGTTCAGCAACTATGACTGCATCCACTTTGTCCGAAGTATCTAATTTATCTTTCTCTTGAAGTATTATCAGAAGATGTGCATGTGGAAGGCCTCTTTTTTGAAATTCAATGGTATATACATAAGCAAGACATTTGCCAAATAACTGATTTATAGTGAAGTCACGTATTAATTCATTTAATTTGATCTTAAAAACTCTGGCTACTAAATCTGGTCGATCTGAAGCACTTTGTCCTAGAAGTAGATTTTGATTAATTTCTGGCCATTGTGGATTACATGTAAATGTCAGAAATAAATCTGGTTTTCCAAATTTTGTCACAATAGCCAGAGCATCATTGTATCTTTCTCTCATATTTCGAGGAGATCCTTGAAAGGAAGATGTAAAATGATGGCTTTGCCAGCTGTCATGTCTCTGCTTGTAGCCACGTCAGCAACATAGTCCATGAGTCCACAATATTGTTCTACACGTAGTTTATCTTGTTGATATTTTATAAAGTTTAAATTATTTGCCTCAACTTGCAAATATGAATCAATAATCCATTGTTGTGTTAGTTTTCCACCACATAAAATTGGATTAAATTCATCTCGAATGGCAATTTGAGCTACTTTAAATTCAAGCATAGAAACATTATTTCGGATTCTGGCTTTAGCATTTGGGTAACTGGGAAGGGTTAATTTTGGTTGCCAACCTGCTTCTCCATGTGGGAAAAAGATGGGATATGTCATTGGATCTAAATTTGGACTTAAGATATTAATATTAATAAATGGTTGCTCCTCATTTCTGGGATATACTCTAATGTCTCTTTGAAATGGTGGTTCTCCTTCATCATTCTGAAAGACCATTGCAACTTCATTTGATGTTGGCAAGTTATAACGACGTTTATCAGTATGTCTGTCTCTTTTAAGCACCATATTAACCTTTGGCATGGGTAATTGATGTCTTTGTGCATGAAGTTGTTTTTCATTTTCTACTTCTGCCAATTTTTTGTAAGCTTTACTGTAGGGATTGTTGTCCATAATGTTATTTAGCTCTATGAAAACACTGGGTAAGTATTTTTTATTTTCTTCCATCTGCATACGTTGGTCAACAGCTTCCATTGTATCTAGGACATATAGTTGAGCGAATTTTCTTTGCTCTCCTTGCTTTGGATGTAAACGTGAAGTCCGATGATAAATTTGTCCTTGGACTTTAAAACAGTAAGGACCATGTCCTGGTACATTAGCAGCCAATGTTGCCCCCATAGATGCAAATGATATGGCACTATTGTAGGATCTTATGTTTGTCTTAAAATTTTTGTAGTTTGGAAAAGTAGGTTCAGTCATAATATTTTGTAAATAACTGGGAAATTGTTTCCTTTTTGGAAGTCTCTGGGTCTCTCCTGTTTAAAATAATAAGCCTCACAAAATTGACATTGAGTACTCATGTCCCCACAATTATGAACCTCTACTGCTAAAGACTTGAGTAAAGGACAATTTGCAAAGCATATCGGATGTTGACTTTCATATTCATCAGGTGAAAAGTCATGAAATGTTTCAACAACAGGTTCTAAATGTTTAGTTTTTTTCGTGGCTTTTCTTGGTATATGTTGTCCTTGTTTTGTTGAAATGTCCTGTAAGTTTTCAGTAAGAGTTTGTAAATGCTTTGTTTTTGTAGTTGCTTTTTTTGGTCTGTCTTGACTGGTATCTTGTAAAATGTCATCTGATGTTTGAGGAACAGTTTGTAAATGCTTTATTATCTTTTTATTTTTTTTTGTTGTATCTTTCATTTTTGCAGCTGATAGTCTTTTATTTGCAAGTCTTTTGCGTTCTTTTTCTCGTCAAATTTCTTTCTCCTCAGGTGTCTGCTGGGCGGCCCATCTCTCTTGTCTTTCTCTAGTTTGACGTCTTTTCTTCTCTTCTTTGGTCTCGTTATCAGCCATATTAATCTGTAAAGGAAAAAAAAGAAATGTAATTGTGTATATTTAAATTTGTAATTCCTGTTAAAGATTCTTGTGCACAATTGGTGAAATAAAAGGCAAATCATTAATGTATCAGTTATATTTAGTTAAATTTAGTATTTAGTTAAATATATTTAGTTATAATTCCTGTCCTCACTGACTAAGAATTTGTCCAATGGAATACTGCTGTAAATAAGCATGTAACATATTTTTTTTAAATAATGTTTTTATTTATTAAAAACGTTGTTTGTGGATAGATATTTACCACTGCAAAACTTCTTTGCTAAAAAAACATTGATGTGGTTATTGAGCTATGTATTGCATAGTGGCAATTTAAATAGAATAAGGGAGATAGCATTTTTTTTTATTTTTTTTTCTGTTGACACGGATGCAACTGAAAGCTGTTTCTTTAGTTTTCTCCTTTTGTACTTATTATACTGTACCTTGGTTGAAGTGTGATTTAAATCCGAATGTTTGTTGGTCCTCGGTTGAAAATCGTTGTCCAATGGTGTGGTCCTCTGTTGGAAGTCCTCGTCCGATGGTGTGGTCCTCTGTGTAAAATCCTGGTCCTATGGTCTGGTCCTCTGTTGAAAGTCGTGGTCCGATGGTGTCGTCCTGTGGCGATAGCCCTCGTCCGATGTTGTGGTCCTCTGGCGATAGCCCTCGTCCGATGTTGTGGTCCTTTGGTGAAAGTCCTCGTCCGATGGTCTGGTCCTGTGTTGAAATTCCTCGTCCGCTGGTCTGGTCCTGTGTTGAAAGTCCTCGTCCTCGTCCGATTTATTTTGCTATGTGTTTGTGTGAGTTTGTTCCAATTCTGTTTTGTGTGTAGCACTTTGGGCCTCATTCAATTGCGATTTGGCTAATTGAATCGTGCCCTAAATAAGCACATAGCATATTTTTTTAAAGAAGTTTTTAGTCAGTGAAAAACTTTCTTTTGGATAGAAAAACTTCTTTAAAAAAAAATGTTATGTTCTTATTTAGAGCCCTATTCAATTGGGCAAATTGCAATTGAATGAGGGCCTTTGTGTGTACCATATGTTGCATAGTTTGCCCCTCATTGAATTGCCTTTTTTCCAATGTAATAGTACTCTAAGGCCCTCATTGAATTGCAATTTTGAAAATTGAATAGAGGTCTAAATAAGCACATCACATATATTTGTTAAAGAAGTTTTTAGTTATTAAGCATCTATCCAAAAGCAAGGTTTTCACTAACGAAAAAGTTCTTTAAAAAATATATGTTATGTGACTATTTGGATCCCTATAGAATTAGCAAAATGGCAATTGAATAAGGGCCTAAATGTGCTTATTTATAGCCATATTCAATTGTCCAAAATAGCAATTGAATGAGGGCCTTTGGTTGCTGCATTTGTTATATTGTGGTGGCCTCATTCAATTGTGTTTTGGCCAATGGAATAGAGCTCAGTATCACCACAGAGCATATTTTTTTACCGAATTTTGTATTTAGTGAACTTGTATCCAAAAGCAACGTGTTCACTAAATAAAAAGTTCCTTTAAAAAATATGGTCTGTGCTTATATAGAGCCCTATTGAAATGGGCAAATCACATTTTAATGAGGCCCTTGGCCATTAAACATATATAGGTCCTCATTGAATTGCAATTTTGCCAATTGAAGAGGGCTCTATATAAGCACATAACATATTTATTAAACAAAGTTTTTAGTTATTGAAGACCTTGATTTTGGAAAGAAGTTCATTAACTAAAAAGTTATGTCTAAAAAATATGTTATGTGCTTATATAGAGCCCTATTTAATTGAGCAACTCGCAATTGAATGAGGCTCATAGTTCGTTTCTTTTTTATACTTAATACTTTACCTTGATTGAAGTGTCGAATGACAGAGGGTCCCCTCCTGCCAATCTTAATCCGCCGGTATCCTTGTAGTGTCTGTTTGAAAAAGAAAGTGAAATAGTTATTTGTATATTTTTAATTTTTCATGTAGCAAAGCACGGCCTTTTGAGCACGTGATGTCTTGTTGTATCTTACCTGTTGTTCTTTGTTGGTGTTCTTTAAAAGGGATTGTGCTTCACCATGCACGGTGCAAATTGTTGAGTGACGCTGTTGATGCAGAGTCTGTTTGAATATTAAAAGAAATAGAAAGATTCAGCTTTATGTGATCTATTGAATTGCAGTAAATTAATGTCATTTAAATATACTTCTGTAATTATTTTCAATTGACCTTATTTTTTGGTGGTGGCTACACACATATGTCACATACATGAAGCACATTCCATAGTTTAATGTAATTATTTTGTGTGCGTGTGACATATCACTATACATGAATCATATTTAAATTGTTAAATTAACCTTATAAATTTTTTTTCCAACACACATAAATGTCTGTGTGTGAGATGTAACTATAGATGATACATATATGTGCGTGTCACATATCAGTATACATGACATATAATGTCATTTAAATTTAGTTGTTTAATGATTTTGTTATAAGCTAATTTTGTTGTAGTGGCAATACACATAAATGTGCGTGTCACATGTCACTATACATTATAGACATATATGTGCGTGTCACATGTCACTATACATTATAGACATATATGTGCGTGTCACATGTCACTATACATAAACCTCTTTTTGATATTGAATTATGTTTTTTTGTTGTTTTGTTAAATGAACCGTATTTTTTTTGTGGGCCTATACACATAAATGTGCGTGTGACATGTCACTACATAAATCACATTTTCCTGGTTTATTTTCTTTTTTTTTGTTC
Organism: Discoglossus pictus; assembly: GCA_027410445.1. Classification (NCBI taxonomy): domain Eukaryota; kingdom Metazoa; phylum Chordata; class Amphibia; order Anura; family Alytidae; genus Discoglossus; species Discoglossus pictus. The sequence continues at coordinate 206,705,893 of CM050164.1, forward strand.
TGTCCTGATAATAAAATGTAATATATTATAGCTTACCTCTCAGTTGTAATTTGCACAATGTAAAGTAGTAAATTAGTAAAGAATTGTCTTCTCAAGTAAAAGCAGCATATGAAGTCACTCCGTTCATCACCTGAGGAGAAATGTATTTTTTTGTGTAAAATAGGCAGTATTTATAAACATGTAGAAAGTTCTGGAAAGTGAGACCGTTAGAACGCAATACGCATGCGCTATTTGCGTTCCAGCTTACAATTTGCGTTCCATCCGCCATTTTGTGCATAGTATTGTTCAAAATGGTGTTTAATATGATTGTGATACGTTCCGCATAGTATGTGTTTCATTATTGCGAGTAAGTGTAGTATAGTTACGTCTGAAGCCTCGTTTTCGTTTTGTTCGTCGGCCATTTTTTCTCTCGCTTAGCGATGGTATTATTGTCTAAAGTGTTTTATTTTGATTTAAATATAGATGTAACTTGTTTTTTTGAGGTGCTGGATGGTTCCTCTTGCTGTAGGTAATCTTTTTATGTGTGTGTTGTGTGTATTTATTGTGTTTTAAATGTTTGTATGTCGGCGTGTTGCGTCCGATGTTTGCGAGGGCGTAATGGGGGTAACGTGTCTCGTATGGTGTTTGCGTGTGTAGCCTCGTTTTCGTTTTATTCGTCGTACATTTTTTGTGTCGCTTAGCAAATTATTTAGTGTCTAAACTCTTTTATTTTGAGTGCAATTAACTTGTAAGTTGCATTTTTGAGGTCCTGGATGCTTCCTGTTTCTGTAGGTAAGGTTTTTATGTATGTGCTGTGTGTATGTATTGTGTTTTTAATTTTGTAATGTTCGCGAGTTGCGTCCGAGTGTTGCGAGGCCGTAATGTGTGTGAACGTGTGTCATATGTTGTTTGCGAGTGTCGTAATGTGTGTGTCGTATTGTTTGGGTTGCGACGTGAACTTTGCGAAGGTCGCAGTTGCTGGCATGGAGCGCCTTCGGCGCTCCATGCCAGCAACTGAGACCCTCGCCCAGTGCCCTCGCTTCGCGAGGGCCATGGCTCGCTGCGCGAGGCCCGCAACACGCGTAGCAAATCAGGCACTCGCTGCGCGAGTTCCGCGGGCTCGCGTAGCAAGCCCGCAGCGTTAGCAACAACTCGTACGCTCACAACTATATATGTGATATAAATCTGCAAATATATATATTTCATTCAATTATTTTTTATATTTTGCCCCCCCCCCCCACTGGGACCCTACTGACCTCTCCCACCCAGGCCCACCTGGATCTCCAAGCCTGCCACCTCCTCATCCCCCCTACCCCTGCCCTTCTTGGAACCCGCTGCTTGGCACCTCCTGATCCCTGCCGACCCCCTTGGTCCGCTCTGTCTCACCAGCTCCAGCAATCCTTCCTCCCCTGCCAGCGCATGTTTTCTCAGTGCAGGGAATCCCAAATTATGTCACGTCAGGGGGAAAGAAATCCAAATAATAAAAAAAAATGCTGACAGCTCTGGAGCCCCCCAGAGCAGGGCCCCCGGTAGTTCTGTCCCTATATCTACCTTTTTTACTCTCATGCCCTGTTCCTTTTGTCTTCCATCTTTCCTAGAACCACATTTGTCTCTAGTGCGTCCTGTCTTATTAGTCAGTCTTAATTTCCTTCAGTATGGATGCCTTTATCTTTTTGTAGTCCAGGAAGCTCTCAATAGTTTCCTCCAACCCCACAATTCAAAGAGTTAATCCTCTGGCATTACACTTTTCTTTTGGTCCAGCTCTCACAGCTGTATGTTATTACTGGGAAGATGATGGCTCTGACTATAAAGACATGTCTTGATTTCAATGTGATTTCTTTGCTCTTTAATATTTTGTCCAAATTTGCCATTGCTTTCTTCCAAAGAAGCTAAAGTAATTTGATTTCTTCAGTAATCTTTGCGCCAAGTAAAATAAAATCTGTCACTGCTTCCACATTCTCCTATCTATTTTCCAAGGATTAATAGAGCTGGTTGACATAATCTTAGCTCCTCTTCACAGAGTGATACCATTCTCATATCTGATGTTGTTGATATTTCTCCAGTCAATTTTACTTCAATTTGTTTGATTAATCTAGCCCTCATTTTACATTATGTATTCAGCATATAAATTAATAAACAGGTCGAGAATGCATATCCTTGTATTACTCCTTCTCCAATCTTGAACGAACGTACTGTTGTAATTTTCATGTCTTTAAGAAATTTTAACACAAAACAAAAGAAAAAAGCCTTAAATAAAAATGTTAACTCAATTATCCATAGAGTTGCAGTGTAAGCTAATGTATTATTGTCCTCTAAACATAAAGTTATATGAACATCTGAACACAAGAACTATTTCAAGGGCTGTAGTGTAAAAATCAGACTTTATTGGAATAAATTAAAACTGATTATATATAACCGAATCCATGTGGGTTAGCAACTTCTATTCATCTATACCTTACCTTGCTTTATTTATTTACTTTATTGTGGCAGATACTGTTTATTACAATATAATCTTTTCTCCAGTACTATATTTATTGTAAATTTGTAACCATGTATATAAATTGTTTGATATTTATACAAAACTGATCAGTATAAGAAAACAATTAGCTCTTGCATTCTACAGTCTGTGATACATTTTCTGGAGCTCCCAATATTTTGCTGCAGCTTCATTTAACAAAAAGACAGATCTGGAATAAAGGTTTACACCAGAAGTCCAAAACGTTTTAATTATAAACAATTATCTATCAAGGACATCTAATGTTGATTCTGCAATATAATATTTGAAAAAACTGACTTCAACCTATATCCACCACGTGTAGGTAAAGATATTCTCTTTACAATAAAACAATCCCGTACCTAGTGTAGTGTACAGAGGACAAGAGCAGAATTAAGGAAAAGATCACCTTTAATAACTAGCGGGTAATCTTCAAAGGGTAAAGAATCTTTCAATGCAAAGGTAGATGGAGATGACAGACCAAGCAAATAAGACTTAACTTTTATTGATATTTGATAACTAAACATATCTTGTAGATACATCAACTATACAGATTGTGCAGTGCTGCTTGTCGGTTCACCACACTCAACATCCAATTGATCAGCCTGACGTGCACGTTTCTCATGTGTAGGCTTCTATGTATCTTTTTTGAAAATGTTCTTGTCACTCACTGAGTCTCAGTATAGGGTAGGGACTTATGGCTACTTGGTAGCCAATTTCAGTAATTAGAGTGGTTAGTATCCTAGATGATCATGAGCTCACCCATATTACAAATCATCAGCCTTGTTAAATTGCGATTCGGTAAATTTAAAGGGCTCTATTTAAGCACACAGCATATTTTATTTCCAGAACTTTTTAGTTAGTGAACTTCTATCCAAAAGCAAGATCTTCACTAACTAAAAACTTCTGGGAAAAAAATATGCTTTGTGCTTAAATAGAGCCCTTTTAAATTTACCGAATCGCAACTTAATAAGGCCACATATGTTTAGGGAATACCTTGGAATTTCTGGCAAATAATGTAGGACTTTGTTATGCAATCTGTACATTTGGAGACACTCAGAAAATAAAGTACTCTTAATGAATTGGAAATAAACTAAATAATTAGGCCCTCATTCAATTGCGATTTGGCCAATTGAATAGTGCTCTAAATAAGCACATAACATATATTTTTTAAAGAAGTTTTTAGTTATTGAAAACCTTGCTTTTAGATAGATGCTTACTAAGAAAAAACTTACTAAACTTACTAAATATGTTATGTGCTTATTTAGACCGCTATTCAATTGGCCAAAATAGCAATTGAATGAGGGCCTTAGTCTTTAATCTTAACTCCTTTTGATTATTACTAATGTATGGTGAATTTATGGTGAATGGTGTATGAAATATGTTTATATGGGATCACAACTAACCATATTTTTTAACCTTTTGATCAACTCTTGATTAGACTTACACTCTACAAGATGCCAGTGGGGATGAGGTCAAGTTTATAACCAACCAACATAGAACTAATTATAATGGGATCACCTTGAATACGGTTTCCAACACATCAAGGTAGAATAAAGATAAATGAAATAAAAGTGACAGAGTATGGAGATCATGAAGATTATATTCACTCCAAATATGGATCTGCTGGAAGGTCAAATAACTATACAGCAAATAATTGCTCATTATCTATATGGTCTTCATATGATAGTCAGAAAATTAATCAATTCACAAAGAGAGCTACTGTCAACTCACATAGTATCGATGAAGTACACACAATATTCAAAACATATAACATAATGCTTATCAAGGGGCCCTAATAGCCACTCCCACAGGAGTTAACACAAACAATATCAAGTGTTAGTGTAAATGAAATCATAGCATTGCATTGCATTGCATCATTTGGACTGGTGGTAGCTCTGCACGTGCATTAACATATATACACATAAATGGAACTCTATTCTAAAAAGAAACAAATAACAAACTGAAATATTATACTTTTGGTGTAGAATCCCAATAATAAATAAGTACAAACCACACATACCACCAACATGTTTGAGAAGATGTAAAGAATTGGGCACATCCACTCATATATGGTGTAAATGCCCTAAAAATCAAACATTTTGGACAACAATAATATATAATTATATAATATATAATTTTGGAGAATAAAATATAAGTTACTTTATTAATTAAAGTTTGTTGTTGTTTAGTCATATCCAACTTTCCTCGACCTGTGACCAGGTACATCTGTCAACCAATACCGCTCTGAGCTATCTCAAGCTCATGTTCATTGCTTCAATTACCTCATCTATCTAATACTGTCGCTGCCGTCCCCTTCTTTGTGTGCCTTCAATTTTTCCCAGCATTAGTTTCTTCTCTAGGGAATCCTATTTTTGCATAATATGACCAAAATATATTAGCCTCATAATGAAGCCTTCCAGTGAACAGTTTGACTTAATTACCTGTAGTATTGATTTATTGGATCTTTTTGCAGTCCAAGGGACTCTAATATTGTTCTCTGCCACCACAATTCAAGGGCATCAGTTGTAGGGGACTCAGCCTTCTTTATGGTTCAGCGCTTACATCTTTATGTTACTAATGGGAATACCATAGTTCTAACTATGTGGACCTTTGCTGAAATTGTAATGTCATTACTTTTTAATAGCTTGTTCAGAATTGCCATAGCTTTCCTCCACAGAAGCAAACATATTTTAATTTCATGGCTGCAGTCACCACCTGAAGACGCGTCAGGCATAGGCGTTTACACGCATACGTGCGTCATTACGCATGACGCGTTTCAACGTGCTGTGACGTCTTTTTGAAAAAGACGTCACAGCACGTTGAAACGCGTCAGGCATAGGCGTTTACGCGTCATTACGCACGACGCTGTCCACGCTATACTAGGAAGTGAAGCCATGCAGCATTAGCGTCTCTATTAAGAAACATGGCACTAGTTAGGTAACTCGTTCATAATTTAGTATGGTGTACTTAGAAGTATCCAGGACGAATGCATAGGCCACTTGATGCTATAGAAGCTAATATTAGATACTATGAGATACGTTTACCCTAAAATAGGGAACTAAAAAGGTTATATCAGCCCACAATAAGAGTCTATCCCTCTAATGAAGATATCAATATTGCCAAATACTTGTCACAGACCATTATGTGGGTGTAAGCAGTTATAACGAATTAGGATTGGCATGTTCCAATCCCAAGAATCATATATAGGACACATCCCAAAGAACAAGTCTCCTATAGCTCTCATATAGAGATATCCCGATTACCTGGCTTCTTATTTACATCAAAAGCAGTACCTGCTTCCATCTACCATACTACCTCCAATATTTTTCACTAAAGCAAGTCTGTACCAAATGCCCTTCTGGGTAAACCATATAAAATAGACTGTGGGATATGTTGGTACAGAGTTACCTGTAGTGGAACATTATATTTCTCCTTGAATATTCTAGAGAAAGTTCTAGTCTCTCAGAGGAGACGTCTCTTTTTCCATTGTTTTTAGAGTGTTTTTAATCTTTCTTTTTTATTTTTCGTCGTTGTCATTATTTAATTATGAATTTAATAAACTTGTTGGCCAAATGGTAAATATACCCTGTTCATAAGTCTAAGGTAAATATATCAGAATTGTTCCTAAAACACTATGGATTCTTCCTACCATCCTAAAATCAAACCAACATATGTGGATGCAAAAAGTATCCCCATAAATGTCCCCTTTGATAGTATATTTTACCGTCAAATAAGAAATATCTGATGGTATATTTTACCATCAAATAAAAATTAGTTATTTGTCAAAACAAAAGTGAGTAATTCAACTACAAACATACTTTAAACCTTGCCATGATCGTCCCTTGCTGCTATTTTTTTAACATGCCTGCAATCCTTCTCTATGTGATATACTTGTAAAGGGTGTTTCTACAATCACGCTGGCAATAAGGGTATAATCTGAAGCCTGGATACCTCTCAGTCATCTTAATATATCTTTGGTATCTTGTACTTATGACTATAATGATATCACAAATTGTCTCAATACCTTATCAAAATATCTATGTGGGGATTGTGCCAGTCCCTGAAACAATCAAACATCCAGGTGGTTTTTGCTTGTACTTAAGTACTTCAGATATTGAATAAAATGTTGCTATGGTGTCCACACAGTTAAACAGATTAGAGTAGCCAATTCAAAATATTTTTTTTTTCTGGTCTTTCTTCATTACAAAGTGGATGTTAGCATTTTTCTCTGGTACCTCTGCCTCTTCTTAATCCATCTTGTACATCTGGCATTTCTCATTCCATAAACTGTTGGAGTCTAGCTTGTAGGATTTTGAGCATTACCATGCTGACATGTGAAATGAGTGCAGTGTTGGAATATAAATTGATCTTTTCCAATCCATTGACCACTGCTGTGTTTTCCATATTTGTTGGCATATTGCGTGCAACACCTTGACAGCATCATCTTGCAATATTTTAAACAATTTAACTGGGTTGCCATGACTTCCTGTAGCCTTGTTATTATTAAGGCCCATTTAACTTCTCTCTCCAGAATGTCTAGCTCTAAACAAGTGAAGAAACATCCATAGTGATATTAGAGTACTTCCTGTATAGTACTTCCTTATGTTCTTGCCATCTCTTCTTCATTTCTTCAGTTTCTGCAAGATTCCTTCCATCTTTGTCTTTTATTATGCCAAGTTTTGCAGGTTTCCTTGTTATCTCTATTTTTTTTAAAGAGCCAGTTAATTCAGTATAACTTGGAGCCCACCACTGTAAAACACTCCTCAAAACATGTTAAAATACTTTTTGAATTTTTGAAAAAGGTGCCTTTTTCACAGAAGAACATCTCTTTATCTCTTCTTTGAATATATATTCCTTATCATCATTATTTATTGCTTTTCTTCTTTGGCTATTTCTAAAGCCTGAGCAAACAACCTTTTCCTTTCTTATTATTTCAGATGTTTTTATTGCTGCCTCCTGGATAATGGTACAACTTCTGTCCCTAATTCTTCTGCCACTTCTCCTACCAACTCTAATCCCTTAAATCTATTTTTCACCTGCACTGCATACGCGCAATCGCTGCTGAGTTATGGCCATATTCAATTGAGGTTTCGGGAGATCGGGTAGCCCGTAAGTGAGGTTGCACGCTAATTTGCTATTCAATTGGAGTCTTTTTGCGCGCTCTGAACGGCTTCCGAGTTACAGCCTTGAAAAAATGGTGATGGTTAAACTCATAACTTACAGCCTCCCAAAGCCTTTGATCTGTCAAGGCCGAAAGACTTCCAATTGCTAAAATCGCTAATCGCTATTCAATTGCAAAAATCGTTTGACACCACAGCCGCAATCAAGCTCGCAAATGCCAAATGGCAGCCTAAAGCTTACAGATTTCAAATAGGACCTGCAAAATGTTTACAGACTAGTTGGTAACACTGCAAATGACAATATAAAGACACCAATGCACTTTAAAACATGGGGAAAGCAATGGAAGGCATTACAATTACATGCACAACAACTCCCAAATATCAAATATTGCAAGCAAAATATGTATTTTCCACATAGGTTGTAATGGTCATGCAAATGCCAATATAAAAGTCATGCTGCAATATGCTGAAAGCTATTAAAGATACATTACCTAATTAAATTGCAACACAAGAACTTGCGAATGGCTGACATATTAACCCTTTCACACTCACAGAGGCTCTAATTTGGACCCTAAAAATACAAAGATCATCTCATGTACATTTCACTCATCACATCTGCATTGGGACAGCAAATAATGGCCACATTACACCTCCACATGGCATATATCAAGTACCAGGGAAACATTCCACATATGGTTTTTCAATCCCTCACTTGTGTCCGACTCTATGTGACCCTATGGACTGCAGCACACCTACTAATGTCTCTGTCTTTGTGTATCCACAAGGTTTGCATGCCAAAGGTACTGGAGTGGGTTGCCAGTTCCCTCTCTACTGCCCTGGGATTTATCTGACCTCTCTGCTATCACCTGCCCACCTACACTGGCCCTACATGGTATTGCTCACAGCTTCATTAAGACCCTTCACCACCACCATTTAGCAATCCCCAAGGGGACCAGGGGAACATACACCAAACTAATCTACTCTAAAACATCAGGAAGGGACGCAAAAACACATGAGGGCTGAGAAGAGGCACAGGGATCAACAGCCAACTCACCTCCATTAGGGGTAATCTCCGCTACGTCTATCCTGGAAAGTCCCACACCATTGCTGGTGGCCATGTGCCAAGATGTATACTCATTCCCATATGGTGACCTTCCATTAAGTTTTGCTATCAATCAACTCACATCATCACCTTTTATAATGCTATCAGGCCTTCAGAGGACTGTTGATACTCCGCAGTATAACTAATTGGAATTCCCATGTGTATTAACCCTCTATTATTATCATTATTATTATTATTACTAGTGACTTGCCCGTCAAAAATGACGGGGCAATAAAAAAGTGTTGAAATGCTGATTGTCACACAATGTGAGTGCACTGGGTGCCTCAACTATATAGGCCCCTATAGCACACTAATGAACCCATGTAATAACGGACCCTCATGACACAAAGTGTAAACATTACACTATTTTTACCCGGTCTCTTATAGGTGTCTACACAAACCCTCAAAAGTCTCCATTTAACCATTAGTCCCATAAGGATTTATAAAGACCCTCATGGAACAGTTAGAAGCCTAGCATTAACCCTACACGTGCTATGAGGGTCCTCCAGGACCCTCATGACACTAAGTACAAACACTACACTGCACTATATCCCCCAAATAATCCATAAACCCTCCTGGCGGTATGATTATGTCAGTATTTAGAATGTTAAAGTGGTACATTCTAAAATACTGACATAATCATATTGCCTTTAGACACCCTTACCCCTTCCCTCTCTCCTCCTCCCTTTCCCCTTATCCTCCTCCTCATTCCTTTCCCCCTTTCCCCTCTTATCCTCCTCCCTCCTTATCCTCCTCCCTCCTCATTCTCCTCCTCCTCCCCCTCATTCTCCCCCTCCTCCTCCTCTTCCTCCTCCCTCCTTATCCTCCTCCTCCTCTTTCCTTATCTTGCTCCCTCCTTATCTTCCTCCCTCCTTATCCTACTCCCTCACCCTACTCCTTACCCCTCTGCAATAAAATCCATTTCACCCCACTCCAATAAGATCCTATTCCCCCCTCCTCTCTCTTACCAGCATCAGATCAGCTCCTGCAGCATGTCTTATGCCATTCAGTGGAACCAGTATATGCTAATGATGTGACGCTGTGACTCGCTGAGCTCCCCAATGCTAATGAGGCCCATAGAGGCTTTTCTGGAAGAAAATTGGCAATGTTGCCTTCTGATTGGCTGAAAAAGCTATCAATCGAATTTCAATCAATCAGAAGGCTATATTGCCTTCAACCAATCACAATGGGATACACCTCCACGGGGTGATTGGCTGGAGACATCTGCACATTCTGATTCGCTACAGTGACAACAGCCAATCACAATGGGATACACCCCCACGGGGTGATTGTCTGAAGGCATCTGCGCCTTCTCATTGGCTATAGTCACTTTCAATCAGATTGCAGCCAATCAGAAGGTGCAGATGTCTTCAGTCAATCACCCCATGGGTGTGTATTTCATTGTGATTGGCTGAAGGGAATTGAGCCTTCTGATTAGCTGTTGTGACTGTTATTTAGACTGCAGCCAATCAGAATGTGCAGATGCCCCCAGCCAATTACCCTGTAGGGGTGTATCTCATTGTGATTGGCTGAAGGCAATAAAGTCTTCTGATTGGTTTAAAAAAGATTAAAAGGTGCATTAGCCAATAAGAATGAGATATGGGTGTGTATCCCATTCTGATTGGCTCACACCTTGGCGCCTTTTGATTGGCTGAAATTTGATTGACAGCATTTTCAGCCAATCAGAAGGCGCCATTGCCAATTTTCTTCCGAAAAAGGCTCTAGGGGCCTCATTAGTGTTGGGGAGCTCCGCCAGTGTGGAGCTCCGTTAATTTAATTTTTTTAGAGCGCGGATTCTTCCAGTGCCCAGCCGGGGGTGAAGAGGAGGAGCACAGGGACATTGCGCCAAGGTAGTTTAATGTATATTATGTTTATTATATTTTATTTTGTGTGTGTATATGTTATAGTAATCTACTGTTTACAGGGGCCGCGCCATAGAAGAAAATAAGAAGGATGGGGACATGCTGCAAAGGTGAGTATAATATTTAGAATATTTTGAATGTTTATTTATTCTATGTGCTGTGTTGTACAATTTTTTTTTTCCTAGGGGGACTATCTGAAGGGACATCTGCAAAGGTAAGTGGTCTTAATTATTTTATTTTAGGTTAGCTTTAGGGTTTGTGTATTTTAGATAGTATTTAATGCATTTTAGATACAGGGGTATTTATGCATTTTAGATAGGATTTAATGTATTTTAGATAGGGGGTATGTGTGTATCTTAGATAGGGGTATTGTATTTTATTTGTATTGTATTGTAATGTATATATTTTGTATGTATTTCCTTTTCAGGTGCATATTTATTTGTTTTTTTCCTGGGAGGGAATTGTAATTTAGTTTTTTTTATTTTCTGTAATGTTGATATATTTTTTTGTGACTTGTTTTTTTTTATTTTCTGTAATGTTGATTTTTTATTTTCGGCAATGTACGTTTTTTATTTTGTGTAATGTAGATTTTTTATTTTCTTTGACTTGGGTTATATTATTTTCTGTAATTAGGGGAGTGGGGGGTTATTAGTGGGTAGGTAGGTTGTAGTGTATTTGTTAATAGGTTAAAGTAGAGGGGGATTAGTTTAGATTGCATGGTTTATTGGGGGGTATAGTGCAGTTTAGTGTTTGTACTTCGTGACATGAGGGTCATTGAGGACCGTCATGGCACTTTTGTGGTTAATGTTAGGGATCTAACTACCCCATAAGGGTCTTTATATACCCTTATGGGACTGATGGGGTTAAATAAAGGCTTATGAGAGTCTGTATGAGGATCTGTTTTGCAACCTTGGGTGTTTTTTTTTCTAAGTCCCGCTACTCGTAATGTTGGCTCGCAGGCAATTAGGGAGAAGAGGAGGGGAAGAGAGACACAGGGGAGGGAGAGGAGGAGGGGAAGAAAGACACAGGGTAAAGAGATGAGGCGGGGAAGAGAGACACAGGTTATGGAGAGGAGGAGGGGAAGAGAGACACAGGGTATGGAGCGGAGGAGGGGAAGAGAGACACAGGGTATTGAGTGGAGGAGAGGAAGAGAGACACAGGGTACAGAGAGGAGGAGGGGAAGATACACAGGGGAGGGAGAGGACCAAGTGCTGTGAGAACACTTTTGTGGGAGTGTGGGGGGGTTTGTTACAGAGGAGTGAGGTGCAGTAGAGCCTCCACCTCCGCAAATGCGGACATTTGCTTTGCGAGGGTCCGCATTTGCAGCCTGCAAAAAGCCTTCGGCTCGTTGCAGCCGACGTTGGACCCTCCACCTCCACAAAGGCAGCCCCTCGCTTCGCGAAGGTCGGCATTTGCGGACAGAAATGGCGCAATTGTGTATGTGTTAGCGTAGTTTGTATTAGTGTATTTTGTACCTCGTACGTTCCTGGGTAAAAGTTGCATGTTCCTGGTGGTGTTTTGCATGCTTAGGGGTCGTGTAGCCTCATTTTAGTTTTTTTTCGTTGGCCATTGTTTTACTTGCATAGGCGATTTTAGAGTGGCGAAACTCTGCAAATTTAAATTTGCGTGCAACCTCACTCCCAGATGTTTTAATTTGTGTTTTCGATGTGGGCGGTTCAGCCGTTAACGTATTTTTTGTGGGTCATATTTATTTTATTTTTTTGTAGGTGCCGGTTTCCTTTTCAAAGTGTTATGGCTGTAATATTTGCAGGCAATTTTTTTTCAAAGTGCTACGGGTCTTTCACTGTGAATTGTGTATTTGAGTTTTCTGTTGATCTGTAGTCCCGCTGGTCGTAGGTATGGCGCTCCCTGCTAAAGTCGTGCGGGATTGTAGGGATGAGCACCTATGGCGCTCATCTCCACTAGCGCAAGGAGTGCCTTCAGCGCTCCTTGCCTGGCCGCAACTCTCTTTGCGAGCCATAAGTTTTAACATTGCGTTACCAACGTTTTTTGGCAAGCCCGCTGTGCTGATAACAATATATGTGATTATTATATCTGATATATGTTATGATATGATATCTAATGCAATTATTACTATTTTAATCATTATTGTTATGTCATGTATTAATCTATTGCATAGTAACTCTGGCTCATTAGTTTACAGATATACACATGTGACACAAATGGGATGTATGTGGATGTCTCAAAACCCCAACCTTTGACAACACACTGACACCATGTGAATGGTATAACACAGCTTTATTTCATACACAGAGTACAATCATAAATGGACAAGACTATGCATTAATATCATGGGTGTGGTGTGGGCCGATACCGGAAGGGCAATAGGTTGTGCTCGTGAACAAGGGGATACCTAAAGGGTGTAATGTCATAGAGCACGAGTCAGTTGCAAGGCCACAACTCAATCGGAGTAGGCCATATGTCTGAGGGCCTGCTGCGAGCTCTCATAGGCTGCATTTTTTCATGCTATTCAATTGGCCGGGCCCTCAAGTCCCGGCTCGATAGCGCAGATTGCAAATGTTAACATCAATTGCAAAAATATTCAACATAACCATACATGTACACACTCTGTTGCCAGCCATAAGAATGTCAACATTAATACAAAATGAGATTCATGGTGGATGTTGGAGGCTGTAGGCTCTGGCTGTGGTGGGGGAGGCTGTACAACTGATTTCTGGGATGTCGGCATGTGAGCTTCAGCCAACTGCACCAGTCAGCTGTTGGACTGCTCCCTTCTTGTGCTCCTCAGCCAAGAGGATGTGCCGATTATATGTCCCTCAAGGTGCCTGGTGCTGGGACCTGAGTACCGTCTCCAGATGATGGTGTACTCTGGATGTGCTGTGGTGAGGCAAGAGGTATTGCCCATTGTGTTGGTGTATCCCATAGGGATAGTGTCGCCAGGAGGGAATCTGTTGTCAATGGAGAAGGTACTGGCACTGGATATGGTGCTGACGGCACTGGAGATGATATTGGCAGCACCGGAGATGGTGCTGGCGGCAATAGAGTTGGTACCGGCAACAGATATGCTGTTGCCCATGGTGTTGTCCCAGTATGTTGGGGCAACATGGCTGCGACATCAGCAGCTGTGACAAAAGCTGGGGCACCAATGGCTGTGACATCTGCTGGGCCAACCACTGCTGGGAAAACCACTGCTGTGGCAACATCTGTTGTGACCCGGTCAAGAATGGGAGTGGATTGGGGTCCAGCACACGTATTGTCTGGATGTCACCAGGTGGCAGTAGTGGGCCTGTTGAGAGTGGTCCCAATGACATCCATGCAGGTCGTTGGTAGCTCATTGAACCTCCAGTAATTTGGAAGAGTTGGGAACGTGCCCATGATGTGTGAGGGTCCAGGGGGTGATTCCCACAATGGTCCTGCTGCTGATGGTCCAGCCGCCTGTGATGGGCTTGGGTCCTTGGCTTCCTCCACCACCACCTGTGTTGATAATAGAAATGGCTTTGGTAGAGCCACTGCCTCTGTCTCCGCCGGCGGGGTACGCCTTCTGGGTAATTAAATGAAAGGACAATAGTATTTAAGTATTGATTCTCTAAACAGTTGTTTGCTGTGTGTTTCCAAATTCCTGACATCATGGCCACTTGTAATTGGCTGTGGTGATTGTTACTCACAGATAGTGATGTCGTGAACATCAAATTTTCGGTTCGCGAACAGCGGACCCGAACTTCCATCAAATGTTCGCGAACGGGCGAACAGGGCGAACCGCCATAGACTTCAATGGGCAGGCGAATTTCAAAACTCACAGGGACTCTTTCTGGCCACAATAGTGATGGGAAAGTTGTTTCAAGGGGACTAACACCTGGACTGTGGCATGCCGGAGGGGGATCCATGGCAAAACTCCCACGGAAAATTACATAGTTGATGCAGAGTCTGGTTTTAAGCCATAAAGGGCATAAATCACCTAAAATATTTGGAATAACATGCTTTAAAACATCAGGTATGATGTTGTATCGATCAGGTAGTGTAAGGGTTTCACCCGCTTCACAGCAACAGACCAATCTCCCCGTTTAATGCACCGCAAACAACCGCAAACAGTCCCTTTGCACAACCGCAAACTCCCCATTTGCACAAGGTTGGATACCAAGCTAGCCATGTCCCGTTCCTTGTCCTCACTGATGTCATTGAAGGTCCCTTCCTCCACCCAGCCACCAAGGGTCCCCGAAAGGTGACAACAAGCCCCCTGGGACGCCTGCTGTGTTTGGTCTTCCACCTCCTCAGCCACCTTCCTCCTCTGACTCCTCTTCTTCAGACTCCCAGAGTCTGGGGGCTTCCACTGCCCAGCATGGAAGATTATACACAGGTCAGAGTCTGGGGGCTTCCACTGCCCAGCATGGAAGATTATACACAGGTCAGATTCTGGGGGCTTCCACTGCACAGCATGGAAGATTATACACAGGTCAGAGTCTGGGGGCTTCCACTGCACAGCATGGAAGATTATACACAGGTCAGAGTCTGGGGGCTTCCACTGCACAGCATGAAAGATTATACACAGGTCAGAGTCTGGGGGCTTCCACTGCACAGCATGGAAGATTATACACAGGTCAGAGTCGGGGGTCTTCCACTGCACAGCATGGCAGATTATACACAGGTCAGAGTCTGGGGACTTCCACTGCACAGCATGTAAGATTATTCACAGGTCATAGTCTGGGGGCTTCCACTGCCCAGCATGGAAGATTATACACAGGTCAGAGTCTGGGGGCTTCCACTGCACAGCATGGAAGATTATACACAGGTCAGAGTCTGGGGGCTTCCACTGCACAGCATGGAAGATTATACACAGGTCAGAGTCTGGGGGTTTCCACTGCACAGCATGGAAGATTATACACAGGTCAGAGTCTGGGGGCTTCCACTGCACAGCATGGAAGATTATACACAGGTCAGAGTCTGGGGGCTTCCACTGCCCAGCATGGAAGATTATACACAGGTCAGAGTCTGGGTGCGTCCACTGCCCAGCATGGAAGATTATACACAGGTCAGAGTCTGGGTGCTTTGAATGCACAGCATGGAAGATTATACACAGGTCAGAGTCTGGGGGCTTCCACTGCACAGCATGGAAGATTATACACAGGTCAGAGTCTGGGGGCTTCCACTGCACAGCATGGAAGATTATACACAGGTCAGAGTCTGGGGGCTTCCACTGCACAGCATGGAAGATTATACGCGTTGCCTCTGTCTGCGTTATTATAAGGAGTGTACTGTTAAGTAGTACTATTCCTATCGGTTTAATCCCTGTTACGTCCACTATCAGGGGACGTGTATATGGCATGGATTTTTGGAAGCGGGAGATGGAAAAAGATGCTTGGTCGGTCCCCCCACTACAAATTTGGGGCACTGAGTGTGCAATCTAAGGTGCCACCAGATATGAGTGTCACTGTGCACTGGCAAAAGTTGGCAGAGTAGATGCAATAGGCTTCACACACACGCCTGTAGGCAGGCAATTGCTATTCAATCTATTACAGTCAAAAAAGTGTTGTTTTATGTCACTGAGCACAATATAAGCTGTGAGCCTGACACAGGCAGGCAACTGAAATTAGATTACAGGAAAAAAATGGTTGTTTTCAATGTATGTTACACCACCAGGTATGAGTAGTGAAAATAAGCACAATATAAGCTGTTAGGTGTTAGCCTGTCACACACACACGCTGGCAGGCAGGCATAGATTACACAAAAAAAAAAATGATGTTCAAAGTTTCCTCAATGATAAAGTATAGGGGGCGAACCGAAAAGCGCATGTGTTCGCTGTTCGCGGCGGACGTGAACATGCAAAAATCGACGCGAATAGTTCTCCGGCAAATGGTTCGGGACATCACTACTCACAGATTAACATTGAGCTGTATCATGATCATTGTGGATCATGGCTTATATCAATATATATATATATATATATATATATATATATATATATATATATATATATATATAGCTGGTTCGGTGTGCCATCTGCAGTTCATTAGGACACGTGCTCATCTGAATCGGCTGTGCAGTGTGTGAGACTGATCAATTTGTAACCAATGCACAGCAATGGGTGTTAACACGCTTATGAGACATGGTCCAGGTTAGGCCAGTAAATGACATGCACATGCAGTCCCTCAGAGTCTGTATCTGCATATGCTGCAGTGTGCACACCTGTACATGTACTCTCTTTTGGATGTTAAGTCATTATGGATCTACAGCTGTACCTCGTTTAACACTGTGGATAGCTTCCAAGCAGTTGGAGTGTTAAGTGCCACAGCTTTAAAAGGTGCAATGTAACATGGGGAAGATAGGGATAGGTGAACTCATTAAAAATATATACAATTGCAATTTATATTTATATGGTTTGGTTTTATATTAACTTTGACCAAACAGCAAACATAACACAAACTGCATTGGCAACTGCTATTCAGAATCGATTTAAACCACAGGTATTAGACTGACATTTCATTGATAACAATTAGGATGATAATATGATATACGATAATATTTACATGGTTATTGCTGCCCCATTTATCTGTAGTCAGAACCAGCAATCTTACAGTGCTATTGTATGTCAGTTATCTATGTGTGTGTGGTTCATGTTTGTGCATATGAGGGTGTGATGGTGCATATAATATTCACTTTTAAGGGTTACCTGGTAGCCAGTGTCCAACTGTCCTGGAAGGCCCAATACTGCTGCTGACTCCATAGACTCCTTGATAGTCCGCTCCCCTCCACAGTATGTGATATTTAGTGGTGGGCCACCACCAGTCCCACGGGCTGCTCCATCCTCCGCTGACATCTTCTTCTTCACCTTTAGCTGGCAGTCATCATATCAGCGTTTCACTGACCGGACATCACGGTTTGCACCCTCACTCCAGGCACGTGCCTTATCACCAGGCCTCAAATCCCTACAACCATGGATGATGCTACGGCGGGCTTGGACTTCCCTGAGGAGGGTTTCTGTCTCCTCTTCGCTATAATTGTGGGCCCTCTGCTTTTGCATAACCTGTTGCCCTGCCAACTGTGCTTGGGGTTCCTGGCCTCCCTGTTCTCTCCTTGTGCCGGCCTCTCATCCCCACTACATCCCCCCTTGGATCAGGACCCTGACCCTCTGCTCCTACAGCTTTTGTGCCTACATCTGGGGGCATATATCTCCCTCCTCCTGCTCTCCTCCACCTGTACCTCCTCTCCCTGACCTGATGCCTCCACTCCCTCTCTCCCTATCTCTAGCTCTCCTCCTCTCTTTACTCTTCTCCTCCAGTGTTCCCCTCTCTCTCTCATCACTTTCCTCCTCACTTTCCTCCTCCGGTGTTCCCCTTCTTTCTCCTCACACTCCTCTGGCACTCTCACTCGCTCTCTCTAGCACTCTCACTCGCTCTCTAGAGCACTCTATTTCTCTCTCTGGCACTCTCACTTGCTCTCTAACAATATGTGTCTCTCTCTCTAACTCTCTCTAACTCTCTCTTTCAGTCTCTGTCTATCTCTCTCTCTCTCTCTCTTTATCTCGCTCAAAAACACACCAACGCCTAGATCTGTGTGTTGACTTTCTCAGCTGCAGCACAGTCAAGGAATTACGATTTTCGCAGTCTTTTAAACTGGTTCTAGCAGCGTTAATTGGCGTCCTCTGATTCCTATTGGTTAATTGACCTGTGCCGGGATTGCAACTTATGGCCTTGAATAATTTTGGCGCTCTTCATCGGATCGGTTACCCGGAAGCGTTACTGGTTAAAAACAGGCTTGGGCTTGAGGCTCTGGCTCGTAATTCGTACCCTTGCTCAATTGAATAGCATTGCAATTGGAGGTGAACTGGAGCCCGCAACACACCCGCTGACATTCAGCCATCTGCGATCGAGTTGCGGGCTTGGAATTGAATATGGCCCTTATTTTCTAGTTAATCTGGTGGCTTTTCATGTTTTGTTTATTCTAATTAAATTTTTATGTAAGAAGCTCATGATCTGAGCCCCAGTCAACTCAAAGTCTTGTTTATGCTGACTGTATAAAGCTCCTTCATCTTCTGCTGCAAAACATATAGTCAGTCTAATTTAGTTGATGTCCACATGGAAGGAAGCAGGACTAACTCTGATGCAAGTAGGTACTGCCTTCCTCAACTGAAAAATCAGTGAATGAGGCTCCCAATAAACCTGCCTGTCGGGAGTTAATGGGGGACATATAACCAACAACTAGATCTATCAACTTGTGCCAAAACATATTAGATACAAGCATGGTACGTTAGCTCTACTAGTGTCTAATACATGTAGATATTTTAAATTCTAATATTATAAATAATTTAACTGTTGCATGACTTAGTAAGCTCTGTACATCATTACGAAAAAATATCTTAATGTATCGCTTCTAACACATCAAGATTAAGTCTTGAAAATTAGAGCTATTGAAGTGACCCATAATATAAACATACATTCTTACTCTTCTGCCCAATACAGCCCAGATAAAGGTAATTATTTTGCATGTAATTATTGAAAATGTAAATAAAACTCTTCATCAACATATACTAACCAGACTAAGTGAAAAAGCAATTAAAATACAAGTTGTTATTGATACTGTTATAATATTATAATACAACACTCACACACGTCTATATATATATATATATATTTTTGCTGGGTCATTTATCATGGTACCACTCAAATTAAATAAAGGAAATAAACTGTTGGGTATGCTTACTTATGTCAAAGGTTGCCCACCTGCAGGTGGAGATGTGTTCAATTCTGATGATACCTAATGCAACCTCTTTTCCAAGTTGAATAAAACACTTCTCGCTTTAGTAATTTTTCCATAGAAGTATTGAAGCGATTTAACTGCTTATTTTACTCGTTACATGCTAAAATACTTAATTTAGATGTATGAAAATATGAGTTGCAGTAACCACAAGCCTGTTCTCTTTTCCCATTTTAGGCTGCCTATTTCTAACATAAGCATAATGTTGCCTAGCAGTTCTATATATAAAACTGTCACCTTTTGGGACATCCGTACTCACCTTACTGTTTAAAAATCATTATGAATTTTCTGACTATTCGCCGAACTGCTGTGTAGAGGGGATTTAAACAGACTTAATGAGTGAGCTATTCATTGTGAGGATTTATAATGCCTTTGAAATCTTGAAATATCTGTATTAGATTCTACAGGTATATTTCAGTCGGTTATCTAGAGATTGAATGAAATATACAGTATATGTTCAATTTGCCATCATTATATTTGTGAACAGTCTGTGAGCTTTGGAAAGGTAAAAAAAAATGTCAGAAAATGAGCTGAGAAAATCTTACATACTCTCAATAAGAGCTGTATATGGGAATATAGAAGATAATGTTTTTCAGGTAAATATGTATTATTCCATAGTAGTAGACATTTTACATCTTCCAGGTAAATTTGCATGATTCCTTTGGAATGTGTGTAGCCTCCTGATCCCTTGACATGGCATCAATGCTGTATCTTGTTTCAAATTACACAGTATTTGTAATACTATGGTCCATCAACAGAAGCAGCCTTGGACCCACCAGGCTGGTTCATGACCTGACTATATATTTTTATTAGTATACCGTGGATTTGAAATGGTTGATGCCAGGGAGGTCACCTTGAATATATCAAGTAATATCTAACAACTTTAAATCACATTGATAACAATGTGACATATTAAAAATACACTAACACATACTTAGGGCTCTGGTAAACATATTTGTACTGTCATTTGTTGCATCAAATGCTATTTCATGTCTGTTTCTTTGTTTTGTGCAACAAACATACAGACTCAATGTACCTATATAATTCTGCAGTGCCTCTTTTCAAGTAAAACCTTTCTTTGTGTTAAAATGGTGCTGGGAACATTTTGGAGTTTTTGCTGTCCTGGCGAGGCAGAGCATAAGTACATTATAGAAGGATATTCCAACACTGACACTACTGTGCAGAATCATAAAGAAATCAAGAAATTCCAAAAGGCGAGTTTTCTCTGCAAAGTGTTGAAGACATTGCATATACTGTATTATATTCAGACACTAGCAGCCTTATTAAATTGCAATTTGGGAAATCTAAAGGACTCTATATAGACAGATAGCATATGTTTTTTACAGAAGTTTTTAGTTAGTGAAGACCTTGCTTTTGGATAGAATTTCACTAACTAAAAACTTCAGTAAAAAAAAAAAAAGGTTTGTGCTTATATAGAGCCCTATTAAATTGGCCAAATCACAATTTAATAAGGCTGTAGGGCTACTTATAGGAGGATGTTGGATGTGTTCTGTTTAAAGTTACACAGTGGCTATTCCAAACAAAGTATGATTAGAGTGCGAGTTCCACGTAAAATTATTTTTTTGCTATTTTTTTAGGGAAGATTATCTATATATGTGAAAGTTATGGACTTTGCCAGTTACTTCCTCATGTTTGTGCAGAGCAGTGGCTGCTATGTTAAAATTGATTTTTGTTACATATACTTTGTGAGCCAATTGCAGCAATTGTTCAAGTGCCTGCTCAAGAACCAATCACACTATTTTTTTTCTATTTCTTGATCTTTGTTTTTATTATTAGAAATTTGCACCACTGAGGGCAGTCAAGGACTGATTGAACTTAGATAAAGTTCACTATTTCCTATTCCCCCTTTAACCCCACCTTATTTTCTTCTTTCTAGGTGGGCAACTTTGGGTGAGGGGGTAATGTTTCCGTTTAAAGGGTATTTAGATATATTTTGTTTAGCTGTTGCATGTATGATCTATGTATGTGTATGTTTTTTTTTTTTTTTTTTTTTAGCTGGCTCGGAGGGGAGATGGGGATGGAAGGGGAAGGAGGATCTTCAAATTTGTTGAAAGTTGCCTGAGACCCTGAATGACACTTAGGGTCTTAAGCCAAAATGTTCAAGGATTAAACACTCCGGGAAAAAGATCGATATTTTTTAATGCTTTCTATAAAAAAAATGCTGATATAGTCTGCCCCCAAGAGACGCATTGGCAGAGGGAAAGTGAGAAAGAGTATAATAATAAAAAATTAGAATTAATCAATAACTCAAAATATGTTAAAAAAACAAGAGGTACAGCTATTTTCTTCTGCTAACGACCCAGAAGGTCATTTTTCTTTCTGGACAGGTATAATTAACAATACTAAAATAACTAGCTTAAACATTTATGCTCCTAATAAAGGTCAATGGAAGTTTACTTATGAAACCTTAAATATGTTTAAGAAATACTTCTCTGGCCTCTTGATATTCTGTGGCGACTTCAATAATGTTCTTAATCCTAGTCTGGATCGAAAAACAAATATAAGATCCAAAACTAGTCAAAACACAACTCAAAGGTTAGATAATTTCAACAAGATCATATATAAATTTGGCTTATTTGATTCTTGGAGAAGTCTTAATCCAATGGAAAAAAAATCACCTTTTATTCTTCTAGACATGTTTCTTACTCGAGAATAGATTATATATTTGTTAATGAAATGGAGCTCAAAAAACGTAGTAAAGCTGAAATTGACCCAATAAACTACTCCGATCATGGTTTGATATCTGTCAGTTTTAAAATAGGTTCAACCCTTAACGGCGCTCCTGCTTGGAAACTGAAAGGTTCTTTACTTAAAGATCAAGAATGTAAAGCCAAACTCAAACATAATATTGAATCATTTTTTACTCTCAATAGACTATCTGTAGTATCCAGTACAACTGTTTGGTTAGGCCATAAGGCACATATACAGGGAACTTTTATAAAAATGCAGGCCCAAATGAAGAAAAAAAATGGAACACCTCTCAGGGAATTACAGTGGATATAAAAAGTCTACACACCCCTGTTAAAATGTCAGGTTTCTGTCCTGTAAAAAAATGAGACAAAGATAAATCATTTCAGAACTTTTTCCACCTTTAATGTGACCTATAGACTGTAAAAAAGAAAAAACAAAAACAAAAATAATGTGGTTGCATAAGTCTTCACACCCTCTTATAACTGGGGATGTAGCTGTGTTCATAATTAAGCAATGACATTCCAAATTGTGTTAAATAGGAGTAAGCATAAACCTGCCATCATTTAAAGTGCCTCTGATTAACTCCAAATAAAGTTCAGCTGCTCTAGTTGGTCTTTCCTGAAATTTTCTTAGTCGCATCGCACAGCAAAAGCCATGGTCCATAGAGAGCTTCCAAAGCATCAGAGGGATCTCATTGTTAAAAGGTATCAGTCAGGAGAAGGGTACAAAAGAATTTCCAAGGCATTAGATATACCATGGAACACAATGAAGACAGTCATCATCAAGTGGAGAAAATATGGCACAACAGTAACATTACCAAGAACTCCAGCTCCCTCCAAAATTGATGAAAAGATGAAGAGAAAACTGGTCTGGGAGGCTACCAAGAGGCCTACAGCAACATTAAAGGAGCTGTAGGAATATCTGGCAAGTACTGGCTGTGTGGTACATGTGACAACAATCTCCTGTATTCATCATATGTCTGGGCTATGGGGTAGAGTGGCAAGACGAAAGCCTTTTCTTACCAAGAAAAACATCCAAGCCAGGCTACATTTTGCAAAAACACATCTGAAGTCTCCCAAAAGCATGTGGAAAAAGGTGTTATGGTCTGATGAAACCAAGGTTGAACTTTTTGGCCATAATTCCAAAAGATATGTTTGGCGCAAAAACAACACTGCACATCACCAAAAGAACACCATACCCCCAGTGAAGCATGGTGGTGGCAGCATTGTGCTTTGGGGCTGTTTTTCTTCAGCTGGAACTGGGGCCTTAGTTAAGATAGAGGCAATTACGAACAGTTCCAAATACCAGTCAATATTGGCACAAAACCTTCAGGCTTCTGCTAGAAAGATGAACATGAAGAGGAACTTCATCTTTCAGCATGACAACGACCCAAAGCATACATCCAAATCAACAAAAGAATGGTTTCACGAGAAGAAGATTACAATTTTGGAATGGCCCAGCCAGAGGCCAGACCTGAATCCCATTGAAAATCTGTGGGGTGATCTGAAGAGGGCTGTGCACAGGAGATGCCCTCGCAATTTGACAGATTTGGAGTGTTTTTGCAAAAAAGAGTGGGCAAATCTTGCCAAGTCAAAATGTGCCATGCTGATAGACTCATTCCCAAAAAGACTGAGTGCTGTAATAAAATCAAAAGGTGCTTCAACAAAGTATTAGTTTAAGGGTGTGCATACTTATGCAACCATATTAATTTATTTTTATATTTTTTCTTCCCTCTACCTAAAAGATTTCAGTTTGTTTTTCAATTGAGTTGTACAGTTTATAGGTCACATTAAAGGTGGAATTTTTTTTTAAATGATTTATCTTTGTCTCATTTTTTATAGTACAGAAACCGGACATTTTACCAGGGGTGTGTAGACTTTTTATATCAACTGTATATATCAAGTTAACTAAAGCAGATATAGAAAATAAAAAAATCCTAGCCCATCAAATATGGTCCAGATTAAGAATTTACAAAAACAGATTAAAACTATAGAGCAAAAGAAAATAGATAATTCCTTATGGGCTCTTCAAAAGCGAGTACATACAGAGCCAATTATATTAAAAAAAAATTGATCAAATTAAGCATAATAGTAAAATAATAATGAATCCCCTTAAAATAGCAGAAGCATTTGCAGCATATTATTCGGGTTTATACAATTTGGCAGATAAAGAGGTAAACAAACCTAAAAGAAATGAAATCCCAAAATTTTTGGATAAAATACATCTTTCAAAAATTTCTTCTGAGAAGCTGGAAGCATTGAATAAACCAATTTCTGAAAAAGAAGTAATAGATATCATCTCAAAATTGAAACTTGCCTCAGCACCAGGCCCAGATGGTTTATTAATTTGTATTACAAGACCTTTAAGAAAGAAATTATAGCGGATTTAACTTGTTCACTTAATGAAATAAAAAGGACAGGTTTTGCTCCAAAAGAAATGCTTCAAACACATATTATAACTATTCCAAAAAAAGATAAAGAATGTACTGAATGTAAAGACTATAGGCCAATCTCTCTTCTTAATACTGATATTAAAATATATGCTAAAGTGTTGGCAAACAGGTTGAATGGGGTAATCCATTCTATGGTAGATAAAGATCAAAATGGGTTTATATCAAATAGGCAAGGGACTGATAATGTTAGAAGGCTAGTTAATCTTATAGCCTATGCAAACTTAAATAAAAAATCAGCTGTTTTTCTATCTCTAGACACAGAAAAGGCCTTCGATAGAGTCGGATGGGACTACATGGACCTGGTCCTGGACAATTTTGGCCTTTGGGACTTTGCGTCCAGGGCCATTAAAGCTCTCTATGTGGCCCCTTCTGCCTCTGTCGTCGACCTTGGATTTAAGTCAGTGAAATTTAACATATTTAATGGAACTAGACAGGGATGCCCTCTCTCCCCCCTAATATTTGTTCTTGTAATGGAACCGCTAGCTTGTGCCATTAGAGAATGTAAAGACATTCAAGTCATTAAGGTGGGAGATATAGAACATAAAGTTACAATGTTTGCAGATTATATAGTTCTTTCCTTAGAAGATCCGGTTAATTCAATCATAAATCTCCAACATTGTATAAGAGAATTTAGTAAGATCTCAAACTACAAATTAAACTTTTCTAAATCGGAAGCATTGATGATAAATCAGAATGATGAGGAAGAGTTATATTTAAAGACTCATTGTCTATATTCATGGCAAAAGAGTATAAAACATATGGGCATAGAACTTTAAATAGATTTTAAACAAATGATAGACTAAAACTTCAAGCGGACAATGACAAACTTGAAAGCATCCATTGAAAAGTCGAGAAATCTCCACGACTCATGGTCAGGAAGAATTATAGCTACAAAAATGTTTCTACTGCCCAAAATAACATATCTCATGAGGAGTATACCATACCATCTTACAAGTCTTCAAATTAAGGCATTTCAAACTATTCTTGATAAGTTTATTCATAAGGCAAAAAAAGAGAATTAAAACAGCATATTTAATTAATAAAAAATAAAAAAAATACTGACCATACTAGTTTTGTAACTATGGGAGATACCTTAAGAAACAGTTTTAAATGTTGGGACAAGTTGAACTTGAAATATGACTTAATTCCATTCCCTAGTCCGTTAACCCCACTGATTACCCTATCCCGGGAATTCGATATTCCTCTTTTGGAAACTCTAGACAAGAATGGGGCAGTATATTTAAGGGACCGGTTTCAGAATGGTTCTATTATTGCCTTTAACGAACTAAGGAAAAAATATAAGTTACATAATTCACTATGGTAAGAATATCATCAAATGTGTAATCAGTTGAAGTTTTTGGGATTTATATTAGAACATTTCAGAAAACTGACAGATTTTGAGAAATTTATTTTAGATGTTGATAAATCTCAGTGCCGTAATATTATCAAAAATAAGCAGACCCCAACCAAAACTTCTAGCCTAAAATGTTGGGAAAAAGATGTAAGCAATGAGTGGTCTTTAGAGACATGGCTCTCTGCTTTTTTAATTACAGACAAATTTTTGCAAAACGCATCCCACAAAGAAACGTATTTCAAGATCATTAATAAGTGGTACTATGTTCCATTAAAAGTTTATCAGATTAACAAAGTTAATAAAGACAAATTCTGCTGGTGTAGATGTGGACAAAAAGGAACTCATATACATATCTGGTGGGAATGCCCAACTCTACAAACTTGGTGGTTAGAATGTTTTCATCAAATTAAACTAAACTTTGGGGTAGATCTTTCCTTTAAGGTGGAAACACCCCTATTCCACATCTTCCCTAATGAAGTTACATTAGAAATAAAAGCTCTATTGATACAGATCTTTATGGCAGCCAAAACCTCAATCGTGTCACACTGGAAACAAGTAAAACACGCCTCTTGGAGAGTAATATTGAGGAAATTACGCTTTCCCAATCCCACCTAAAAAGTAGGTAATATGGGATCAAAAGTACAAAGAATAGGGAGATCTTTTTTTTGGGAGTGTTCTCTTATAGACTCCTCCTTCTTCACCTTTACCCCCATTCCCTCTGGCCGGTGAAAAAGGGAGGGGAAGGGGAAGGAAGTAAAAATTGCTTTCTCTCCTTTCTCTTCTTTTAATTAATTTATTTATTTTTAGTTTTTTGTATGTATATGCTTGTTATTTCAAGAGCTTGCTATATTATATGACTTTTGACTTACTGTTTCTGGATTAATTTAGCAATGTATTACTAAGATGTGGTTTTGGGATAAAGAGGGGGAAGTTAAAAGGAAAGAGATAAGAAAAAGAGAGAGGGGAAAGAAAAGGGTAAAAAAAGAAAAGGGGGTAAAATTGAGACAAAAAGATAATTTTAAAGATTGTCTAATATTTTCAAAAGGTTATAATTGCTACAGTCTATGAAGATTAAGTTTTAACATGAAGATGTTCTTGCACTCTCTCTTTGTATTTTTTAGGGCAAAACTTAAATAATGCACCCATTTTGATTATGTTTTTTTTTTGTTTTGTTTAATTGATTTGTTACATGTTTGTATTGTCGTTCTGTAAAAACATAGATTAAGTTTATTTAGCAAATTCTTTTTGAAAATAAGGAAACAAGAGAGAAAGAGAGCTAAACGGAAGGGGAAAAGAAAAAAGAAAGAAAAAAGGGAGAGAGAAGGAAGGGGAAAGAAAAAGAAGTGGAAAGAAAAGCAAAAGAAAAATGTTTTTTTCCCATTTTGGAGTTTTTAATGTTTGATAAAGCTCTCACTTTACTTGAACAAGACGAATGTATGTATTTGTATTGTTTTATGTATTTATATTTGTATGAAAACTTTTTGTCGATAAAAATTTGCTGCAGCTTTAGTGCCGTGGAGCTTCTGTGTAAGCGTGATGAATGTGTGGAGTGTAATAGTGTATGTGCGCAAGACAAATCCGTTAGCGTAGCTGTGTACTTCCGCATTGTATAAGTTATTGTTCTAAAATGGTGGCTAATGTGTGGTATGCGGTCGTGGCTGATTTAGCGTCCTTCGTTTTGGATGTCGTCTGACTTTTTCAGAATATTTGTAGCTGGTTGGTGGTGTTTTGCGTGTTTCTGGGGGTGTTTTGCGTGTTTAAGGTCCTTTAGCCTCGTTTTTTTTTTGTTTAAACTCCGAAATGTGTACTTAAATCGAGGTTTAACTTGACTTGCAGAGGTCCTGGGTGCCCCCCCCCCTTGCTGAAGGTAAGCTTTTTATGTGTTTGTTGTTTCTATTTATTGTGTTTGTAATGTTTTTGGGGTTGCGCGGGTTGCGTCCTTGTTTTTTAATCTCGTAGGTGTTTTTCGGCAAATACGTAGGTGTTTGGTGGTGTTTTGCATCTTTAGACTGCTGTAGCCTCGTTTTTGGTTTTTTCGGCGGCCATTTTTTCTCTCGCTTAGAGAATTTTTCAGTGTCTAAACTCTTTTATTTTGAGTTAAATTTAGAAGTAACTTTAGTTTTCGAGGTCCTGGATGACCCCCCTTTCTTTAAGTAAGTTTTTTATGCATTTCTTGTGTGTATTTGTTGTATTTTTCATGTTTTGATGTGCGCGGGTTGCGGACAATTTTTGCTAAGGTCGTAATGGGTCGTAATGTGTCTCGTATTTTCTTTTCGTAACAACATAAATTTTTCGAGGTCCGCAGTTGCTGCCAAGGAGCGCCTTTGGCGCTCCTTGCCAGCAACTGCGACCCTCACTTTACGAGGGCCGCGGGCTCGCTACACAAGCCCGCAAGTGTTAGCAACAAATCGCATGCTCACAACTATATATGTGATACCAGTTGAATGTTATTAAAAATGTATTTTCCTACAGTACGCTATCATTGAAGTATGTGATTTTTAGATTTCAGTTGCCCTTTCAGACCCACCAACAAACATAAATTAATGGGACATTAAAAAGTATTTTTTTCTTTGTTGCCTGTGAAAGAGGGAACTTGATAATATACCACCCCTGCATTTGTTTTCTCAAATGATCCACTCAAATAAAAAAAAAATGATATTCAAATGTTTAGCTGATCTGGTGACTTGCCCATGTCCTCCAATTAGCAGCAATATAGCTGTATGAGTCATACTACAAATCTATTTGTCTGCTGCATGAGCCATGCAACTGTTCCAGCAAAGATAACAAAATAACCACAATTTAAAATGACACTATCACTGCCTGCACTGCTATATACTTACAGTATGCAAAAGCATAAACCATTATGCATGCAGAAAAGAACACCGCATGAACGGTTATAAAAGGAAGATAGAAAAATAACATGTAAATATTAAATGTTAATATTTTTGACCGTTGCACCCTCATGCTTTTCTGGAGTCACATAGGAAATTAACTATGAGCTTCTAATCTGCTGGAAACTAACAATGCAATGTATAGACTTGCCAGGAAATACAACAAAACCAATACTTTCTGCTGGACGGAATGCAACGAAAGGGGCACAATTTAGTGGACAGCTAAATATTTGTACATTCTGGTTTATTTGTACTGGATTATACAGTTACATGCTACAATCCAAAACAACTACATTTTCTTTATCACCCAAACAAGAGAGTACACATTTTCTTTGCTAAAATAACCATAGAATATTACAACAAGGAGATATACAAAGTGAAACAGCAATTCACTTACCTTGGATCCCAGTTGGAATGATAAAAGAGTTATAGCCAAGGTGGAAAATGTGGAATAGTTCCCCATATCAACTAGTGATGAGTGTTGCATCAGTGGGCTTTATTGGGAGAGTATATCAGTTTGAGGTTAAGTGTCATAATTCAAAATCAGCTTCTCTGAGACAAGTCTTCCTAGACCTTTAGAACAGGCAAATGCCTTGCCATGTCCATTACCTACATGGCTCACACTGTATGTTGCTGTTAAGTTTAATACAAACCAATACAATAAATACATAATAATTATAGTTAAAAACTAGTAACTTGCCTGACAAAAAATGACGGCAATAAAATGTTAAGCCAGGCAATGCTGTTTGCCACTGCCACACAATGCAAGGCTATAGCCCCTCTGAGTACCTTTGGCCTCTCCCCCTGTGTACTTTGCAGGCCTAGCGATGAGCACTATTGACGTTTTTGGCAAGCCTCAAGTCTTCTGCTTTGCAACGAGCACCCGTCGTTCATGGCAAGCCTCTCCCCCCCCCCCGTGTAGTTTAGGAGTGTTACTGGCTTGGGTTAAGTGTTACCATCTTGGGTTAAATGTTTGTCTTGGGTTAAGTGTTATTGGCTTGGGGCTCTTTTTTTACTGCCTTCGGCTCATTTTCATCCTGTTACGTTTTTTAGGCCGCCATTTTTTTGCTTCAGTGATTCTCGGTCGTAAAAAAATGCCAAATATGCCTCCAATTAACTTGCAACCTCACTCACAGGCTCTCTAGCTCTCCGGCTGTGTGTAAGTGTGTAAGTTATTTTGAGGCATATTTTTTTTTTTTTGCTGCTCTTTCTAGTTCCGTGGTTCGGCCATCAAATTAGTAATTTAGTGCAGCCCCGCAACTGGGGGCCTAGGCTTGCGAGGGCCGAAGTTGCATTTATAGGCTTTGGTCCTGCGGCGCTCATCTCGAGCCCTGCAATGAGCACCTTCGGGGCACATTGCAGCCTAAGTCCTGCAGTCCTCGCGATCAGCACCTGCAGCGCTTATTGAAAGGCCTGCAATGTGCGCCTTCGTTGTTCATTGCAGCCAAAGTCCCACTGGCCGCACAATGAGCTCCTTCGGCTTCGCGAGGACCGCAACGGTACGACAACTTGCAGTACAACAACTACATATGTGATGCTTGCTAGATGTTCCTGTTGTGGCTGCACTCCTTTCCTTGAAACTGTGCATTGTGTCTGCAAGTATCATGCCAACTTTTCACACTTTAGTACCAATGGTATTCTCATTCAAACACTGCTTTAACATAATATCACAAGAAAATAATAACAATTAAATGTAAGCATTCCATGATGAAAAAGGAATGCTGTATGTGAGATATCTGTGTGTTATTTTATTCTGATTATTCCTGTTGCAGAAAATACAGTTGTAAGAAACACCTAACTGAGGTCCAACAACACTTAATACTATTAGTCATGGTATGGCAACCACTCAGAGCATTACAATAAAGTTGTAATTCTCTTGTGCCAGAGGGAGAAAATTTATTCAAAATAGCAAACTTAAGACTTACATTTTTGCCTCTTGAGACTAGTCAGTGAGACATATGCAATTTCTTTAGTCACAGAGATCAAGGACTCCTAGTACTGACCCTTAGGGAGACAACTTGATTTTTTTTTTTAGAAACCAATGGAGTAATAAAACAGACAGCTTCCAAAACAAGTTTTTATCTCATTATTCTGAGTCTGCAGCCTTTTTTTCCCTTAATTACTTTAATATTATTTATATAATTTAATCTTAAACTAGCAGCACTAGTCTAAAGCAATCACTTTACAAGTACAATATCTCAGCTGTGGCATTTTTGAAATGGTCTTACCAAGTATAAACAAAGAAACCAAGCTTGCTCTTATATTTGTGAGCAAATATGCACCTGAATTGTAGTTGTTGTTGACCAATGGCATAAGTAAGTCATGAGTTATGAACATATATTTCTGCTGTGCTAGAAAGGAATAGAAGCGTCAGTGAAAACAGGTGAGGGATTAGGAAAATGTATTTGTTTCTTAAGCACACCCGCAATTTTGATAATTAAATAACAAGTGACCATAGTTTTACCATATATAGTTGGAAGGCCCAAACTGTGCTTTGTGGTAAGTGGGATCTAAAAATTTCTAACTCATTTTTGTATTTTTTATTAGAAGCTCATTAAACCTACTTAACTGAATTTAACAAGAATAGATTTCTGAGAATGTGTACTTTCATCTGGAGGAAAGAGTCCTGAAAGACAGAGAGCTTCCCATAGAAATGCATTAGGCTGTTCTACATTGTGCTGCTGTGTTCCTCTGTACCCTGTTGTTCTATACCTGCAGCTAAGTAAACTTTATTGAATCTGACATTCGTGTTTGTTCTTTCTTTCCTCACTTAGCATTATAAATTT
This sequence comes from Discoglossus pictus, assembly GCA_027410445.1. NCBI lineage: Eukaryota > Metazoa > Chordata > Amphibia > Anura > Alytidae > Discoglossus > Discoglossus pictus. The sequence goes on from CM050164.1 coordinate 206,737,378, forward strand.
TATAAATTATGAATTTTGCCTGGTTACAATTGCAACTTTAAAGGGCAAAAGATGACACTGCCCTGCAGGGATCAGATTCCAAACGGTATCTTCTGAATTGAAAAGCATCTTCTATCTTCTGTTTATTCAAGACCTACAAGAATACATGTAAAACCTGCATGTACTAGACAAGTATGTGAATTCTATTTAAGGACGAAGGTCAAATGAGTCAAAATATAGATTTTATCTGATGTAATATTATGTTGGCTGAGAAAAAAATGGTTTTATAACTAACTACTTTCCTTTAAATTAACCAATACAATTAGAGAGGATTAGAAGAAAATACAGTGACGCTGCAGCAGGGTACAGCAGCACATCCTATAGAAGAAAGTTGCAAGAGCAGAAAATTGCAAGTGACAGAAAGCATTGCCATAGTCATTATGTGGGACATCTCTGCCTATTGAAGTCCATTGACTTCAGCAACCAACATATTTTATAATCTAAGTATAGCATAGAGAATATAATAATTTTATAATAACACTATTATGTGCATCATTACAGTAGCTGCAGGGATTGCAAATGTTTGGCTTCTTTTCGTTCAAATAAGGGTAATTCAGTTGTTTATTATTTATTGGAGGAATATCACTAGGAAAAATAGTTATATTTATCATCTAATATCATTATTCTATATCGATCTTGCCTTGTTTAAAACTACTGTTACACTGATGCAATTTATTGTTTGAATTTAATAGATGGGGTTGTGCAGTCATTGGTCACTTCATCACGTTGTTTAAAGGGATTGGATAAATATAACCTCCATCTGGATCAATGCAGGGCATGTTTTCAATAAGTTGATTTTAGTTATATAGTGCCTAACTGTTACTAATACTATTTTATTAGAGAACCACTGCAGACCTTGTTATAATCTCTTGTCAGTTCATATCTGCCGGCCCTACTCAAGGAAGGAGTCAAAACCAGTGGCAATAATCAAGTTTCTTTTAATACAAGCTTGGAGAACATATGTAGTGGTCTGCTTTTATGGGTAAATACTGTTTGGACACAAAACTGATTACAATATATCTCCTTGTATGCAACTGATGTTATAAAAAGAAACATAAGACATAGCTGGTACAAGTTTTGTGAGGCATCAGCTTTTGGAAAACCTCCAGTGGCCTTCATCTGCCAAAAACATGAGTCATTAAATTATATGCAAGGGAAGCAAATAATATTCTAAAAATTACAAATGCATACAAAACTATGTAGATTCATAACAGAAGTACAAAATGAATGATTTCTTAATAGGTTACATAACAGAACATAATTTTTCTCTGCAACCTCATTAGAGGGAGAAAGGTATGTTTAGTTCTAGGGCATGTCTTTGTCTTCACAAGTGTCCCAAGACCAACATACCTGAGGTTGACTCACCTATTAAAAAGCAGGAGAACAGTGTTTCCCACATACCCTCTCTAAATTATCACTACATCTGATGCTTCAAGAGCTGTTGTAAATATGTTTTGTGCACACTGATTTAAAATCTCTGCAGTGAAGTACCATAATATTGTATTGGAAAATGTGCTGTCTGCATTTTCTATCTTTAATCATATGAGTGCTCAGTGTCATGTCCAGTCTTTGCAACTTCATCTGTCTTGGATATGAATGGCTTCTCTGCCTGCATGTGCTTCTAATAAATATTATCATTATCATATTATTTATTCTGGAATTACATTTGCTACGGGATGATAGTCCATACCATATTGTAAAAACAGCATTAATTCCATGTTGCAGCATTGCCCATTGTATGCTAAATGAAATGTGTCACTGGGAATATTGTTTAAATGTTGGCAGCAATGGTGTATATATGTATTATTTGTGTGTTTGTGTGGTGAAGGTCAACTTCCTGTATGCCACTGCTAAATTCAGGCTCCAAATTTAAAAATTAATTTATCAAAAAAAAATGTATGTCACAAAAATATATTACAGTTAGTTTAGTAGATTGGTATACAACTCATACTAAGAACCACTTTGAATCTCATGTGGGTCTTTTGACGGACTCATGTGAACCATTTTGACAAGGGTCTTTTTGTACCAATTAATATTTTTTCTGTCTGTTTTTTATCAGCTACAATGTGTTATGCGGAGTATAGCATGTACAGGTATATAAATAAAAATTCTATATTTATTTGAAAGTACTACTTGTAAATATATTTATAATAGGAAATTGCCAGTCAAAAATGACAGAAGTAAAATTGTAAGCCTGGCATTGCTGTTTGCCACACAATGCAAGGCTATGGGCCCTCTGAGCGCCTTCGGCGCTCATTGCGAGCCGCAACTTTCCTGCTTTGCATTGATCACCTTTGGCACTCATTGCAAGCCTCTCACCCTGTGTACTTTATAGGCATCGCTCTTGAGTGTTACTGTCTTGGGTTATGTTGCTGCCTTGGGTTAAGTGTTACTGCCTTGTGGTAAATGTTAGTGACTTGGATTAAGTGTTAGTGGCTTGCGTTAAGTGTTACTGTTTAGGGCTCGTTTTTATGTTCTACAGGCTAGTTTTACGTCCTTCGGGCTAGTTTTACGTCCTTCGACCTCGTTTTCGTCGTGTTGCGTTTTTTCGGCAGCCATTTTTATTCTCGCTTAGACGATTTTCGATCGTTAAAAAAATCATAATATGCCACAGATTAACTTGCAACCTTAATTAACTTGTGTGTAAATTAATTTGAGCCACATTTTTTTTCAGGCCTTTCCAGTTCCGTAGTTTGGCCATTAAAGTCGTAATTTGTCGAGGGGCACAGTGCATGTACAGGTTTTGGTCCTAAGTGGTAGGGGTCCTATGTCCTGCGTGCCTCAACTGCTTGCCTCACTTCATGAGGCTCCCAGTTGCGCCTAAGACCCACGGGCCGGGCGATGAGAGCCTGCAGTGCGCATTGCAGCCTAAGTTCCTTGCTTTGCGAGGCTTGCAGTTGCGAGGCTCGCAGTTGCGCCTAAGTCCTACAAGCCTTGCAGTTGCACCTAAGTAAACACAGTCCTCGCGATGAGTGCCGGCGGCAGTTGTGAGGCTCGCAGTTGACCCTTACTCCCACGGGCCTTGTAGTTGCGCCTAAGACCCACAGGCCGTGCATGGATCAATAATTTGAAGTCTCTGGCCAAGCACATAAAATAAAAGAAAACTACAAATAATAAAACTTTTGTTTTATAAATAATTCACTTTCCCTGTGCTTGAGGAAGTGGCTAAATTCTTTGTTTTACATGTCCATAAGCATTCATTTCACTTGAAATTGTTAAAGTATATCTAGTGGTATTATAAAATAACTTACCATACTAGCTGTATTAGTACAATGTAAGATTTTATTGACAGAGCTCATATCAACGTTATATTATGGTCATGCATTTATTACACCAAAATGATTTTGTTTAAGTGTTGCTTGTAAATTAAAAACTGCCCCAGTGGTCACATAGAATATTGGCGTTATAATGACAATTGCTGCTTTATTTTCATGAAAAGTAATTTACTTTAATAGCAATGTTTGACAGATCTGTATTTGTCTGCATGTCAATCATTTTCCAGGAAATGTAGTGTTCCATCAGACCCTCAATTTCTCCCAGTCATTTGAGAATTAGTGATCACCTAGCAGGGCTAGTGAAGTTGTATTTGAAGGGTAGTGTCTAAGAAAGAGACTGAACATTGTGGGGTCATCAAGGTGAATAGTATACAAGTACAGGTAGAGAGAGATTGGGCTTACCATCAGTCCAGGATGTTTGCTCACAATAAACAGAACATCATCAGGGTTTCTCCAGATGGTGGAAGTCATGAATTACTCCCTTGCAGAATATTTTGTTTTAAGGTGTTTCAATAAATACACTTTACTGAGTTTAATTCACATTAATTCACATCAGTGGCGGCTGGTAAACTTTCAAATTGGAGAGGCGCCAGAGCAATACTTGGCTCCTCCCCTTACACAGACCCCACCTATTTTTTAACTTATCATATTGACCTTTATATGCCCCGCCCAATTACCTAATACTTGCCCCGTCCATTGAAATAGACTCCACCTACTGATTTTTTTATTACTGTTCAAAAATTCTAGAATCTTGGGATTCAGGCAAATAATAACATTTCTGCATGAATGTAATGACAATCACCAACAGTTGACTCTCCTCAGGGTGTCTTCAAGGGTACTAGTCCAAAATAGTCTGCAGCCCCAGAGTGTTTGGACCTGGGCGTGATATAAAACAAGCAAACAAATCAAAGTACAAGACCCCAATCATACTTAAAAAGACTTATACAAAGCGGGACTATATCGGCCACAACCGGACCTTAAAAACCCACATTACACCAAGCGGGATCATATAAGCCCCAACCGTACCTTTAAAACCTTAATCTTCCAAGCGGCACCATATAGTTCCCAATCGGACCATAAAAACCAACATTACACCAATCAGGACTATATAGGCCCTTAAAAACTCACATTACACTAATATGGACCATGTAGGCCCAAACCGTACCTAAAAAAACATAAAATACCAAGCAGGACTATATAGGCCCAAACTGGACCTTAAAAACCCCAAGTGGGACCATATAGGCCCCAACCGGACCTTAAAAACCCACATTACACCAAGCAGGACCATATAGGCCCCAATTGTACCTTTAAAACCTTAAAATACCAAGCAGGACTAGATAGGCCCAAACCGGACCTTAAAAACCTTAAAATACCAAGCAGGACTATATAGGCCCTAACCGGACCTTAAAAACTTTCATTACACCAAGCGTAGCAAGGGCTGCGGGCAAGGGCGTCAGTTGCTGGGATGGAGAGTTTAGACACTACAAAATTCTCTAAGCAAAAGACAAAATGGCGGACGAACAAAACGAAAACGATTCTACAGCACTATAACCACGGAAAACACTTACGGATAATCCGCTAAGACGCATACCACACATTACCCGCCATTAAACGACCAAAGGATAATACGCGAAGACGCATACCACACATTACCCGCCATTTTACGCTAATGCGGAAGTACACAACTACGCTAACGGTTTCGGCTCGCGCACGCACACTATTACACTGGACACGTTCATCATGCTCACACAGCACCTCCACACCACTAATGCTGCAGCAACATCAAACAAGGTTCACAGCTCTTCAACACAATGCTTCAAAATACGTAAAGTATATTCATTTATTAATTTGTATTATATATTTCAGTAGTACACACAAAACAACATTAGCTACCTTACAATTCCATATGTATATTAATAACTAAACAACTTTCCAAACATACACATCTCATTGCCGTCATTTGTTGACGGGCAAGTCGCTAGTATATATATATAATCTAAAGAATTGGGTTATTGCTGGTGGTGCAGTGGGTTAGAGCTCTGTGCTTCCACAGCTATTGTCAGTTCCACCGGAGAAAGAACTGGCAACCCACTCCAGTATCACTGAAAGTGCAAACTTACTTGGATGATGAGATCAGCATGGAAGAATCCAGTCTGTAAAATGAGTGGGAACAGAGTGGGGAGTGTTAGAGATAATTGGCTTATTAAAGCCTTGCTGGTATCATATCATAACAATAACCCTCATAGGCTTGGGGGCGGTCAGGGGGGATGTTCATAGCAACCAGATAGCCCTGATTAGTTGATGCTTCAAGTTGTCAGTCAGGAAAATGTATACAATTGTAGCAAAGTGAATTAATATTCACCCAAGTTGGAGTGTTACAGTCCAACACTCACACAGTAATATGATTTAGCATTGCCGCACTAAGGAGAGAGGCCAGGCAAAGGGGAAGGCACACAATGGGTTAATTGAAAGTGACAGATGCCTATTTTTAACAAAACCATATGAAAGAAGATATGAAAACTACACAGGAGAGGGAGAGGGGAAACACGGGGGGGAGGGAAGAGACACAGGAGAGGGAGAGGGGAAGAGACATGGGAGAGGGGGATGGACAAGGGAAGAGACAAGGGAGGGAGAGGGGGAAAGAGACACAGGGGTGGGAGGTAGGGAGAGACACCGGGGAGGGAGAGGGGGGTAAAGGGAAACATGGGAGGGATAGGGGGGAAATAGACACAGGGGAGGAAGTAGAGGGGGGAAAAGCTTGCAATTCCCCCCTCCCATCAAGCAGAGGGGGGAAAGGTAGAGGGAGGGGAGGGACAGGGGGGAAAGAGAGTGGGTTAGATAGTGCAGAATATAATACACCTAAGTGTTATAATCTGGAATTAAAATTATTTAATTGGTGTTGTTACCATTTGATTTACAAAGCATAACTGACACTTTGAAGATAGTGAAATAGTATTCTGACAAAAAACATGATTAAACAAGAACTTAAGATGGTGCATATGTATTCACCACCCTAAGTCAATCCTTGGTAGAATTAACTTTGGTTGAAATTACAGCTGTGAGTCTTTGGGGTAAACCTGAATCCTGCAATGTTTGCCCATTCTTCTTGGCAAAATTACCCAAGCTCTGTCAGGTTGGATGGTAACTTTTGAACAGCAATTTCCTTGCCATGGATTCTCCATCGGTTTGAAGTCTGTGCTTTGACTGTGATATTCTAAGACATTCAAGCTCCTAATTTTGGTTAGTTTGGCTTTAGCTATGTGGTCATGCTAGAAAGTGAACCTCACAGGTCTCTTTCAGACTGAAAAGTCTTATCTTCTAGAATCAGCCCTGTATTTGGCTCCATCCATCACATCCCCACAACATAATGCTTTACAGTGATGATTATGAGGGTGAAGAGATGTAATGGTTTTGCTCCACAGTCAAAATGTTATTGTAAGGGCAAAAATTCAGTTTTGGTGTCATCAGACCAGCAAATGTTTTTCTGCATCTTTGTTGTGTCTCCCAGATGCCTTTTGGCAAAATTTGCAAAATTTCAAACCAGATTTCAGCATTTTCAGCCATGGCTTTCTTATTGATGCTCTTCCATAGAGCCCAGTTTCATGGAGTGTCCAGGATATAGTTGCCCCATTAACGGTTTCTTCCATATCAGCTGTAGCTCTCTCCAGATCCTTCAAAGTTGTTACTGGCTTTTTGGTTGCTTCTCCGACTAATACCCTCCTTCAATAGACACTGAGATTATATGGGCAGCAGGGTTGGTTGTGCCATATTCATTTAATAAGGGATTTAACAGTGCTCCCGAGACATTCAAGCTTAGAATATTTGGTTTTCCTCCTGACTAGTGCTTTTCTAGAACTTCTTTCCATATTTGCTTTAATTGCACACTAGTCTTCATTAGATATGACTTGACGAAACATGCATTTATTCATAGATCATGTGACACTTTAGCTTAATTTACTTCATTTACTATTTATGTGACATAAAATGTATTGGTTGGACAAGAGTGTATATAGAGGTTTTATGACAGATGTAACAAATACATATGGAATTAAAATTTCTCAGTTCTTTTTTTTTGTAAATCATTTTAAAACATTTATTTTTCACCACTTCAACACTATACATTATTTTGAGCAGATTACTGACACAAATACTTGGAAATGTGAAATAGGTCACACAGAATTTGTTCCTGTAAAAGCTGCAATGCAAACCTAAAAGACACAATATGCAAATGCATTGTTCACCATATAAAAAATATTCGCGACATATGTTATTCTAACTATTTCACAATCCTTTGGGTTAGCAGAGAAAGCTAGTTAGTGACCATCTTTACAGATACTAATATCTCTTATCCAGCTACTCTTTATGGATGAGCCATTCGAGGTACAAAATAACAGACCTGCAAACCAGGGTTATTGTAAAATGCTGCAACTAAACATACAACATTGTAATTCTAAACAAAAATATGTAGTATATATAGTAGATGCATATTAATTTTATAGTTGATGGTACTTGAGGGCCAAGATTATATGTGCTAAGTGAATATACTGCACATGTATACTATAATGTCACCTGCTCCACAACTCACCTATGTCCCAGATTTTGTGCTGAGTAGCCCAGGCACCTTTCCTTCCTCCTACCCATTATATTGAACTGTACACCCTGATACTATCACAGCAGATCTTCCATGCTGCATTGGGCAGTTGACAGCAAAACATACAACATAATTATGTAAAGCTGGAGTATAAGAAATGGTTCAGTGAAAGCTGGTGTATGTAAATCTCAGATTTACACTTCGTTTAGATTTACCATAGGTCTTAATCCACTAGTTGCTATGAGTCACTTAGTACATGGCTAGTAGTGCTGCCTATCTGGTGGAAATCTGTAGTTCTAATAGCAAGCACAGCCACCATTTGGGTTCTGTGAAACTAGGAAATCCTGAAGTTTAAAAAAAAAAAAAAAAGATATAAAGCCCTGTGGGAATAAAACAGTATGTTTTATCAATCAAACTTTATATGAACATTTCCTTGTAGTAAAGGATGCGTAAAACGGCCAATAATAAATTTATAGAGCACTTTTGTCACAGAAATTACTCAAATGGCTTACAAGGAGAGAAAGAGAAAAAATAGATTTAAAACATATTTGAAAGCCTAAGTCTTCAGTCTCTTTTTTGAAAATGTTCAAGTTAGGGACATCTCGGATTGAGTATGACAGAAAGTTCCAAAGTCTTGGTCCTTCATACATAAAATTTTGGACATACAGGCTTTTGGGCAAAATCTGGCAATTGTTAATAGTGTTTGACCTGCAGATCTAAGAGCACAAGTTGAAATATAAGAAATAAGGAGCTCTTTCAAGTAGTTGGGGCCTTCATCATGTAGAGCTTTGTATGTCAGCAGGCCAAGCTTGAAATATATGCAGTATTTCAGACAGAGACGATGTGGGGAATGGAGGACAGGTGTTTTGTGGCAGGATTGAGGGGTTTATTAATAATCTCACAGCAGCATTCTGTACCAACTCTAAGCAATGTAGTTCTTTATTTGGCAGTACATTTTCTTAAGTAAATGTGTTAAAGGTTGTTAGAAAACGTAATATTCTATGGAGCTTATTTATCAAAATCATAAATAAAATAAACCCATGATCTTTAGTTGAAAATTTGCAGCAGTGTTTTAATTTAAAGCATTTGTATTCTTTGTTGCTTCTGGAAGAGGGCATCTGTTTATGCTTTACAGTGTCTTTCTTTCTTGTCATTGTCTTTCTGGTCACAAAGCAGAATAAACTTCTTTGAATGTTTAACTGTCTTTGAGCACTCATCCCTGTCAACCGATGTGCAAGAATGTAGCTGTGTAAGATTTACATGTTTGCCCATGTGATCTAGAGGCATACATATTCTCTGTTCACACAGAAACATTTCTTGTCAGTTTTAAGTTTCACTTAATTTTTCTTTTTGTGCAAATATATACTTTTTAATGTTTTAAACACACTGTTTTGATGGCATGAAAGAAAATATTTGCATTCCCTATTCCTGTAAATAACTAATGGTTTTGTATTATTCATTTTATTTATTGAGAAACAATACTAATGTTATTTTTATACTAAATATTTTTAAGTATTTATATGTTTTTACTTCCTATGATTGAGTAATAAAAATGGTTAATGAAGAGCAATTTTGTTAGATTTTTGTTAGGGACTGATTGCCAGAAAATGCCTGAACCAGGACATTTATTGGCTGGGCATATTTTAAAGGAATTATTATCACAGCGCTATATCAGTCCAGTAATTAACTTTATAAGCTTAATAATATGTGATGATTATTTTTATAAAAAATAGAATATATATATATATATATATATATATATATATATATATATATATATATAGCCTCATTTAATTGCCACACGCCTGTATGTCAGCAAGTGAGCTGCGTTTCCCCCCGTTTCCGAGGCAATTCAAATAGTCAAGGCTGAGACTCGCTGCCCGACATCTGAAATCGGACACCTATGTTTCTGACGTAAGCAGAGCTTCTGCTCACTATCAGCCAATGGCAGTTGAGACCATCATCATGACGGTACTCAAAGCTGTGAGTGCTCTCGCAGCCTCCCTAAATAAAGCCCTGCTGCAGGGGTCCCCATCGGGGGCCCTGCAGTGTCCCCACATGACCCACATGATGTGAAGGGTCAGATTGGGACCCCCACAGGATCTTCACATTAACCCCTTGCATCAGGTGTCCCGATCCGGACCCCTGCAATGTGCCCACATGAACCCCATGCAGGTGGTCCCCATCGGGATACCCGCAGGGTCCCCACATCAACCCTTGCAGAGGGGGTCTCGATAGCATTGAAATATGTCAAATTCCCTGCCGCGGGTCCTTAAAGGTAAAATAGTTAAGGGCTACAGCAAGGGTACTGTAAGAACCCCCAGGCACCTAAAATTACTCCCCAAATGCTGGGAGTGCCCATCAGGACCCCTGCATGGTCCCTTCAATAACCCTTGCAGCGTGCTTCTTGATCAGGCCCCCGCTGCATTCAAAATTCTAGTTTCCTGCCTTGGGGGTCCTTGCGCTAAATAAAATTGAACCCTAACACTCATGGGGCTCTATACAAAGCCCCATGAGCCCCTACAGTGGGGGAAAAAGTTAATGATCCTCTGCTGATTTTGAACGTTTGTCCACTGACAAAGAAATGACCAGTCTATAATTTTAATGGTAGGTGTATTGTAACTGTGAGAGACAAAATAACAAAAAAAGAACAAGAAAAACGCATGTCAAAAAAGTTATAAGTTGATTTGCGGGTTTAGTGAGGGAAATAAGTATTTGATCCCCTATAAATCAGCAAGATTACTTGCTCCCAGGTGTCTTTTATACAGGTAACGAGCTGAGATTAGGAGCAATCTCTTAAAGGGAGTGCTCCTAATCTAAGCTTTTTACCTGTCCACAAAAGCAATCAATCAATCAATCAGATTCCAAACTCTCCACCATGGCCAAGACCAAAGAGCTGTCCAAGGATGTCAGGGACAAGGTTTTAGACCTACACAAGGCTGGAGTGGGCTACAAGACCATCGCCAAGCAGCTTGGTGAGGTGACAACAGTTGGTACGATTATTCGCAAATGGAGGAAACACAAAATAACTGTCAGTCTCTCTCGGTCTGATGCTCCATGCAAGATCTCACCTTGTGGAGTTTCAATGATCATAAGGATCATGAGGAATAAGCCCAGAACTACACAGGAGAATATTGTTAATGATCTCAAGGCAGCTGGGACCATAGTCACCAAGAAAACAATTGGTAGCACACTACACTGTGAAGTACTGAAAACCTGTAGCTCCTGCAAGGCCCCCTGCTCAAGTAAGCACATGTACAAGCCCGTCTTAATAATTCAGATGTTCATTGGCAAACTTTAGAGGAGAACTGGGTGAAAGTGTTGTGGTCAGATGAGACCACAATTGAGCTCTTTGGCATCAACTCAACCATGTTTGGAGGAGGAGGAATGCTGCCTATAAACCCAAGAACACCATCCCCACCGTCAAACATGGAGGTGGAAACATTATGCTTTGGTGGTGTTTTTCTGTTAAGGAGACAGGACAACTTCACCGCATCAAAGGGACGATGGATGGGGCCATGTACCATCAAATCTTGGGTGAGAACCTCAGCCAGGGCATTAAAAATGGTCGTGGATGGGTATTCGAGAATGACAATGACCCAAAACGCACAGCTAAGGCAAAAAAGGAGTGGCTCAAGAAGAAGCACATTAAGGTCCTGGAGTGGCCTAGCCAGTCTCCAGACCTTCTGTGGAGGGAGCTGAAGGCTCGAGTTGCCAAACATCAGCCTCATAACCTTAATGACTTGGAGAGGATCTACAAAGAGGAGTGGGACAAAATCCCTCCTGAGATGTGTGCAAACCTGGTGACCAACTACAAGAAACATCTGACCTATGTGATTACCAACAAGGGTTTTGCCACCAATTATTAAGTTGAAGGGTTCAAATACTTATTTCCCTTATTGACCTGCAAATCAATTTATACATTTTTTGACAATCATTTTTCTTTTTTTTTTCTTTTTTTGTTATTCTGTCTTTCACTGTTAAAATACATCTACCATTAAAATTATAGACTGATAAATTCTTTGTCAGTGGACAAACGTTTAAAATCAGCAGGGGACCAAATACTTTTCCCCCCACTGTAATTAGCCCCATCACTTATGCGGCTCTATACAGAGCCCCATGAGCCCCTAATTAACCCATCACTTATGGGGCTCTGTATAGAGCCCCATGAGCCCCTAAATAACCTTGTCACTCATGGGGCTCTGTACAGAGCACCACGAGCTCCTAATTAACCCTGTCACTTATGGGGGCCTATAAAGACCCCCATAAGCCCCTAATTAACCCCATCAGTCTAATAGGGGTATATATAAACGCCGATAGGACAATAATTAACCCCTATAATAACACTATAAGCGCCACATCATTAGCATTGGTCGGGTCAAGACACAGGAAGAAGCGTGGAGGAGCGGAGGAGCAGTTGCAGATGGAGGTAAGTGAGGGGAAAGGGAGTGGGGGAGGTATTTAGAGGGGTAAAGTGAGGAGGGTGTTTTAGGATGAGGATGGGGGGTTGAGGATGGGGGTTGAGGATGGGGAGGGGGGTTGAGGTTGAGGAGGGAGGTTGAGGAGGGGGTTGAGGATGAGGAGAGGGGTTGAGGAGAGAGGTTGAGAATGAGGAGGGGGGTTGAGGAGGGTGATTAGGGAGGGGGGGAAGAGACACAGAGAAGGGAGAGGGGGGAAGAGACACAGGGAAGGGAGAGGGGAGAAGAGAAACAGGGAAGAGAGAGGGGGGGCACAAGAAAAGGGCCAACAAGAGGGGGACACAGAGGGTACAAGAGGGGCAGCACATTTCCCACCCTCTACTTATACTCGAGTCACTCATTTTTCCCAGTATTTTGTGGTAAAATATGTGCCTCGGCTTATACTCGGGTCGACTTATACACGAGTATATACGGTATGTTGATTTTGTGTATCCTTTATTCTTTTTTTGCTATATATTACTATATATTTGTTTTCTGCTCAAACTTTTCTATTAGTACAATGGTTCATTTCTCTCTCTTTCTCTTTTTTTAGGCCTTTGAAGCTGCCCTCTTGTTACACAGAGCTTTTGGATAGCTAGAGGAGAATCCTGTACTATAGCTGGGTGCTGAAATATGTTTTTTCTGTCTTTCAGAGCCACAGGGTGCATCAGAAGAAACACTTTTCAATGATCCACAATGTGTTCTACTACACAGAAATACAATTTTATTTCTAATTTCCTTTACAGAAAAAAACTGTCACAGATCCTGATCCATGGCCCACTGTAGGATAATTTATTACCTCTCCTAGATTGTTCACCAGCTGTTTAAAGGGAGTTTTGTCAACATATCTCTAGTGATTACCATATTAGCAATTCCAGCATCTGCTCTGATTTCTGCTGTTGATTAATTACTCCTTATTTATACTCGTTATGTTTAAACATGAGTGTTAAATTTGCAGCATCCACGTAGACTGTGCATCAGCACATAACTGCAACACTGGCTGTGAACCTGATTCCACATCCTGTAGAGTTACTGATGGTTGTAAAATTCATCAAAAGAAAATGCAATATATGTATGAGATGTTTATGGGTTAGTCCTACTGGGGCACAGTGTCCAACTAAGAGAGACATGCTTTATACTGCTGTATTTAGGGCCTTAAAGAGCCATGGAAATGTAGATGTTCTGATATTATCATCATATTCAGCACATAAATCACAAACATATATTTTTTAAAAGTATGGTTCGCTTAATATATACTTTGAAAATGCATCATGTCAAGCAACTAGGAGAACAGTATGGTGATATTTAACTTGGTAGGATGCCTGCTCACTTATTTCTGACATTCAAATAATGGGTTGTGGTGCATGATTGTGTAGGCCATAACTTTTAAACAACATCTGTGGTTATTTGTTTTCTATATGGTCTTTTCATTAACTGAATCTGATAACGGGCTAAATGTTTTTAGGAACTAATAAAAGTAAACATACTTGTTTTAACATTTATAAGTATTCACTACTCTGTGTAGTGGCAGAGCTATTGAATGAAGGGGCCAAATGCTAAATAATTAGGGGGCCCCCCTTGTAACTTCTATTTACATCCATTGGAGTCCATAAAAAAAACAAGAATATATGTAGATAAGCAGATCACTCCTATTAAAATAAAATCACCTTTCTAATAAGAAATTATTTGTTAGCCTCATATATTAAATTAAGATTCCTGATTTACTGCCATTAGCAGAGGCCACTACCCATGTTGTGGGCAGCAGTGCTTTGCACCAGCCGCACAAGCAGTAGCCCCACCACTGACTCTGTGGCTGCATTTTTCACAGCTGATTATTTGTGCTTTCTATTAATACTGTACTGAGACCCCCATGACAACCTAAAATGTTAACCCAGTGGCACATGGGTCCTTAAAGGACCTCCATGGCACCTAAATGTGTGACCCCCAACAGGGGACATTTACGGACCCCCATGGCACAAGTCATTAACACAGATGCTGAGGGGGTCCTTCAAGAACCCCTGCAGCATCTATAAATTAACCCCATATCATGGGGGTCCTTAACTATTAACCTCTAACATACCACTCTAAAGACCCCTATGGCACTCTAAGTCTAAAGCCCAACACTATACTAAATAAAAATAAGGAAAAAAAAACATTACAAAAAGAAAAAAACTATAATTTATAGAAAATAAAAACACATAATATTACACAAACTAATGAAGCCTAAAATGATTAAAGTACATACAAAATCACATTAAAACAACAAAAAATAACCTTGCAAAATTAAAATAATCTCATAGGTGCTTTCTTCGGCTTAAATAGGATTGGTCTTTAATATGATGGGTTTTAAAAAGAATAGGTTCTGCTCAGTAGTGATCTTAAATCTAATGTGATCAATCAGATTGTTCAGATTTTAGGTCCATCAATCTAAGCAATCTTTATTTTACTTGTAATTATTTTTTGTTTTATTGTACTCTTTTTTTTGGGGGGGGGTATTTTTTTTAGGTTTATTATTTTGTGTAATATTAGGTTTTTTATTTTTGATAATTTATTGGGAGGGATGTAATGTTTTTTTTTTATTCTTATTTAGCGTAGTTTTGTGTTTTAGACTTCCTCGGGGAATCCATGGCACTTTAGAAGTGAATTTATGGTTACCATGGAATTCTATATAGACCCCCGTGGTAGTTAGGAGTTAATTTAGGTACCATGGGAGCATTATTTTTAATTTGCGGAGCAAGATTTATTAGAACTTTTTGATGAGTGCTGTGGTTGTGCACACCACTGTGTAATTGAGAGCTCCCAGGAGCGAATTCATGCAAACACATGCCTACATGGGCATAATAAGAAAAAAAGATAAGCCTATCTGCATCTTATAGTAATACAGTCCTAAAATTGGAGTACTACACTTTCAATATAATTTGCAGCAAGTATACAAAAAAAATAAAATGTGGTAAAACTCTAATTTTCACTGAATGTATCAAATTGCTCAACATACTATATACTACTCATAAATGTTATAAAATGTAATTATTTAATTAGTATACATTTTATTACATATTTTCTACAGCTACATAACAGTACATAACTTGAAAAATAACAAAATTCAATATGCAAAATAAGTCTAATACAGAAATTGCACTTTTTCCAAATCAGGGATGAAGGGACTAAATTATGAAGAAAGACTAACCAAAGTAAACTTATTTTCTCTAGGAATAAAGGGGATATGATTACCTTATATAAATATATCCAGGGCCAATACAAGGCTTTGTCAAGTGAACTTTTTGTGCCAAGTGGTTTCCAACTGACAAGGGGGCATCCTTTGAGGTTAGAAGTCAAAAGATTGCACCTTAAGGAAAGAAAATGGTTCTTCCCAGTAAGGGTGGTTAAACTGTGGAATTTTGGAGGGTTGGAGATATATGTTTTAGTAAAAAAGGGCATTCAGGGTTATAATTGGATAATTAGAGAGGGAGTACTGATCCAGGGAGGAGTCTGATTGCCAGTAATAGGGGTCAGAATGGAATTTTCCCCTTTTGAGACAATTGGCAATGTTTCAATATTTTTAATTTGGTTTGCCTTCCTTTGGATCAATTAACTACTAATCCGCATATTGCAGATCAGAGAGATCAAGAAAGGTTGAACTTTTTTCACCCTTAATTACTATGTAACTATGAATTCCACCTCTCCCCCCCCCCCCCTACTCATTACCATAATTATACTAGGATATTTAAGGTGTTTTCAGAACATTGTCATACACTTGTCTGGATTTACATTCATTTACAGTATGGGAACCTCTTTTGCCAGCCTCCAAGCAATGTCCCAGTTGTTACTACAACATCACAGTAATTAGGGTCCCTTTCTGGAAGGAATGGGAATGCTCTGCTGTCATTGGCTGCCACTCCTTGCATCTTCTCTGAGATGTAGGCCTGATTTGAACGTATACCTATTCTAGACAAAGAACCACAAATACCAGAATCATATGAACATGCTTGACATAACTGCTTATTCAAACTTATAACCACATTTGTTTAATATACCCTAATGTCTATAATCTTATTATTTCAAGCTTGAGGACATGCTCAATATTTCAGGACCTTGTTTACAGTTCCTCAACTGAATACACATTAAACAATAATGGTACATCATATTTAATATTGCGTGAGCTCTAACATGTAGGGTCACCCAAGATTGGCAGGTCATAGAAGAGAGATCAGAGATCACTAATTGTGGTCCACTGAAGAAGGAACTGGTGTGTTTTGGCGGCCTCCCAATGGCTGCTGAGTTACAGCCTTGAAAAAAAATGATGGCGTTAAACCCATAACTTATTTTTAAGCCTGCAAGGCTGGAAGCAATACTGATTTAATCTTCAAGTCTTGCGGGCTTGAAAAATAGTTACAGGTTCAACCGACACCAAGCCCACAAATGAGAGAGGGAAGGGAGAGGGAGGAAAGAGACACAGGGGAAGGAGAGGGGGGAAAGAGACTCTGGGAAACAAGTGGGGGGAAAGAGACCCCGGGGAGGGAGAGGGGGCAAAGAGACACAGGGGAAGGAGAGGGGGGAAAGAGACATGGCGTGGTGAGAGGTGCCAAAGGTGCTCATCGCTAGGCCCGCCATGAGTGACAAAGTTACGGACTTGCGCATGCGCACAGCGCATGCTGCGGCCTTTAGTGAACGGCATAGCTACTCATTGGGGGCCTGCAATGAGCGACGAAAGTGGCTCATTGCGAGGACCCTAAAGTAGAGTGGGCAGAGGCTTGCAATGAGCGCAGAAGATGCTCATTGCAAGGCCTGCGATGAGCAACAAAGGTGCTCATCACAAGGCTCGCAAGTTAAAGGGGGGGAGAGCCTCGCATTGTGTGGCAAACAGCATTGCCAGGCTTCAAATTTTATTTCCGTAATTTTTGAAGGGGCAAGTCGCTAGTATAGTATAATAGCAGAGCATTCTTTATGTGTGAGATTTAAACCGTGGTGTTATTTAAAATTGAATTGATATGATATAATATAAGAAAAAAATGTGATCTGAATTGACAAATATTATTTTATTACTATCCTTTATATGTAATGCGCCAACATATTTCATAGCTCTATAAAGGGTTTAAGGAAAAAACAAAATTCAATATAAACACATAGCAGAAGGTCTGTGGGGGCAATGTCTTTGAGTCTGTTGTACATTGTATTTTTTTCCCAAAGCACCTTACAATATTGAAAACTTGCAAATGTACAATCTAAAGGGAGTAGGTGAGACAGAAACTTGGGTAAGAGTAACAGATAAGGATTTGGATAGGTAAGTAAGAAAGTGAAAATTGAGAATGGAAGAGGATGAAAGAGAAGACAATTCTGTTGCTTAAAGACAAGTGTAAAGTTTACCTGGGTAGAAACTGTGCACATTTGAGAAGATGTTTTAATTTAGTAGGAGAGAGTAGAAATATGACAGCAAAGTATTGTGAAAGAGTGATACTAATATGCAGTATATGATCTTCACCTAGTGGTCAGATAACCTACAAATGGAAATGTCAGGTGATTGTAACTGTTGATAAAAATACAACAATTATGGAATTTGAATGGAGCTGGGAAACCAGTTATGTGAGTGCTTAAGTGGGGAAAGAGAATGGCTTTGGCTCGTTTAGGGTTTAACAGGGTGGAGAGAGGGCTAGTGTTAGGGATGAGTTTAGTATTATTGAAAGTGGTAGGTTGGTTTTGGAAAAAGCATATGCCAGGGGTCACCCAGCATGGTCCTGGAGGGCCGCACCCAGGCCTGGATTTGTGGATATCCTTGCTGCAAACAGGTGAGACTATTGCTTCTTCAGTCATCCTGATTGACTCACCTGTGCACAAAAAGGAAATCCTCAAATCCAGGCCTGGGTGCGGCCCTCCAGGACCGAGTTTGGTGACCCCTGGCATATGCAGTAAAAACAATCACTAGACGTAAAGACAACCGATACAAATTACAGATAAAATGTCTGCATGACTGAATGAAGCTGGATGCCTCTGCTTAGATGGATGGTTTGATACACTGTGTCAATGGTACATCTTGTATGGGAGTGGTTGCTGGTGAACTGGAGGTGAATGGAGCTGGAAGTCAGTGGGTGAGTGTCTCTCTTTTAGCCAGTAATGGTATGGTGCCTTCCCAAACAATCACAATCAATTATTACCCTAATTCAAACTCTTTCCTTCACTTGCAAAGCATTATAAAATATTAGTTTGATAAATCATACAACTTATCTATGCTTCACCCTGTTGTAGCTTATGAAAGACTCATATAGCCCTATACAATTGGCCAAATCGCAATTACATGAGCTCGTAATGCAGCCCATACATTTTACTGATATTCAATTGGATACATTTAGCAACTTGCATTCCAATTGGGAGATACAGGCTCAAAACCCCTGCAGGCCTGTCAAAACAGTAACTCTGTCCTATCTCCTCCACTGATTTTTCGATCCCGCCAATGTTACCAGTGCTAAAAACGCAAAATTGATATTCAAGACCACAATTGCTTTCAAATCCGTAAATGGCCCGCTGGTGGGTTAAACACCTGTTCGTATAGCTGCAGCAGCAGCAAATAAACACTACTGTACTTTAAAATACTGGGATAGCATGGAAAGACATTAGAATTAAATGCACATTAGCTTGCAAGCTTGCAAATCTGCAATAAAATTGATGACGGTCTCATTTACTATTGGCGCTGTCTAAAAAGTAACTTACGGGCTTGCTTAATTATTGCCAGATCATATGATCACGTCAACTGAAATGCTACATACGAGTTCATGGTATGCGTGTGTGGGCTGTGGGGCTGTAATTAAGGGTTTGAGACAATTGAATACATCTAAATGTATCTAAAAAATTTAATCCACAGCCAAAATGTTGGGTTACAGGTAATTACGGGCTTGCAATTAAATTAGGCTCATAGAGAGCCCTGTCTCAAAGCAATTTCATTCATTTGCATGACTAGCCACATGTAGCAGTTCATTAGCTATAAGGCTAAACTTCCATACTTATTAACTATGCAGATCATTATGGGAGGGTATCGGGGGCAAAAATACCTAAAATTAAGTAATTTATTGATCAATTTTAAAAATGTAAACAGCTATTCCACACACTTTTCAAAACTATAGATGACACACAGAGGTTTTGGTGAATTCCTTGTCCCTTTAACACAAAGTATTAGAAGTTTGTAAAAGTAACAATCCCTCCACTGGATCACATATAATAGTTGTGATAAGTTACAAATGTTGGTCACGCAATGTTAAATGTTGCGTTCTTGTGCATGTGCAATGAGCCATAGGTGCTCATCGCAAGGCCTGCATGACTTTGCTGCAATGAGTGCCGAAGACGCTCATTGCAGAGCTCATCACGAGGCCCGCAAGACTTTGCTGCAATGAGCGCCGAAAGGGGCTCATTACTGGCCTTGCAATTGTGGTCTTTCAGGGTCCCTCGAAGGATCATCTCTCCCGTCAGAGTTGTTATTTCCCCGAGGATGACCCATCCAATGGAGGATGGAAACGGATTGAAGGCGCTCATGGCAATGCCCATGATCAGAGCCGAAGACCGTAGGACTTTGGTGCTGATCGCGAGGCACGCAAGACTTTAATGGCCGATATTTTTTTCAAGCCTGTATCTCGGGAGCGTCCGGAAGACCACTAAAAGTCGCTTATTAATTAAAAAAATTTACTTTTTCAACTTCACACACAGTACAGGGGGAGAGGCAGGGAGCCTGTAAGTGAGGTTTCAAGCTAATTTGAGGCTTAATTGAGGCTTAAAATGTTGTTTTTCGTAGATTGAAAAGTGAGGAAAAAGATGTTGCCTGTAAAGACGTATATGTTTTCAAAAAGGCTAAAAATGAGGCTGATGCCCGTAACACTAGGCCCATCAATGTGAGCCCCTCAGTACTTTGAAAATACAAGCAATGGTGCTCACCGCGAGGCAAGCAAGACTTGAACAGAGACAGAGAGGAGAAAAACACGGGGGGGGGGGGGGGCGTGGAAAGAGACACAGGGGGAGAGAGGTGGGAAAAGAGGCACAGGGGAGGGAAATATGGGGAAAAAAAACACAGGGCAGGGAGAGGGGGAGGGAGAGAGGGGGAAACAGACACATAGAAGGGAGAGGGGGGAAACAGACACAGGGGTCAGAGAGCGGCAAGAGGTTCGCAATGAGCTCTGAATGAGCGCTGAAGGCACTCATCGCTGGGCTTGCGATGACCCCCAAAGGCTGTCAGTGCTAGGCACGAAAATGGCGGTTTGGACGACGTCTGCAATGAGCGATCATTGCAGGGCTCGCCATGAGCACCAAAGGTGCTCATTGCGAGGTATGAAAGTGGCCGGTTGCTCATCGCTAGTATATAATAAAGAAGGAAAAATCTATACGTCCCAAGCACACCTGGAATTAAATTTTTCCCTAGAATTTCTCACTGAGTAATAATGTTTCATTTTGTTGAGAAGTATTCTGGGTGGTGACATGAAAATATTACTCAGAATGTATCAACTTTTTCCTTAACCCACTAAACATGGAATTCATTTAGGTGTATTTGACCTGAACAAAGGCAGCCTTCAGGACATAGGCATGAATTATGGTGCAGTGCCAGAACCCATTTGACTACCCCATATTTAATTTCTTTGTTCTTCTGTTCCCTCAAAGATTGCAAGAGGAAGAAAAATCTAGGAATGTGTCTCTTCTAGTATATATATATATATATATATATATATATATATATATATATATATATATATATATGTTTTTTACGCCAGTGTGTACATACTAAGCAGTGAAACATCTAATAATGAACAGCAATAATGTAAATAATACTTTATGTCCCTATTTGGCCTCTTGCAATATTGGGATATTTTGTTTACATTGAGCCTATTTTGTCAAACAGGACAGTACTTTGCTCTACTTGATAAATAGCCTCTATAAAAAATAAAGAACAGGGAGACATTTTCTGAACTTTTTCTTCTTACCCCAGAGCATTTCAACATTTTACATAGTTTTACAGCTGTACATTTCATTATCATTATCCTTTTTTTTATTATAAACCATTTATACATATGAGTTTACAAATATCAGTCCCGCCCTATGTTCTAGATCAAATAGCATTATTTGGACCAACACCATTTTTAAATCACGGTAACTATATAGATCATTTGCAGCAATTACTGATAGAAATGTATACATGCATTT
This sequence comes from Discoglossus pictus, assembly GCA_027410445.1. NCBI lineage: Eukaryota > Metazoa > Chordata > Amphibia > Anura > Alytidae > Discoglossus > Discoglossus pictus. Next base: position 206,758,911 of record CM050164.1, read on the forward strand.
ACTATGCATAATTTGTTATCATGTATACAAAAGATGAAAGCATAAAGTATAGTTGTGTTGCTGTTTTGCTTAAAATCTGTCTTATAGTAATTAAGAAGTTGAAAATGCTCCACAAATATTACCTTATCTGGAGAACTCCACTCGACATCAAAACTCAATTATTTAATCAGTTACTTTTCCAATCTCATAGTTGACAGAAAAGGGTAAAGAATGACCTATAATGGCATCTAGTGCAAAATATAAAATACATGACAGTGTGTTTAGTAGAGGATACTATTTCTGCAGTTACACAACCTCAAACAATAACAAACAAAAAGACTTGTAATTAGCAGCTGTAAAGCAATCAATTCTTATTGAGGCACAAGAAGAAAAAAAAGCACTTTAAAAACCCTGAACAGTTATTAAGCACCAGAAAACCCAAGCACAAGCTATCAGAGAATTAAATAAGTGACCAAGGAGGGAGATGGAAGGGAGAGGCAGGGAAAGAAAGAAACTGGATTAGATTTGTGGAGAAGATAAAATAATTCATTTTTAGAGATTTGATTCTATGAGGTTTGAAATAGTGGTTTATTCCTACCTGGGCGAAAACAGGTTGCTTTGAGCTTCACATGCATATGTCCAAAAATGTATTTCATAACCTCTGATACTTTTGACCCTAGGATTTCCATGACCAGTATTGATAGAGTATTGGCTTATTCCAAAAAAACTAAAAATTCACAGTAGGCAACACATCAGAATCAGTATTGCTTTTAAGCACCTTGTACTAATTAAGGAATAACGTTTGTAAAGGGATATGGGATTTACAAGTGCTGCTCTATGTCAACAAATAGAGCACAGAAAAAAAAGTGAAAAAAACATTCTGAATTTCTAAAATGCACATTTCACTTTTTTATACAATCCAATTACTATTCCATATTTTGTTGTGTATACAAGATCTGTAAGGACCACAAATTGCAAACACCCTGTAAATACATTTACACCCCTTTTATGCAACCAGAAAACCAAGGTTCTCCTTTGGTGTCTCAAGATATACTAGCCACAAAGGAAAAAACAGAAAAATATTATTGCAGTGAAGAGAGTGCACAAGCATATAGGATGGACATGTAATTTATGGTTTGTTTAGAACCTGAGAAATTCCAACATTTTCCAAGATAATATATTGGCTGGTGCAGCTGAACTAGACATAACTATATATGTTATCATTTTTAACTAGATATAAAATATTTATAGTATAGTTAAATCCAGATTCCTTGTGTAATGTTGTAGCATCTGTATAGCCTCCTCATACTGTTTCCTAAGACCCTTTCTCAAATGTAATTATTTGCATTACTTTGCTAAGACCTCCTAGTCCTTTTACTTATTCCAATCATTGTCCAACTCTTACTTCCTTTCTCTCTCACTTATTCTTTTCTCTGCTGTATTCCTCTTCTCCCTCTCTGTCTCTTCTCTCTCAAACGTTCTTACTGAAGCCAACTTTAATTTAGCCAGGCGTCTCCTGATCTGGGAAGCTCACATGAAAATCTAAGTGATCTTCTTCCATTCTCCAGTGATTATGGTACTATTATTCTGTCTTTTTTATTTAGTTGCTGTTCAATTGTGTCTGGCTCTCCGTGACCCTATGGACTGCAGCAAAAATCACTTGACCTATTTGAAGCAAATTCTAACCAATATCTCTAATCATAAAATGTCACAAACTCACCAATCATGCCTATCCTTATTACCTCCACCCTTTCCCCACTCTCTCTGCTTTCCTTTGACACAGCACTGTTCATTTTCATATCTTTAACTATTTAATGATAAATGTTATTTCTTTATGTAATATTGTATTATGAGTAAGTGTCCTGTTGTTTTTAAAATTTATGTTATGACTAATTGTGTTGTTTTTGTAATGTAAATCAATGATAAAGTTGTGAAAAGTGTAATATGTGAGTGGTTTTACAGCTTCTCTGTTTGAATTTGAAAGCTCTAGATGATGTAGAGCAGTATCTGCGAGTTCAGACATCCTTTAGGTTACACAGAGATAACACTGAAGACAGTGAAAGTAAGAGTGCTTAGTTTGTTAACATGTTAAATAGGTAAAGTGTAGTACATACAAGGATATATCTAGAGATGATATATTTTAAGGGCTAACAGTGGAATTATATTGCAAGCTTTCAAGGTCCAGAGAATTTGCATTGAGGAAAGGTGTGATGCCCCGGAATCACTGGGGTCTCTTGTGGTTGATTCAACCAACCAGTGCTCTGGGAGAGGATGTGGGGGGTAGAACAAAGAGTCCCTTTCAGGATAAACTTTGCACCTCCAATAAATATATGGACTGTTATCTGGACTGTTATTTCCCTGGGAGCAGGGTGTTCATAATTGTGGTATATACTGGATGTATGGGTTAGTGTTGCTTTGCTGGCATGTGTCGGTTTATAATAATTATTGTTGCATTGATGATACGTTTAATTATAATTGTGTGAATACAATAAAGGCTATGGCCCACACCCTCAGGAAATGGGTCAGAGTTCTGGGGTACCGGGCTCCGAAAATCTAGGCATCTAAAGGACAGCTCTGAGACTTCTAGGAGCCCAGGAAATGTTGTTAAGTGTGGGGAAAACAAGATCTTATTAACCATTCTTTTTTATGGTTACCACTTGTCACATAGGCTTGCAATCTCTGACCACAGCTATGCTTTCATCTCAATAGGGGCCAGGATACATAGTTAAGTAGGCCAGTAGACAAACTGTCTCATTCCCTAATTAGCCAGCTAGCCCCTGACAAATGGAACAAAGAAGGAGTAATTTGTTAATTACTGTCCCAGGCTCCAAGGTACCTGGGGGAGTCATTAGAGAGGCTGTCAGGCCATGATTGAAAGGTGGGTGATGTTGCCAGCAGAAGAATTCTTAAGGATTGGCTAAAGGGAATGTTTACTAAGGGGTGTAAATTGAGGGTGATGGGTGATGGATGTGCCTAATTATGTATTTGTGATTAATAAACAGTCAGTAAATCTGCTACTCCAACTGGTGATTCCTGTGTTCCTGTGGTCGTCCTGGTGGTTTAATAAAGGTCCAGTTCTGCTCCTGCTAACAGGCATTATAACAAAACCCTAAGATACCCCTGGGTATGTCAGAACTAGGTAGTGGTCATGACAAAGGAGCTGTGATCTTGAAAGCTTACAATCTAATTCTACTCAGTTAGCCATTAAAATGTATCAAATGAATCAACTGCATTGCAACTGTTTTCTGATGCAACTTAAATTACATCTGTAGTGATATGGTTTTTAAATGACTTAGTGACTTTAATGTATTACCTTTTATGTGCATTATGCTGCTATGGAATCTAGCATTTTGCTTTTATTAGGTCAACTTCCTGAGATGGGAGGAGATAAATGGATAATAATATACTGTAATATAAAAAGAATAATAGAAACCGAATGTGTATAGTTTATAGAAATTATAAATAAGTTAACTTAGGGTTAAAAAATAAAAATGACACATGTGGTGCCATTTAGAACAGTGCTATTCCATATGTTTTTATCATCATTTCTCTGATGAAGTTTCTGAAAGGGCATGAAATGCATCAGGTGGCACAGAGGTTGACTACATTTTTATGTTTAGCGATTTAAGCATACCTGGGGTATGCATAAAGCCCTAAATCAAGGTTTTAGGTAGATTCCAAGGCATGCTACATAGACATTCTTGGTTCTTATCTGCCATAACATCTATATTACTATGTATTTTTTCTATATAGGATATTCTTCCTGAGTCTGGACAATATCGTCTCTAGTCAAACTAAGAACTCACCTCATGTTCTTATGGTATTTTCTGTGTTAATGGCAAATTCCACTTTATTATAGAAGGTTCAGACTATAGATGCCAAGAAAATATCTGTAGAATAGAATATTTGTTTTTCAACTGCAAAAAAAAGTTTGTGGTACCAGGCAAAATAGTTTTTTTTTAATTTACTTGGCACAAGTTTACAAAATGTTATTATCAATGACATATGCTAGCCTTCTGTGTATTAGAGCTTTTAGAAATTAACTATGTAATATCTCCCTACCTGGTTTAAAAAAATAATTCTAAGCTAAAAAATTGTTTTTGTAGTGTGGTCACAATAACTTTCTAACATGACATCCTGGTACATCTCTTGGGAAATTAACTGAAGAATTGGAAAATTGTGTAACAAATTTATCTAGTTATTTTCTTTAAGTCAGTGTCTAAATTCGCCATTGATGGAAAATGCCCAAGTTTCTCAGTATGTCAAAGGTTCAAAGGTATCAATTCATGATTAATTAATTATTAATTAATGATGATTAATGATAAGCTCAATAGCAATTTTAATGACTCTAAAATAATGTTCTCAGCAATTTGAAATCCTTCAGATATATCAAATTATCGTGAATGCCTGTCTCTGACAATGTTTCAAGATGATCTATTACTTTTAGCTTAGCAAGCTAAAATCAGGTTAACTAGTTAACTGCTATACTAAGTATTATACTAAAATTAAATGCATTCTTCTATAATTTTATGAAGTATTGAAGTTTATTTCTGTTTTGTATGATGACACATCAATATACCTGTATTCTCCACCAGTGGGTATTTAAACAGCATAGAATAAGCCATTTCACAATGGAGAGGAGGAAAATGTCTCTAGTTTCTCAGAACATTGCTTGATTGGGATTCCAAGATTATACTGTATCTTCTATTCTATTGTTTAGAAAGGGGGACATATATCTCCAGTATACCAGGGCTGATGTAGGCTACAAGTTTATGCCTCCTGATTTAGGCTACAATAGTATGGAAATCACTTCAATCCTATATCATCCGGATATTTAAAGCACTTGCACTGGGATACTCCACTCTGGAAAAGTTATTGCTGGTATGATTTCCAAATAAACACATTCAGTTATGGTACAGTAAGTAATAATATTAGTAAATATTGTCTTTTATTTAAGTAATCATTTAATTTAAATATATGATACGCAGTTTGTCATCATTTATCATACTAAAAAAACTTCCATGTTTTTTATAGTACTGTCAAAACAAGGCTGTCTTAATAAAAACCAAGTGAAATACTGTTTCTTTTAAGGATATATATTGTGGTGAAAACTATAACTGGGAAGTAAAGCTAATGAATATCAGAAAACATAACATATATTATGCTAACCGTAGTTTAAGCGCATTAATTTCACAGATGAAAGCGCCTCACTAATATTTTAACCAGTTAGAGCATGCAAATAGTAATTCTAACTTGATTTATCAAAGGATTTTTATTATCCAAATTATATATATTTCTTTCCCTGCACTCAGCATTGAAATGGAAGAGCATTATAGATTAAAAATCCTGGAAATTCCAGGAAACCTCACACATTTGAGTGGAGTCACTTTGTGTATGGTCAATTTAGGCAAAGTTACACAAATATTATAAAACATTTTTAAATATTTCCTAACCAGATATGTGTATATTGTCAAAGCAAAAACCTAAGCCAAACCCAAAACCTAATCTAAATCCCAAAGTAACCATAAAAATATCCCATTAGACTTAAGCTTATAGAACTCTTACCCAAATGCTATCCCAAGCTTTACTAGACACTCAGTTTAATCAAATTCCAAAATCTTATCCAATGCTGGAGCTAAACTCTAAACCTCACCTAAAAACCTTGAGCAATACATTCCTGTAAATAACTCAGAGACTAAAGTAATTGTGGCCTGTGGCATAGCTATACAATATATTTATGAAATTCACTAAAATGGAAAGTTGTGATAATTGAATCAGTAAATAGACTAGTGATAATAATAGTATAGAGTAACATATACACTCCTGGATATCCGTCCGTCAACTCAAATTCTACATGTCAACGACTGAGCTCCTTTCTTCCCACCCTTTTCCTCAGCTTCCACTCGTCACATATCTCTCACTGTTAACAATGTCATCATCACTCCCCCCTATTGAAATATAAAAAGAGACATTGGATATCTGAATAAATCAACTAACAGCCTGAACTTATTATAAGAGTATAACAATTATAACAAGATTAGCACTTTCTATTTAAGGGCACAGTCAGATCTATTACAAAAATCAGAAAGTAGCTTACTATCAGCCTTACTAAATTGCGATTCGGTAAATTTAAAAGGGCTCTATTTAAGCACACAGCATATTTTATTTACAGAAGTTTTTAGTTAGTGAAGACCTTGCTTTTGGATAGAAGTTCGCTAACTAAAAACTTCTGTAAAAAAATATGCTGTGTGCTTAAATAGAGCCCTATTACATTTACTGAATCGCAATTTAATAAGGTTGTACGTGTCTATCCTTTTTTTTATTTTTTATGATGTCTTAATTATTTTTAAAGCATACATCAATAAAAAGTTATAATTTTTTTCAAACTATTTCATTTCTCTTTTCAATTTAATCTACAGTGGAGTTATCTTTGGAAAAAAAGGGTGTCTTTCCTTTCTTCTGTCATAAAATCAATAATAGTACAGAGTAACATATACTCCTGGATATCCGTACTTCAACTCAAATTCAACATGTCAAAGACTGAGCTCCTTTCTTCCCACCCTTTTCCTCAGCTTCCACTCCTCACATATTTCTCACTGTTAACAATGTCATCATCACTCCCACCTCCCAGGCCCCCTGTCTCAGAGTTCTATTAGATCCTGCCCTCTCTTTCATTCCTCAAATTCAATCAATCATAAACTCTTGTGATTTTCACATAGAAATTTCTCCAAAATTCATCACTATCCCACGATTATAAAAGAGTTACTACATGACTATCACATCAACATATGGTCTTCTTATAAAATATTGTGACTTGTTGGGATTCATGCCATAAAAATGAACTTATTACCCAAGCTTCTGTATCTCTTCTGCACTATCCCGAGAGTGGTCCAGACTAAGGACATTTTGTTTGTTCAGAGGGTAATCTCTTGCTTTATCTGGGATTGCAAAAAAAGAAGGATTAATAAAACGGCCATGATGGTACCCAAACTCAGAGTAGGGCTAGCCCTTCCAGATTTATTGAAGTATTGTAAATCTGCTAGATTGGCCCAAATAACCAAGAGGTTCAGCAAAGTGAAACTGGCAGTGTGGGTGGAGATTGAAAAAAATATTCTTGGAGAACGAGATCTCTGTATTAGCCAGGTATTATGGCTTAGCTTACATCATAAATGTTACACTTCTTCCCTTCCCAATTGTATAGTTCAGTCATTGGTGATCTTGTCTCAGACTCACAAAAGAATACCACTCATAGTGGCAGGTGCAAGGCTCACCCCCCCTATGGTTATACCAGAAGACTACACCGATTTATAGGCTATCACAATTTAAATGGTAGTTAGATAATGATTAAACTATAACTGCTGATCTCCTAATCCTAATGGTAATGGTAATATATCCACTATATGCAATTTCCTATTAGGCCAGTCCATACCGTCTAAACTCCACCATCTCTTGGGAATCAGAACTTGCCATTACCTTTAGTGGTGCGCAGTGGAACAAAATTCATAAGCAAGTTGCTGGCTCCTCACTAAAAACTATTCAGAGGACAAATGTGCACAAAACTATCACGAGGGGGTTCTTAACACCTGCCAGAATGAAACTTTCCAACCCCTCTTTAGATGGCAACTGCTTCAGAGGTTGTAACGATTTAGGCACTCTTAAACATGCCCTCTGGGACTGCCCAAACACTGCCCATATGTGATCGGAGACCTATCATATTTTGGAGAGATTGTGGTATTGGATAAGAAGCTATATTAGGCCTTTCTATAGACGGTCTTTGCAAATAAGCACAACTGTTATCAAATCAAGTGTTTTTGGCAGTGCAAATTATACTAGCCAAATCCTGACGATCCCTACATATAGTGCAGTTTTGGTGAAATCTATCTATTCCATGAGCATTATCTCAGCCGACCTAGACTCTACACATAGAAAATGGGCTTCATGCTGGGACACCTGGACCCTTCGGGTTGGGTGGTAGAGATTCAAGATTAAAATAATAAATGATGGGTAATTTTTCAGGGCAACCATGGCTATATATTCCACCTCTCTTTTTCTTTTCTTCTTTTTCTCTAGTCTCTGCTTTTTTCCCCTTTGATTAAGGATGCTCTAACACATAAGTGAATATGCAATATACTGTATGTGTAATTCAAAATGGTAATATCTAAAAGAAAAAAAGAAAGATTCAAACAAGTGATAATATTAATTAAAAAGTTATTATGATATGTTTTTACTTCCCAAGTGAGGTACCTTTACTGTTTATGTTTTGCTTTTAATGCTTTTGGGTTAATATATTAACCTTATTTCCTCAATAAAAACGATAAAAAACAAACAAATTGGATAGGCTCAGATATACACTGCATTTTACAGGGTCGTCAATGAAAGTAAGGCAGGAATATCCAACTCAAAGAGGTTACAGTGAGGATTTGAGGGGGTCTGTAATGTGTTGGTTTTGATATAAAGCTACTGATATACTGGTGTTTGTAGAGCTGTTGAGGCTTGGGTTGGAGGCTGATGGACCTGTTTTAGCAGAATACAAGTTACATATAATAATGCATATAATTGCAGAGCCTAATGGGTTGATATTGATTGGTTAAGAATAAACACAAGGGTCAGTTTAGAGCAGTGACAGGGAACCTATTTTTTCTTGAGTTCTTGTAAGGGTCTCACGGTGCTTTAAGCCTTTTTAGCTTCCCCATGATAAAATGGTAAAGCGGTTGTACGAACTAGTAATAGAGGTATATGGACTGTGTCTTGTTGAAGATGAGTGTGTTCTCCCACTACAGAGAACAGCTTGGGGGCCGCATAAAAAGTGCTTAAAGGGCACATGTAACCTCTGTACCATTTATTGGCCATCACTGATTTAGAAAGCAATAAAGGATAATCCAGGTAACAGGATGGGTGGAAGGGTATCCCGCAGGGGCAATCCACTACAGGAAAAATTAAGTGCCACTGGCCAAGTGATCACACTGTACAATTTTCCAGACTTCTAATGAAAGGTAATTCTTTAAGGTGGATTATTATTATTATAATAATCCTTAAAGGGACAGTAAACTCAGCACAACGTGGAGGACACCAGTGGAAAGATCTGAAAAAGGCAAGTTGAAATACTTTTGGGATTTTTGAAATCCAAGCTTTTTTGGCAAACCTATGGAAGTTTAAAATAATGTAGGATTCTGTGTTTATTTATATGCCTGAGTGCTAATACCACCTCCTTCATTTGAGTAACAGGGGATGTGTGTGTGTGACATCACAATCAGCTGTGTTCTGATTATTGCAGTTATGTTCCGATTGTTACAGAGTTGCACATACTTTGAAGCAATTTATGCCCCCACCAACAAGCAACCATAAGTCTCTCTCTCTCTCTCTCTCATCACGCACAACATCACTGAGCATTGAAACCCGCCAGCACAGAGGGGCTGCACCACATAATGTAAACAAACCATCATAAACGCCTGACATGCAGCTCCTGCAGTCAGTTCAACAACAGCACTTGATTTTCCCTACACATACAACCTTTCTCTATAACATCCTGCTCAGCAACTATGGTGAGTTTACTATCCCTTTAATTTGTAACACGCCAACATATTATGTAGCACTATATAGGGTTTAAGTACAAGGCAAAATATAATATTAACATATTGCAAAACAATGTGAGGTTGAAAACAAATGTACATAGTGCTTGTTCCTAGAGCTCCTTACAAGACTGAGAGCTCAGATCAAAACAATTAGTTGATCTGGTTACCTTGCACAGATTCCTGGCACGCTTTTGTTCTCTATACACAATGAACTGGGTGATTTTAGCAAAAACAAACCTCATGTCCGAGCAAAAGATTGATTTCAGATGATCCACAGCGTAAGAGATTTAAGCATAGTTTAATGATCTTATATGTATATACAATATGTATACAACCACTTCCCTTTAGCTCTGCAACTGTCTCATCATCACAGTCAAAGTAAATTACACTCTGCAACTAAAATTAAGCATTTTGTAAAACATCAGAGGAATGGGACTGAGTGTGGGTATGGTAGTGTTTGAAGGAGAATATGTCCATTCCAAGTGTGAGTGACCACAAGTTTTTTGGCAAAATTATATACTTGAAAACCTTGTGTGTGACTAAAAGATGTTTACATCTCTTGAGAGCAATTCTTGCTTCTATTGAGGCAACATCCTCCATCTGGGCCTGTGAAGGGGGTAAGGTGTGATTTTCAGTCTCATCTAATTATCTAACAAAGACTACTAGCCATCTAACAGTCTACTGACCATCCCTCCTCCACCACTGCTCCCACCACCTCTATCTCTCCCTCAACTAATATATTAAGAACCCACACACTCATGATCCAGCTCTCAGCAACAAATGTAACAAATACAAAAAAAATATTTTCTGTAAAAATATTTAATGTCTATGGTTTAAACAGCTGCTAATGTTGTTAGTTTGTTAAATACAGTACAAACAAGTGCCCTTTTCTTGAGGTACAGCGATCCTTTAAAGGGGTGCCTGTAGCAGTATTGTGGCTGAGTTGTTAAAGTTATGGGATGTGGGGAAGAAAACATTTATGTTTTCATAGTAAGTATGTCAAGAGCTGATTGGATGTGTGAGATTATATGTAGATGGAACAACATAGGGAGACATGAGATTATTTAGAGCTATAGGCAGAGATATACCGAGAGATTATAGAAAGTGAGATAAGGAATTATTAGGAGTTATATAGTGACTAGCGAATTGCCCGTCAAAAAATGACGGCAATGAAATTGTAAGGTAGCTAATGCTGTTTAGTGTGTAATAATGAAATATATAATACATTACTAAATAAATATACTTTACCTATTTTAAAGCATTGTGTGTAAGAGCTGTCAATGTGTTTTGATGTTGCTGCAGCATTAGTGGTGTGGAGCTGCTGTGTAAGCGTGCTGAATGTGTGCAGTGTAACACTGTGCGTGCGCGAGACCAAACCGTTAGCGTAGTCGTGTACTTCCGCATTGGCGTAAAATGGCGAGTAATGTGTGGTATACGTCTGTATCGGAATATCCGTAGGTGTTTTGTGGTGTTTTGCGAGTTTCTTGTGGTGTTTTGCGAGTTTAGAGTGCTGTAGCCTCGTTTTCGTTTTGTTCGGCGGCCATTTTTTCTCTCGCTTAGATTTTTTTGTAGTCTCTAAACTGTTTTATTTCGAGTAAAATCGAGGTGTAAGTTGTATTTTTGAGGTCCTGGGTGCTCCCTCTTGGTGTAGGTAAGGTTTTTATGTATGTGCTGTGTGTATGTATTGTGTTTTACATTTTGTAATGTTCGCGAGTTGCGTCCGAGTGTTGCGAGGCCGTAATGTGTGTGAACGTGTGTCGTATGTTGTTTGCGAGTGTCGTAATGTGTGTGTCGTGCTGTTTGGTTTGCGACGTAAAGTTTGCGAGGGTCGCAGTTGCTGGCATGGAGCGCCTTCGGCTCTCCATGCCAGCAACTGCGGCCCTCGCACTGCGAGGTCCTCAGGTGCTGGCATGGAGCGCCTACGGCGCTCCATGCCAGCAACTGAGACCCTCGGCCACTGCCCTCACTTCGCGAGGGCTGCGGCTCGCTACGCGAGCCCGCAAGCGTGAGCAACGACCCGTACACTCAAAACTATATATGTGATTATATTGAGAGAGAATAGATTATAAAAAGTTAAAGTATAAGGAGACAAGAGTTATTGGGAGGATTTATGAGAGTTTATGGAGGCTATATTGTGAGAATGGTGTTAATGGAGAAATTTAAAAATGTAAAGCAGTGGTGGTCAACAGGTTTCTGTTGTGGAATTATCATGAGGCCCCAGCCTGTTCTCTGTAGTAGGATAGTAGCAGAGCCCTCTGATAACTCTTTAAAACTAGCAAATATTACCGAATTGTACTCAAACACTTAATATAATATTACATGCGTCTCTTGCCCCCACTCCCTCTCCTGTGTCTCTTTTCTGCCCTCTTCCTCCATGTGTCTTTTCCCCCTCTCCCTTCCCTGTGTCTCTTTCTCTCCCATTCCCTCCCCTGTGTCTCTCCCCCTCTTCCTCCTCTTTGTCTCTTCCTCTATCTCCCTCCCTGTGTCTTTCCCCCCTCTCCCTCCCCTGTGTGTCTTCCCCGTCTCCCTTCCCTGTGTTTCTTTCCCCCCTCTCCCTCACCTGTTTCTCTTTCTCCCTCCTCCCTCCCCTGTGTCTCTTCCCCCTCCTCTCTCCCCTGTGTTTCTTTCCCCTTTTCCCCCTCTGTCTCTTTCCCCTCTCCTCCTTCCCCTGTGTCTCTACCCCCTTTCCCTGTTTGTCTCTTCCCCCCTCCTTCCTCCCCTGTGACTCTTACCCATCTCCCTCATCTGTGACTCTTTCCCACCTCTCCTCATGTCTCTTCCCCCCTCTCTTTCCCCTGTGTCTCTTCCCTCCTCACCCTCTCCTGTGTCTCTCCCCCTCTCTCTCCCCTGTGTATCTCCTCCTCTCCCTCCCCTGTGTCTCTTCCCCCATCACCCTCCTCTGTATCTCCTTCCCCCCTCTCCCCATGATTCGGCCCACATCAACCTTCCCTGTGTCTCTTTCACCCCTCTCCCTCCCCTCTGTCTCTCCCATCCTCCCTCCTCTGTGTCTATCCCCCCTCTCCCTCCCCTGTGTATCTCCACCTCTCCCACCCCTGTGTCTCTTCCCCCCCTCTCCCTCCCCTGTATCTCTCCCCCTCCCCTGTGCCCCTTCCCCCCTTCCCCTGTGTCTCTTCCCCCCCTCCCTCCCCTGTGTGTCTTCCCCCCTCTCATTTCCCCCATCTCCCTTCTCCATGTCTCTTCACCCCTCTCCCTTCCCTGTGTCTCTTCCCCCTTTTCCCTCCCCTGTGTCTCTTTCCCCCTCTCCCTCCCTGTGTCTCTTTCCCACTCTCCATTCCCTGTGTCTCCTCCCCTCTCCCTCTCCTGTGTCTCTTCCCCCTTCTCTCTTCCCTGTGTCTCTCCACCTCTCCCTCCCCTGTGTCTCTTCCCCCTCTCCCTCCCCTATGTCTCTTCCCCTCTTTGCCTACCCTGTGTCTCTTCTCCCCTCTCCTGTGTCTCTTTCCCTCAGTCTCCCCTGTCTCTTTCTCCCCTGTTGCTCTCCTACCCTCCCACCTGTCTCTCTCCTCCCTGTCTCTCTCCCACCCTCTCCTCTGGCACATGCGCCATTTGCTGCACGCAATGCGCGTGCATGGGTCACATCACGCATTGCGCATGCGCCATACACGTGCACAATGCACATGCGCCATTGACATAGTGTGTAGCGTTACACACTATGAGAATTATTATATGTGATAATTATAAAAACAAGATGAGTAGGAAATGTGTTTGCAATACCACTAATAAACGGAGCAAAAAATGTTATTCAAATAAACTGCTTCACCTATTAAATTCGAAAACTGATCATAACAGATGTTAAAGTACTCACAAAATCATAGGATTTACTCAAGAAATAAGCACATATTGCATGCACTATGGGAATAGGCAACGTCTCTGATGCTGGTAAAAGTGAAAGGAGAAGAAAAAGGCTTGTGTCCCTCAAAGGGTGCATTCTATCTGGAAGGCTCGCTAAGTGATGCCTCAAATCTGACTAAAATCCCTAATAGAATATATTAAAACAGAAACACCCTATAGCTAAAGAGTGTGTGAAATGGATATATCCTGTAGCTAGAACCCAATAGCCAATGTTAGAAATCAATGAATATGAGCGGACAATATCACTCCAATAATATGTTATAGAAATAAATGATTGGAGTAATGCCCACCCGCTGGAACTAAACAGTACCCAGCTTCCAAGTAGAACAAATAAAAACAAAGGTACAAACTCTGTGAATGGAAGATCAGGTAATATGCATAAAAAAATCCAATTATAGGCCATGACATCTCTTGGGGCCTCATCCAATTGGGGGCTGTAATTCGATCGCAAATCACTGATTTGTCATACGGGCTTGGAGGTTGAAGCCAGTAGGACTTTATGACAAAAATTGAACATGCAATAAAGTATTTATTTATGCTGATTTGCGAGCTTGAGAATGTTGTGCTATTAATTCTAAGACCAAATATCCCTTTCACTTTTAATAAAAGTACAGGATTGTTTTTTTATTTGCTTCTAAAGTGCGACGATTTGTAAGTAAGCACTTTGCAACACCTCCTTGGGCCAAGTAACCTGTGGTTCGAGTTTAGCCATTTACAGGCTTGATTGAAGGGTAAATCGGAGCAATTGAATAGTGAATAGTGATTTTTTGCGGCCGTGAAAGATCGGAGCCTTTGAGGGAAGTAAGCTGCGACTGAAAAATATCTAGGAATTGTAGCTCGTAGGACATAACGCGATCAGAGCCTGCAAACAGAAGGCAATTGAATAGCAAAGTAGCTTGCGACTTCCATTTGCGAGACCGGATCTCTAAAATGTAGCAATTGAATCAGGACCCTAGTATGTCAGTTGGTATGTAAAAAGCCAAGAATATAGCTGACAAACTTCTAATTCTATTTTATTTCTGCCTAATGACTGTATCAGAGCTGGACGATGTGCCTTCTTCAGAGACTAAGTAATAGTGAAATCGGATAGCAAACTTTGGCTATAAAAAGCCCACAAATATGACATCATCATGACATAAGCAAGCAATAGATCAGTGTAGGCAGAATAAGAATGCCTGCTAGGGACAAAAATGTAGCAATCTCAATAATGACAGGGTAAGAATGCCTGTAGGGTACAAAACAGTAGTGATCGCAAATTAAAAAGGCATTTATTCAAATGTACAATTTAATAAACAAGAATTGCATAATTATATACCTCTTATATTTTGCCTTTTGTATCCATAAAGCAAAGGCTTAATGCATAATGTATATATTCATAGTGATTAAAAGGGAAAAAACAGTGTATGGTGAAATGTGTCAATTAAACAGAAAAAGTACAGCTGTGAAGTGAATGAAGTGAGTACCATAATCATTAGCTGAATATGTGTGGATTGTGATAGGAATGCACTGACAAAATTCATTACACTTTAGGGACTATCTATAAGGTTTTCTGGGCAAACAGCTGAATGGGTCACCAGTTCCTTCTCCAATGGACCTTAATTTGTCTGACCTTGGTATACTTGGTATATACTACATGGTATAACTCACAGTTTAATTGAGGTACCAAAGCTCCTTCATTACCACAAGGTAGCAATTCAGAAATAAGAAAGCTGAAGATAAGGTACACAAAAATGTAACACCAAATGTGATTTTTTCCAAAACCTATCTGGAATTTCAGTTAAATTCAAGGTCAAGTTTCAGTTTTTAAATTTCAAAATACTGAGATACATGTACTACAATTATAAGATAGCAGTGCTATACGAATCTATATATTAGTTACTAATAGATATAGAAATAATGTTTAAGCTGTACAGTAAAGGCAAAATAATAGTACATTTATTATGCTAAACAAATTTCTTCCAGGCCTTCCTCATTGCAAAGTCACATTTTTATTTCTATACATTTTTTAAAAGTAATGCAAAGAAACCTGAAACAAAATACCACCTAAGAAATAATTAAAAATAGAAGACCATAGTACAGATTCTCATTTATGAGCTAAGGTGTAAGTTCTGTGCAAAATGTTATTCCCTTGATGATATCATGCATAAACTGTCACCCTGGGTGCGCACTCCCTTTGCTTAACTAGGTCCGTTCCTGGCTATGATATATACTTTGTGTATATTGTTTATGTTTTAATACATGGTGAAAATGCCAAATATTCTGCAGCGCAAGATCACTTGGTTCACAAAGGCTTCACCCCGAATAAGCTGACAAAGTTGATGTTTGTATGTTCAATGCTTGGTGCATATGGAGAACATGTTTATTCTATAACCTGCCCATTAAAGCAAGAGGGTAGCAATCAGCCAATCAGCACATAGCAAGGATACCTTAATATTTCCCACTAAGCAAAGTGAGGCTCCTATGTTAAGGATCACATATCAAAAATGGTCACAACATTTTGATCTTTATTGCATCTATGCCTTTACTTAAATTGTACATTTTTTGCAGAAAGTATTTAATGTTAAATATTCACAATAATAATGTCTCAATTTGAGGGAAAATATTTTCATAATTTTTTTTTTTCGTTTTAAAATTAGAAATAGTTCTAGACATACACAAAGTATATTGAGTTAGTTTTGATTATGTAACAGATGCATCAGTGCTAAGATAGGAAATTGACTTAAAACTGTCAAATAAAGCTTTCTTACCATGTTCCAGAAAATAATCAAACTAATAAACATCCTCAGTTGCAGCAGCAACCATATACATTTCTAAAGAAGAATTTATTAGTTTTACTGTAAAAAAAATTTATCTTCACATTATGTTAGATTACTACTCAAATGTTATAGATTTTTCCAGCTTCTGGTATTAACAAGACTATGTAGTTATTTTTGCTTTGCAGATATGAGTAAAAATATGTTCTGTGTATCCCTCATGAGAAATCTAGATATTACTTTTCATTGCACCATGTAGAGATGTTTAAATGGCCAGTTACACAGAGTTATGAAGTGTATTCTTAAACTGACAATATCACCAAAATTAAAGTAGAACTTGTGCTATGACACCACTATCGCCCTACTGAGAAAGTGAGACCTTGTTTCTTTTTTCAGAGATCTGAACTTGTGGTTGCTCCTGCTTTAGTTGTCCTTTGTGCATAGAATTCTCTGCACAAATGACATTTTATTAATTTAATGTTACATGTATATGTATATAAGCTGTCAAGGAATGGTCTGCTAAAAGTTTGTTTCCTCCAGGTAGCCTGAAAAATATTATGATAGGTATCATGGCTCACTTGGCAGTCATCTGGGACTTGGACAGATGTCTGTCACAGACTGTTGACACAAGAGACGATACCTGGGGGTTTGGGGCTCCCAGACACCCTGTTATACTGTTATAAGGTTATATTGTTATTTTGTGGTCTAGGGAATAAAGTATTATAAGTTTACCCCTTAGCATATTCCCATCCCTTCCATGTTTAGGCTCATTGTAATGGGTGTCATGTGAGGGAGCTGGTGGGATGTGTTGGTTGTATGTGTGTGAAACATTGTGTGTTGTATTTGTAAATATGAATGTATGTTATTATATTGTAGAGGGGAAGCCCATTGAATACAGCCAAAACCTCCTTTGTTCCCAAAGGCCTGTTAATCCCATTAGCTAAGTGTCCAGCAGAGAACTAACAATGGGAAGCTCACGGCTGGAGAGCAGACAGGCAGGCACCCAGAAACAATGGGATGGCCTGAAGGCTTCTCAGCCTTCATAGCATGGGCACAGGAGAACCAAGGTGCTTTCCCCTGGAGATTCAGACCCCAAATGGATTAGTTGGCCCTGCCTAGTGGGTGGACCTGGGGAGGAGTCTCATGGTTCCCACGTAGGGACCCTGCCTGATTGGCCAGAGGCAGTTAGGGGCTGACTAAAGGTAGCCCCTTCCTGGTAATTATGTATGCCTGTTTAAAAGATGTTGTTTTCCAAATAAAGTGGTTCATAATTTTCATCAAGACTTTGTGTGCAGGTGTATTATTGACCCAGGGGCATATGCTGGTAGAGGAGATCGTTTCTGACTCCCTGCCAGGTTTTTCCCAGGCACACTACCTTAAGCTGGGACTTATGCTCTTGCATCCGCAAAGAAGGTCCATAGGTCTAGAGTCAGCCCAAACTTAGGTCTAAAACCTACAGGAGATAAGAGGACTAGGATCCTCTATACTCCATCATCATTGTAGGTTGTGAGAATTGGCTGGCAGCGGTGGGACGACTCTACAGAAAGACCAAGAATGGAGCAGCAATACGAGGAATGGTCCTCAGCGGAGCTAAGGGAGGCGATGAAGCAGAAAGGAATCCCTAGGAGGAAGGGAGACCAACGAGCGGGGATGATTGCAGCCCTGAGAAAAAATGATGCAGAGCAGGGGGAAGCAGAGGAGTTGGGTGAGGGACCACCAAGGGCTCCAAGACCCCAACCAGAGCAAGACATCACCAAAGAGGCAACAAGGAGGTATGAAGAAGCTGTCTGGAGAACAACATAGGCAAGCCGTGTGGCTACAAGGACTCCAAGCTACTGGCTACCGTGACTCTGGATCAGCAGTCACAGTAGTCCTACCCAAATGGGTACGCACTACAGATTCTATCCAAAAGGAAATGTGGGTGATGGTAGCAGGAGGTGAACAGTTAACCATCCCCATGGCTCGCGTTAATTTGGACTGGGGCATGGGGAACCAAAGCAAGGAAGTAGGAGTCATGGATGGGCTCCCTGCGGATGTTTTACTGGGCAATGATTTGGGCCACATGACGAGCCAATATGTACAGCCCATTACCAGCGCTCAAGCCAAGAGCAACCACCCTGGAGAGGCATACCAGGAGCAGAGGGGATACCCAAGACCTGAGGTAAGTCCATTGCTTGCTAATACATTAACTTTAGGATGGGCCAAGGGAGAGGAGATCAGGGCAGTTCTGCAGAAAGACGAGACTTTGGCTGGTTTAAGGGACAGGGCAGCACAAGGCAAAGGAGTGGATGACCTATACAGCGTTATCTGGGATAAGGGGTTGTTATATAGGGTCAAGGTACCTATAAATAATGAGGTAGGCAGAGAACCCAGGAAACAATTAGTGGTTCCCCAGCTATATAGGGGCAAGGTGCTACAAGTAGCACATGAAATACCCCTGGGAGGGCACTTAGGGGAGAAGAAAACCCGGAGTAGAGTGAAAGAGATATTTTTCTGGCCAGGGTTGGATAAGGATTTAAAGGAATTTTGCCATTCTTGTGATGCCTGCCAAAGGAACAGGCCTCTCAAGAAGAACAGCAGGGCCAAGTTACAGTCCCTCCCAGTAATGGAAGAACCCTTCCAGAGGGTAGCTGTGGACATCATTGGGCCCCTAGCTAGAGCCACGAGAACGGGGAAGCAGTATATCCTTACCCTGGTAGATTATGCCACTAGGTACCCTGAGGCAGTAGCCTTGTCCAGTATAACAGCTCCTAAAGGAAGCAGATGCCTTGGTGACTATATTCACCAGAACATTGTTTCCCCATGAGATTTTGTCCGATCAAGGCCCACAATTTATGGCCAAAGTCACGGAACAGCTATGGGCCACATGTGGCTTTAAGCATATTACCTCTTCCCCCTACCATCCCCAGACTAATGGTCTATGCGAGCGGTTCAATGGGACTCTTAAACATATGATACGCACTTTTACAGACCAGGAACCAGACTGGGAACGGTTGTTGCCATGTTTGCTGTTCGCCTATAGAGATGTACCCCAGGCTACCTGGATGATATAGCCATTTTTAGCCAGACTTGGGAGGACCATATAAGGCACATTAGCCAAATTATGCAGGCAATTCACCAAGCTAAGTTGACCATAAGACCTGACAAATGTCAATGGGCTAGAGCAGAAGTGCAATACCTAGGTCATTGGGTGGGGAATGGGAAGTTAAGACCCGAACCAGCCAAGGTAGAGGGAATAGCAGCTTGGCCCACCCCTAAAACTAAGAAGCAGGTGATGGCTTTCTTAGGTACTACTGGATATTACCGAAAATGTATTCCTGATTTCAACAGCACAGCCAAACCCCTGACGGATCTCACCAAGAAGAAGCTACCCAGGGAAGTGAATTGGACTTCTGCGTTCCAGTTGGCTTTCCAAACACTGAAGGATGCTCTGACCTGCTCCCCAGTCCTGGCTGCCCCAGACTATAACCGCCCTTTCATGGTACAGACTGATGCCTCCATGTATGGCATAGGGGCAGTATTGAGTCAGCCAGACAACCAGGGAGTTGAGCACCCAGTGGCCTACATTAGTAGGAAACTACTGCAACGAGAAACAGCCTATGCAACTATAGAAAAGGAATGTTTAGCAGTAGTCTGGGCTCTACGCAAACTACAGCACTACCTGTACGGAAGACAGTTCACAGTCACCACAGACCATAACCCTCTTTGTTGGTTATCTAAAGTGGCTGGAGAGAATGGCCGACTACTGAGGTGGAGTTTAGCCCTACAAACTTTTAATTTCACGGTACAACACCGCAAAGGGAAATTCCACCAGAACGCAGATGGATTGTCGCGCCAACTAGAGCCCTGACTGTCAGTCCAGATAGGCATCCTGGAGTACAGGATACCTACATCTGTACTTGGGGGGGTAATTGTCATGGCTCACTTGGCAGTCATCTGGGACTTGGACAGATGTCTGTCACAGACTGTTGACACAAGAGACGATACCTGGGGGTTTGGGGCTCCCAGACACCCTGTTATACTGTTATAAGGTTATATTGTTATTTTGTGGTCTAGGGGATAAAGTATTATAGGTTTACCCCTTAGCATATTCCCATCCCTTCCATGTTTAGGCTCATTGTAATGGGTGTCATGTGAGGGAGCTGGTGGGATGTGTTGGTTGTATGTGTGTGAAACATTGTGTGTTGTATTTGTAAATATGAATGTATGTTATTATATTGTAGAGGGGAAGCCCATTGAATACAGCCAAAACCTCCTTTGTTCGCAAAGGCCTGTTAATCCCATTAGCTAAGTGTCCAGCAGAGAACTAACAATGGGAAGCTCACGGCTGGAGAGCAGACAGGCAGGCACCCAGAAACAATGGGATGGCCTGAAGGCTTCTCAGCCTTCATAGCATGGGCACAGGAGAACCAAGGTGCTTTCCCCTGGAGATTCAGACCCCAAATGGATTAGTTGGCCCCGCCTAGTGGGTGGACCTGGGGAGGAGTCTCATGGTTCCCACGTAGGGACCCTGCCTGATTGGCCAGTGGCAGTTAGGGGCTGACTAAAGGTAGCCCCTTCCTGGTAATTATGTATGCCTATTTAAAAGATGTTGTTTTCCAAATAAAGTAGTTCAGAATTTTCATCAAGACTTTGTGTGCAGGTGTATTATTGACCCAGGGGCATATGCTGGTAGAGGAGATCGTTTCTGACTCCCTGCCAGGTTTTTCCTAGGCACACTACCTTAAGCTGGGACTTATGCTCTTGCATCCGCAAAGAAGGTCCATAGGTCTAGAGTCAGCCCAAACTTAGGTCTAAAACCTACAGGAGATAAGAGGACTAGGATCCTCTATACTCCATCATCATTGTAGGTTGTGACAATAGGAAATATGGCTACTTGCTAATCAACTACTGTAGCTTCAAAATAATACATCCCTATAAGTTTTAGTCATGAAATAGCCAGGGGCTATTGTGTTCATTTTGTTCATGGGGAAAAGAGGTTTAACACATCTACGAAGCACGCACTGCCACAATTACAACACACACACATGTATGTATATATATATATATATATATATATATATGCCGTACTTTCCGTGTATAAGACAGTATTTTTTACCAATTGTTTTAAAGTCTAAAATGGGGGGACCATCTTATACACAGATTGTTGCAATTACATACCTTGGTCTGCTACTGTCATGCTACATCTGGCCACTAGATTTAAGGCAGGAGAAAGACACATTTGGAAATGCATTTGTTTCCAATTAGATTGCATTACACTGCAAGTTTGCATAAATATTTGCATTTTATCAGTTTTTATTGTGTTACACATATATGTAAGGGCACTTTCTGTCATGATTTTCACTGATTTCCAGCTCAATATTTTGCAAAGTCTTCGTCGTACTCCTCCATTGACTCCCAGACAATTCTGGCCCTATGACATTTTGCATTGTCCTGCTATAAGATCTTATCCACTCCAGGGAAGACAGTCAACATGTATGGGTGTACTTGAACTGCAAGGATGGATAGATAACCCAATAGGTTGAGAGTGCCTTCCAGAAGTATGAGTGGACCCAGACAATGCCAAGAAAACATTGCCCAGACAATAAAGCTGCCACCACCAGCTTGCACTCTTCCAACAATGGCTGCAGAGTGTTTGTTCTCTGAGATTTTGCACCTGACATGCCAACGTCCATCCAGTCAATGGAACAGAAAATGTGACCCATCAGAGAAGGCAACCCTTTTCTAATCAGAAGGTCCAATTTCTTTTTTTCTTTTTCTTTATAGAAGTACAAAATATATTACACAGTTATACAAACAACAAAGAGACACATAAAAACAAAAAACAACAAGAAAAAACAAATTTAGAGTACAGGTAACATATAGAAATATACAGGTTTAGATATTGACATAACATTCCCCTTGGAAAGGTTGTATATATTTAGGTTGATGAATGGTGATAGTTATCCCAAACCGCCCAGCTATTACAGAACAATGCCCAAAGCAAGTATATCTCTTTCCAGTTCTCTGCTTTTTTCAAGAGTTGCAATTACTTCGTTCACTGTTGGAGTTATCTCCGTTTTCCAACGTTTAGCTATCAACCATTTAACCACTAGGAATACTTGAATAAAAAAGGCTTTTTCTTCCAACTTAAACCCATCATCAATAATATGTAACAACGCCAGTTCGCATGAAGGATTTATGATCTTATCACAGCATTTAGAAATGTAATCAAAAACAGAGTTCCATAAGTTACTAATGTGTACACAATCCCACCAAATATGTTTATGGGAGCCTTGTTGGTTACAAAATCTCCAACAGACCCCCAATTCTGGGTCTTTATAAATCAATGCTATTTTTGAGGGAACAAAGTACCATCTCTGCACCACTTTAAAATACATTTTTCTATAAGAATGGTATTTAATAATTCTCTGAGAAAAATTAAATGCCTTAGACCAAGTTTCTAGTGTAATAGAATTACTACATTCTTTCTCCCATCTCTGCATGGCTGAAGTTTTTTCCACAGTAATCTGTTTTTTTATCGTATCATAGCATTTAGAAATTATGGGCCCTATTAAATTCGAGCTGCGTAAATAATAGGTGAAAACGCAAGGCCTACGTAGTTGAAAAATGAGACCGTTTCCAACGCTATTAAATTCCAAGTGCTGCGAGATACGAGCGATAGATGCGATTTCGTACACGTTAGGATTTGCGCATGAGGGACACTATCTCGGATAACTTTGATTTCCGTGGCCGCGAGTATCAATTAATCAATGAAGGTTTGCGTAGGAAAAGAGCGCGAAATACGTAATACGTACCACTTAACCAGACGGCAGTATGCCTTTAAAAGGGAGCCAAAACAGAAAATAATTGACTGTGCTGGAGCTTTTGCAAGTAGACACACAGGTCTAGGCGTTGGTGGGTTTTTGGTGAGCAAGGAGAGTGAGCGAGAGAGAAGAGAGCATTGCAAGTTTTGATCTTTTGACCTAGCAGATAATTTAACCCTTTGTTTACAACACACATAATTACTGATATCACATAATTCACACACATAGATTAATACGTACACATAGCTACACCTAGTGGTAGGCCACTGCACACCTACACCCCCCCCCCCAAGACCTACACCCCCCCCATACAATTACTTAACTACACATAATACTTGCATCTTTTTTTACCTCCTAAACCTACACACAAATTATATTTATTTATCGTTACTTTATTTTCAGAGGAGGGTAGAGGAGGGGAGGCGGTAAGGCAAGAGAGGCACGGAGGAGAGTGAGGAGAACAGGAGGAGGGAGAGGAGGAGGGAGAGGAGGAGGAGGAGGGAGAGGAGGAGGAGGAGAGCAAGGAGGAGAGCAGGGGGGGAGGGAAGTGCCCCAGAGGTAGGAATACCAGTTGAAGGGGCAGAGGGTCAGGGGCCTGATCCCTTGGTGGGAGGTAGTGGGGATGAGGGAGCTGCCCCAGGGATAGAAGAGGAAGAGCAGGCACGTCTGTAAGGCAACGGGTTGTGGCAAGGCCCAGGGCCCCCAATTATAGCCCAGAGGAGATCCAGGTTCTCCTTTAGGGAAATCTGTGCCCGCCAGGGGATCATATGTGGTGGGAGAGACATTAATGCCAGCAAGAGGCAGCAGGCCTGGTCCGAAATTTGCAGAGCTGTGTCGTCAGTAGGGGTCACCAATAGGGACCGGAGGACAGTGCATCACAAGTTTGATGATCTAAAGATGGCTGTCAAAAGGAAGATGGCCTAGGAGGCAGCAGCAGCACGTAGGACTGGTGGTGGGCCCGCGGTCCCTGTTGTATATAAGCAATGGGAGAGAACCGTGATGAGATTTATACCTTCTGAATCTGTGGTGGGAATACCAGGCCAGATGGACACAGATCGCCCTAACACCCTGCAACGTGAGTATCATATGACACACATGGTTGTATGAGATTGTGGGGGGATGGGCTGTCCAAAAGCCTGCAGATAACATGCTGTATGTATGTATAAATAGGCTTGTGTTCTGGCTGTTGTATATAATGAGCTGTATCCCTCTAGAACAGGGGTGGGTAAGGAGGGCCACATACATGCCAACCTTTCAAGATATCCTTTTTAGGCACAGGTGAGTCAATCAGGATGACTGAAAAGGCGATTGGCTCACTTGTGTGGCCCTCCAGGACCGAACCTGCCCACCCTTGCTCAAGAATTATATGGCCTCCTACACCCCTGCCCACACACAGGGATAATTCACATACAATAGCACTGTAAGCCCTATGGTTGACTAAAGATATATGGGGCGACAATAACCATTTCAGTCCTGGTAGCAAACCTATCATGTTCATAATTTGTATCCCTGATATGTCAATTTCTAATTATATCCAGATTGATTGCAATGGAGCAGGGTGTCCAAAGTCAAACTTGCTGGGCTGT
This sequence comes from Discoglossus pictus, assembly GCA_027410445.1. Lineage (NCBI taxonomy): Eukaryota > Metazoa > Chordata > Amphibia > Anura > Alytidae > Discoglossus > Discoglossus pictus. The sequence goes on from CM050164.1 coordinate 206,783,477, forward strand.
GCACAGGCCTGGATATGTGGATTTCCTTTATGTGCACAGATGAGACAATTAGACTTAATGACTTGGAGAATGATATTCTCAGCTGGGTGCAGCATGGCTATCCACAAATGCAGGCCTGACTTTGGCCTCCACTGCGATAGAGTAAAATCTGGCTGTGCGACATATGTGGATACAGACTCTGTAGCACTGCATGTATGTCATATACTGTCCTAACCTGGCCCATGTCTCAGCTGCATATTAACAACCATTGCTGGAAACTTGTCAGATTGGTCAGTCTCACACACTGCACAGCAGATGCAGCAGAGCACGTGTCTGAGGCACATGCAGTACACATTCATATGAGCCATGATCCACAATGCTCATTATGCAGCCCATGGCTCATCTGTGTAACACAAGCACCACAGTCACTCACAGGTGACCATGATGTCAATGATATGTAAATGCATAGCTGTCAATTGTGTATGGCAACCAACTGAAATATATGTACAGATTCAGAAGAGGAGGAGGCAGGAGTGACTGAAGTGGGCCAGGACATTCAGGAGGGCCTGGGTCCATCTACATCACTGGCTCATGAGGAGCGGGAAGTGATGCCCGGGCCCTCATCCTATGCTGCCCCCTGCCATTCATCGTGGCCACCTCAGGGCCTGCACCAGCCACACCATGCTGTGCCACCCTCAGCGGCTCCACCCTCATCCTGGGCACCACCCTCATCCTGGGCTCCACCCTCATCCTGGGCACCACCCTCAGCCTGGGCTCCACCCTCAGCCTGAGCTCCACCCTGGGTGTCGGGAGGAAGTGCCCGGCCTCGGGAGGAAGTGCCCCGGCCGCGGAGTCGGGAGGAAGTGCCCCGGCCGCGGGAGGAAGTGCCCCAGCCATGGAGTCGCGAGGAAGTGCCCCGGCCTCGGGAGGAAGTGCTCCGGCTGCGGAGTCGCCGGCCGCTGAGTTGCCATCTGCAAGACAAACACCTCCAGGCCCTCTGCCACCGCTCTATGCCCAATTGTGTAATATAATGGAGCACGTTCGACAAGAGGACCAGGCACAAAGCCAGAGAGCATAGAGAATTCTCGAAATCAGTGAGAGACAGTTGGCCATAAGTAGTGCCATCCTGGCTGGCAACCGGGTGATCCAGGCAACCACCCGTGGTATATATGCTGAGATGAGGAGGCACAACCGAAGGATGGAGAGATATGAGGAACGCGCGAGCTCAGAGAGACGCGCGCTATTGCGTCAACTCAGACGCCAGCCCATACCTCTCCAGCCTTCGGTTGTACAATCGCAACCTGAGATGTCTGCCTCCTCATCTCAGACATCACCCACCCATGAACCCCAGCCACCTGCTGTAGTGGCACCCCCTGCTCCCACACCACGTCGTGGAAGAGGGAGACGGTCCGCGGGCACGGACGGTAGGTGCCCGCTAACCCGGAGTAGGAGGTGTTAGGACCATCCGAGAAGTCCTCCTGACCACTCCTCACAGAATACTGATTCTTATAGATGTTGACATAATATTGTCTGGCTACAGAGTGTGTACATGTCTGGTTATGTTTAACATTTCAACAATTGATGTTCAATGTGGATTGACCTTGAGCTTAAATGCTGTATTTAATCATAATATTGTTCTGATTGATACATTGATACATTGATACATTGTTTTGTAGGTGTTAATAGACAAATCTCACAACTATGAAGACATTTTCTTCATCTTCGAGCAGTACAATACCATCATGTGAGTAAACACTCAACCCAGTTCACAACGGGCATTCTATCAGGGTTATTCACCACCACTGCAGATGGTTCGGAAATGCAATATATGACTACAAATCTTTTCACTAAGGAACATGACTGTGTGATTTTCCATTATAATGATCAGTGTCCCGGCTGTAGAGTTGCACACTCCCATTACTATCTGCTAATCCAAACCAGCAATTCCACATAAGTTTTTGTAGCATTCCATCCCGTTAACATTATGAAATTGGATTGATTTATTTCATGTCATCGAAACCAAACTGCCAATTTCCTTGGTTTGACATCATGATCAATGTACATGTGTTTAGGGGTAATGTGAACAGTGTATTCTGTCTGGCCTTGGTACCACCCATTTAGAAGTGAGATGTGATATCAGCATGCCACAACTATTCCATATAGATAGTGATAGTACATTTTGCTGAAGGACTGTGTTCACAGTGAAGCATGCCTTGTCGTATTCCACATCCTAAGCATATTCCTGGAAGACTGACTGAACAGGATAGAATCAATATGGTTATTACTGCTCGGAGATGATGTTCATGTTAGTTGGTTTATAGTAGTGTCAAGAGCAAAAACAATGTACTCTAATAACAGCTTATGATTGTTCTAACACCTCCTATCTCTGTTTTCCAGATTCACATCATCTATTGACCAATCATCAGTAATGTATGCGAACACACTGTGTGTGGAATCGCTTAGTATCACATGATCCATGTTTTATAGTGTCTGTTTATCCTGGCAACCATATGGTTGTTGTATGCGCATTAATGGTTATGTTGATTAAATGTCGTGTTATATGCTGTTGGTTACTGTGGGGTCCTGACCACATGTGACCCTAGTAGATGCTATGCATTACCCTCATGATGTTGTCTGTTTCCTCTTCAGATGTCCTCAGATTTGCCACAGCCCCTTGCCATACTAGGATCTATTCACAACACACACATGATATTAATGCACAGTCTTGTCCATTTCTATTTGTGCTCTTTGTATGAAATAAAGTATGATTATGTTATACTGTTATCACTGTTTCTGTGTGTTTGTACCATATCATGCTTTCTAGTTGAGAGAATACAGATAGAATGAAGTGTCATTGTTCAATACATATATCTGTGTGTGTTTACAGAGATACATATGCTACATTAATCTGTACCTTGCCAATATAGATGTAGGTGCAAGCCCGAGGGGTGTGAATTCTGAAATCATGTCTATAGACATGCAGGGTTGTATATAATGACTTGAAGGGCTCAACTTGAATGATATGAATCTACATTCATGATTATGTAGTAATGTAAACGCAAATTGAACAGAATAGTTACACCACTAACTGATGGTGATGAGCACATCTGACTTTCAGGGTAATTTACTTGTTACATGGTAAATATACTTGATTACACAAACATTGAGTGAAAAAAACAGGTTTAATTGTTCAAAAAGCCACACAGTGACAAATTACCACAGGCCTGCTCAGTATTATGGTGGAGGTGGGTAGGATACAGAGTTCCAGTAACACACGGAAATAGGGACATGGGGACAGAATGCAAGCAGGGGGGATGACATTGGTATAGATGATCAGTTGAGGGGGGGATATACAGTGCATCATCCAACATGAGGCAATATCAGTTATATTATTAAATATATCAAAATAACATTCAATATTCAAAACCAACAATACAGAAGGAGATATGCTCATGGGGAGAAGTAATCTGTAGTCTTGTGTGTGTGCGCAACACACACTCCTATGAAACTGCAGAGGTAGAAGTGCTCAATCAGTCAATGTTAGGACCCCCATAGGTCATGTCACTGGAAATGGCACTATGAGAGAAGACTCTACATACCTAAGTTTGGACACTCAGATGGGAACCTGACCAGGACCATATCAGTGTGTTCAAACTAATTTCATGTGTTAGCAGAACTCACAACAAACTGGCCAGTTTGAGGTGTATTCTGTTCTGTGAATGAGCATCTCTATTATCTGCTGTTGCATATGCATAACTGAAGGTAAACGGAACCTCATTAACAGTTATGTTCCAAGGCTAGAGTTACTCTTCCCCATATGTACAGGGAGGATCACATCAGCACTGAGGAAGAGATCTGGAAGGAAGTATGATACAGGCTTCACAATAGTCCAAGTAGAGGAGAGAATGGCATATCTAAAGCAATAGGTACATATAAATCTATGTAGAGGATGTGATATCACACCCGATGCAACACATGATGACTGACATATGAACATACATGATGCAATGTGACAATAGCATAGTCCTGAAACGTGGGAATGCTCATCATTCCTTGTTCTGACCGTGGAAAGGAACTCATCTTTGCGATCTGAAACATACAAGGAACATGTCAATATTTACATTGCACATGCTCCCGGAGCACTTACTTCGTCACATACAGTGGATAGAAAAAGTCTACACACCCCTGTTAAAATGTCAGGTTTTTGGGCTGTAAAAAATTTAGCCAAAGAAAAATAATTTCAGAACTTTTTCCACCTTTAATGTGACATATAAACTGTACAACTCAATTGAAAAACAAACTGAAATCTTTTAGGTGGAGGGAAGAAAAAAACAAAGAAAACTAATGTGGTTGCATAAGTCTGCACACTCTCTTATAACTGGGGATGTAGCTGTGTTCAGAATTAAGCAATCACATTGCAAATCGTGTTAAATAGGAGTCAGCATACACCTGCCATCATTTAAAGTGCCTCTGATTAACCCCAAATTAAGTTCAGCTGCTCTAGTTGGTCTTTCCTGAAATGTTCTTAGTCGCATCCCACAGCAAAAGCCATGGTCCACAGAGAGCTTCCAAAGCATCAGAGGGATCTCATTTTTAAAAGGTATCAGGAGAAGGGTACCAAAGAATTTCAATAGCATTAGATATACCATGGAACACAGTGAAGACAGTCATCATCAAGTGGAGAAAATATGGCACAACAGTGACATTACAGAGAACTGGAGCTCCCTCCAAAATTGATGAAAAGAAGAAAAGAAAACCGGTCTGGAAGGCTACCAAGAGGCCTACAGCAACATTAAAGGAGCTGCAGGAATATCTGGCAAGTACTGGCTGTGTGGTACATGTGACAACAATCTCCCGTATTCTTCATATGTCTGGGCCATGGGGTAGAGTGGCAAGACAAAAGCCTTTTCTTACAAAGAAAAACATCCAAGCCAGGCTGATTTTGCAAAAACACATATGAAGTCTCCCAAAAGCATGTGGGAAAATGTGTTATGGTCTGATGAAACCAAGGTTGAACTTTTTGGCCATAATTCCAAAAGATATGTTTGAGGCAAAAACACTGCACATCACCAAAAGAACACAATACCCACAGTGAAGCATGGTGGTGGCAGCATCATGCTTTGGGGCTATTTTTCTGCAGCTGGAACTGGGGCCTTCAATTAAATAAGAGAGAGGGAATTATTTTTCAGTTCCAAATACCAGTCAATATTGGCACAAAACCTTCAGGCTTCTGCTAGAAAGCTGAACATGAAGAGGAACTTCATCTTTCAGCATGACAACGACCCAAAGCATACATCCAAATCAACAAAGGAATGGCTTCACCAGAAGAAGATTAAAGTTTTGGAATGGCCCAACTAGAGCCCAGAACTGAATCAGATTGAAAATCTGTGGGGGTGATCTGAAGAGGGCTGTGCACAGGAGATGCCCTCGCAATCTGACAGATTTGGAGTGTTTTTTCAAAGAAGAGTGGGCAAATCTTGCCAAGTCAAAATGTGCCATGCGGATAGACTCATCCCCAAAAAGATTGACTGCTGTAATAAAATCAAAAGGTGCTTCAACAAAGTATTAGTTTATGGGTGTGCATACTTATGCAACCATGTTATTTTATTTTTTAATTTTTTTCTTCCCTCTACCTAAAAGATTTCAGTTTGTTTTTCAATTAAATTGTACAGTTTATAGGTCACATTAAAGGTGGAAAAAGTTCTGAAATGATTTATCTTTGTCTCATTTTTTTACAGCACAGAAACCTGACATTTTAACAGGGGTGTGTAGACTTTTTCGATCCACTGTACCAATATGTGTTGCTCATTTCATACAAACGTCTTCACTGTTCTTTCCCTACATATGAAACGAGCTACTCATCTGGCTAATGATGTAGGAATATCAAATAGATTACACATTAATGCATCTTTGGAGAGCCAAATGTGGTGTTTTACCTTGGACGCAGTACGAAGCTCATCCAAGAGGTGATTTGTTCCACCAGGACACGTGCGCTGTGGATCATCATTAGTTATCACCGCTTACCTTTCTGATGTATTCTGGAAAGAGATAGGCTGATATTAATAAAGTGATTGATGTGTTATTTGTGTCCTTCAGCATACGTGGACATATTATTACACAAATTCTCACTATGTAGCAGTTCTGTTGCTGGTCATGTTTTTCCATGTCTAGGTTGTTGAAAGAAGAGTTGACACACGACAGCAGCTCTGTAAGGTTAATATGATGTGAGGATTACAGTCACAAATTAGACAAAGTATGTGTTCTATTCGTATTGGATATCTCTTATTAATAAGAAGTCATTGCCGGTTAGTGAGTTATGCCATGTTGCTACAGGGTGAAAAAATCTGGATTTCGGCATGGTCTCATATAAAGAAGTCTAAAAAGCTGTGTCTGGATATATTTCAGTAGTAGTCACTTCTCCAGCCAGTCAGCAGCAGCCACCATGTTGGGTTTGGCTGGTGATCCATATTTGATCCAATCTGAATAAACTCTAATCATGAGGAAATAACCAGAGGACTCTGTTTTGTGTTATCGTGACTGATCTCCAAAGTATGTGTGTATGGTATTTATCTACGACATATTGATTCATGTGGTTTGGCAGGATCACACAATGTGAACAATACTGGTCCGTAGTGGTTGTAGGTGACTTTAAAAAGGGATTGGGTATATTTTTACATTAAAAAACATATGGCATTAGGGGCTATCCTGGATAAATAGAGAGGGAGTATTGATCCAGGGATGAATACGATCACCAGTATCTGGGGTCAGGAAGGAATGTTATATTTTTCTTCCCTGTGTAGACAGTTGGCAAAGTTTCACTTTTTGTTTTTATGTTTGCCTTCCTCTGGATCAATTAACAATAAATCTGCGTATTGCAGATCATAGATCTATAGAGGTTGAACTTGATGGACTAAAGTCTTTTTTCAATCTAAATTACTAGCTAACAATGTAACGTGGGGCATATATACATTGACATAGTGGGATATATAATCCACTCAAATTATCTATGCCATTGATGCTTATAACCGTCAGTACTTAAGATGTGTATGGGAATGTGTGCTTACTTACCTGTAACTGATCATGTGGCTTGTTCCAGTGTACAAACATCGACAACGTCAGGGAACTCTCCTCTACTGTGGACTGGTTGGAATTCTGTATGACAAGGGCGATGGATAAAGGTGGATTTGGGAGTTAGGCATCATCCAGATACATAAGACTGTATTCCATGCATATTGGGTATGTACTTACATGTGAAGTACTCACGAATGAGGCGGGTCCGTTGTTGTGACCCCTGCAGATTATCCACTTCAGGGGGAGGTAAAGGCATTTCCTCCCCATGTAGTGGAGCCGCATCAATGTCCCCCAGACAGTTGGCCTGTACTGCTATATTGTGCAGACAGCAGCAGGCAACGATGATGCGACAAACTTTCTGGGGCTTGTATTGTAGAGCACCTCCAGTGGAATGTAAACATCTGAAGCGCATCTTTAGTACACCAAAGGTGCACTCAATTACATTCCGGCAGGTTTTATGCGCAGCATTATACCGCACCTCTGCCCGAGTCTGGAGATTGCTCACAGGGGCCAACAACCACGGCAAACACCCATATCCTGCGTCACCTGGTGGAAATAAAATGTGACATGTTGATATGAATAGGATGTTGTGATGTTTGACAAAGCATATGCCCAAATATCGTCATCATGACTTATTAACACATCCCTGTGGCTAATACACAGTTAAAGATATATGTAAGGGAGATGGATCATGGATGCATCTGATAGGATAATTAGTAGTGTATTAACACATGTATTCTATATGAAGCTTCAGTTCAATTACAATGTGATTTCCACAAATGTCAAATCCAGATGGTCACACCCGCAAAATGCTTACATGAGGCGGAGATACAAGGGAAATACAACAGGGTACATATTGCGACCCTTCTGGTAGAGAGCACAGGAAGTCACTGTTGCAATTCTTGTACCGAGCACATGCCAGAGGTCTGAGGTGAAGCGTGATCGTGTATTCTTGTGAATGTAAATGTGATGCTAATTCAGGTGGAATTTCCCAGGGGCGTACAGGATCAAACGCAAATGCCAAAAGACCTTGGAGATTTTGATAATTTCAAGGTAAGCTAATTCATGTTTATTCAGGGATATATTCATGCAAGAAAAAGTTTTCCAAACACTATTAATTCTCCTCTATCAGATGAATTCTGAAGACATCTCACTTACATAGATCTTACAATAACACACAACATGTTATGTAGACTAGAGATGTCCATGTTACAGGATACAAGGGAATGCATCAGAACATATACCTAATGATTAATCAATTGTGGTTTTTGGCATATGTTGTTGTGCATACTGTTTGGCCAAGCTAACACAGGGTTCTGGCCAGCAATGAGCTATTCTGTTCTGGCTTTGGTAGTATTACTCCGTAATGCACATGTGAACATCAGAGCAATAGAGGGAAACATGATGTACCGTATGTGTTATTGTATCCAGTCATAGTAAGATATGGTTGACTGCCATTACTAATGTGTACTCACCCAGTAGCCATCCGGATGGAAATCTGCCGGACTCAAATATGTCACATATGCCGGATGCACGCAGGATATAGGCGTCGTGAGCACTTCCCGGGAAGCCTGCATACACACCTTGTATGTTCATGTTCGCATCGCAAACAACCTGTACATTGATTGAATGATAATGCTTACGATTTCTGTACAGCACTTCTTGCTCTCTAGGAGGTATCAGTGCCACATGTGTACAATCAATAGCACTGAGCACATTGGGGATACCTCCTAATTGGAAGAAATCGAACTTCACCTTCGAGATCTCTTCAGCAGTGTTAGGGTAACTGATGTATCTGGCAGCTTTCCGACCAATAGCACGGAGGAATGCACTCAGACAATTGGAGAGGCTTGGCTGAGACATTCCTCCGGCTATGCTCAGGGTGTTCTGAAAGCTACCAGAAGCAAGGAGGTGTATTGCAACTAACATCCGTGTCATTCCTGGGATGGCTCTATTGGCCCATGAGCGAGGCTCAAGGTCCGCTCTCAGAACCTCATAGAGCTCCCCAAGACTGTCACGGGTCAGCCGAAAACGCTCATACACCTCCCCATCAGTTAACCCCTCTAATGTGAGTCTCTCCCTGTACACATTGGGTGCCCTTCGCCTCCTCACAGGCTCTTGGACAGGCTCCTGGACAGGCCCCCCCCCCCCCTTCTGCCTGAGCCACCACATCCTGTACTTCTCCCCCCAGCAGCTGATCACCGACAACATTGTCAGCCTCCCTGTCTGCAGGTGGCACTATATCCCTCTGTCCCTGTGCTACTGGAGCTCTCTCTCCTCCCTAATCCACCCCCACGATACTAGGCATGGCCTGTGTTAATTCCCTTGCCTGGCTTGGTTCTGCCCCAGCATGGATCACATCACCACTCACACCCTCATTCGCTCCCAGACACTCCTCTCTGCCACTCCCCATCACCCCCTCAATCACACATCTTGCTTCCGGGTCTTCATACTGTGCTATGTGATATGCACAAAAGCATCTCAACCTCATCCGCCCACTCAGACTGTCCAGCATCCCTCTCACATGATCATCCATGCTGTTTCAGACATGCTGATGACTTGTTGGGGATGGGGTTATATAGCTTGTTGATTACATGACCTGGTATTAGGCACGTTAATTTCAGCTTTGCCATTGGTCACCTGTGGATCTTTATGTGGCATTCCAGCTGATGATTTTACGTCAAGAAGCCTCTCAGCCTATTACATACGCACTTGGCCGCATGTAATTGGCTGTCCCAACACGGGCCGCCAAGTGCGTATGTAATTGGCTGAGAGTCCCAACGCGGGCCGCCCAGTGCGTATGTAATTGGCTGAGAGTCCCAACACGGGCCGCCAAGTGCGGATGTAATTGGCTGAGAGGCGTTTGGCGGGTTTTTGCGCCATCGCCATTGCCACGTTGGCCCGCCAAAAGCCTCTCAGCCAATTACATACGCACTTGGCGGCCCGTGTTGGGACTCTCAGCCAATTACATACGCACTTGGCGGCCTGACACTATAAGTGCGTATGTAATTGGCTGAGTCTGTTGGCGCGCTCGCAAGCTGATAAGGGGACGTCCTAGCGAGACACGCCTCTCAGCCAATCACGTACGAGCTAAGAATTTGATTGACAGTAGGAGCTTATAAATGTGATTGATACAAACCCATGCGCTGACTGTGTTGTAAGAGCCATTGGAGTTAGCACGCAGTTCCAGGAGCAGGTGGGAGAGAGTCTTTATTGAGAGTAGTACTTTGGAGAGAGGGAGATTAGTTTTTTGTCTTTTTTATTGTCTATTTCATAAGTCCTTACATTTAAGAAATACACATATTTACAGATTTCACATATTTGCAAGACACATAGATTAAATAACACACATAGAGACATATATATAGTTAGGACACACACCCCACACGCCCATCCACCCCACCACACCCCATCCCCAACATCCCCCATCCCCCACCACTTATTAAATACACATAGCACACACATCTTTTCTTTCCAACAGACATTCCAGTAATACTCTTATTTCTTTATCATTATATTGATTTGTAGGCGCACTATTTTTGATTGTTTTGTATTTTATTACTAGCATATTTACAAGTAAGAGTTACACATATTTACACATTACACATATTTGCCTGACACATAGATTAAAGACACATAGAGACAAACATAGCGTTAGGACACACACCACCCCCCCCCCGCCAACCTTTGCACCGCATCCCCCAACAGTTATTAAAAACACATAGAACATACACTTTTTTTTTCATCACCTATATAACAGTTACACTTATTTTGATTTATCCTTATTTTTTTTATTATTTGAGCATGGAGGGAGGAGATAGGTGGAGAGAGGAGGAGAGGAGAGGAGCGGAGAGTGAGGAGAGTGAGGAGAGTGGAGTGGAGGGTGGAGGAGAGGTGGAGGAGTTGTCCCCGGAGGGGGTGGAGGAGTTGTCCCTGGAGGGGGTGGGGGAGTTGTCCCCGGAGGAGGAGGAGTGGTCCCCGGAGGGGGGGGAGGAGGAGGAGGAGGAGGAGGGAGACAGAGGCACTACCAGAGGAGGGACAGAGGGGAAGAGGCCTGATCCCAGGGGGCAGGGTCGTTTGGGGAAGGGACAGGCCTCAGGAAAAGTGCAGGGAGGCCAGGGTCCCCGAGCACAGTCGAGAGAGCAAGGTTCTATTGGCAAGGGCAGGCGCAGGGCCCGTAATTATACGCCCCAGGAGAATAGGGTCCTCCTGGGTGCGATCCGTGACCGGCCTGTCATCCTTGTTGCAAGGGAAGCAAAGCCTGGGCCTAAGGCTCAGGCTTGGAAGGAGGTAGTGGAATTGATGAAGGAGGTGTCCACGGTGCCTAGGGGCTTGAGGTCCTTAAAGCACCGATATGTGGATATCAGGGCCACGGTGAAGAGGAAGATGGCCAGAGAAGCAGAGGGACACAGTGTGACCTATAAGGAGTGGGAGAGGATCGCAAGGGACCTTCTGACACCATCGCTCGCAGCTGGAGCTTCATCCCCGGTGGCCCAGCAGGACCCAGCCTCCAGTTCAGGTGAATATCACATACACCAACTTGCCACCACATGTACATCACACACACTACACATGGTCACCAACAAGGACACTGACATGTCAGCTCCATGGAATTAACAAGGGATAGATGGAAGTGTCATTAAATCCATGAAGCTGACAAATCACTGTCATTCCTGGCCACCCCAAGAGTAATCAAGCAATCAAGTCCATGTACTGGTGTGCCCAATGCAGCCTATGCAGTTACAGACTGCAGAAGAAATACAGACAGCGTTAGGAGCCAGGAGAGGTCAAGACAAGAAACCAAAGAATAGATCAAATCTAGCAAATGACAGCTAATCTGAGTTGCAATTAGGAGAATCATCCATGTTCAGGCCTAGATGTCAGATAGTTAGGAGTGAAACCGCAGAAGAAATATAGACAGCGTTAGGAGCCAGGAGAGGTCAAGACAAGAAACCAAAGAATAGATCAAAACTAGCAAATGACAGCTAATCTGAGTTGCAATTAGGAGAATCATCCATGTTCAGGCCTAGATGTCAGATAGTTAGGAGTGAAAACATATCAATGTATTGATCAGCATACTAATGACATGTACCTCTCTTTTCTCTATTTCAGCATCGCTCAGGGGCAGGAGGCTACAGGCTCATCAGAGGGCCCTGGCTCATCGGAGGGGGAGCTCGTGGTAGTTGACAGCCCCCCTGTACAGAGCCAGACTGTCCCCCTCCTCCAAAGACTTGCCATCTCACAGGAGGCCCTCACAAGTGGTGGACTATTCCACAGCTCCTCCTTCCCCATACACTGAGCCACCGGGGACCCCAACATCAGAGCCCCTGTCTCCAGCCGGGTCCCAGATCCTCCCCACTCTCTCCCCGCCATCTTCCCCCCCGGCCCTGCCAGCAGGACCCCAGCCCCCACCACCAACGACCGAGGCTGCGCTGCCAGAGTTGTTGGCCCTCGTGAGGAGGATGACTGCCGACATCTCTGGCATGAGGTGCAGCCTGGACAGGCGCTTTAGGGAGGAGGCATCATTGGATGATGGAGCAGCACATGGTCAGGCTGCTGGGAACGGGGCAGGTCACCAGCCAACAGCAGCCTGGCCCCTCCTCTCCTTCCACCATGCCTCCGCCGCCACCACCACCCGTGGTGCCACTACCTCCTCCCGCTCCCCCACCACCAACGGGGAGACGGCGTTCGGCCGCGGATGATGCAGGTCCTGTGTCCAGGAGGAGGAGGACCTAGGGGCTGTGGACATAATTGTGCCTTCTCAACAGCACTCCTCAGTGACAATCTATTGGTCACAATGCTGACCTCATCTAGCCTAGCTACAGAGTTTTGGATCTTTGCCTATGTGATGGTGATATTTTGTATGCAGATGGCTACCACCCATCACATGGTCCATGATCCTCTTCTCTGTGGACACATAGGGTTTGATTGAACATGCCACCAATTGATGGTCACTGGGGAATGCTGTTGGGAAGGGATGCTGCAGTCCCCTTTTTTTTAGGCCCTTAGATTTTAGGTTTTCTATTTGGTTTTCTTTCCATTTGTTTTGTTTTAGGTACAATTCAGGCCCATGAAGGCATCTCCTGCATCTGCAAGCATTGTGGAGGAATTATATGAGGCGTAAGGTTTTCCCAGTGCCTCTCAGGTATACATTACTCCAATGACAGCCCCCTCCTTAACATGTAGCTCCCACAATCTTAAAGCTATCATCATCAATGTAGACTAATACCTCTATGGCGGTGGACTTGCAAAGTCTCACAATGGAATGTTAATGACAGCCAGCATTAATATATGCACTAATAAAGCATGTGATCCTGACCTTAATATCGGTCTGAGAACAGATCTTTGGGTCTGATGAAAGAAACAGTGAATCTGGCTGCTGACCTTTGTGTCCTGTCCATATTAATGGGTATTTGCCATATTACTCATTATCCAGAGACCTACTGTAGCTAATAGTTAGTAATGCAGATGGGAATCAGGTGAGTTGGTATATTGGTACAGTATTTAGCACTTTACTGTACATGCATTGTCATTAGTTTTTTCTATCCTCCTCCGCCTTTTTGTATTTTGTTGACCATTTATTTTTGTGGGCAATTTCGCACACCACACTGTATGTGTCAAACTGGATTGGATTACACAGTCCAGAGGTTGTTCCATTGAGCAGATCCAGACAAGTTGTAAGTGCCATGCACTCTAATGGTTTCTTCAGTTAAATGGAGTGATTTGTGATGATCCTTTTTCTCATCATATTCCGGTGGCAGCAGTGTACTGACCGCATGTGACACTGGTAGGTGCTATGCATCATGCTTATTCTAGACTATTAGATTGACCCCTGTAGGTATCCCCTTTGTTTTATTTAGCCCCTTGCTCTCTCGGGACCCGCCCACACCACACCCATGATATTAATGCACAGTCTTGACCACTGCTGATTGTGCTTCTGTGTCCAAAAATAAAGCTGTGTTATACCGTTCTCACCATGTCGGTGTGTTTTCAATGGTTGTGGTTATGGGACATCCACATGCATCACATTAGTGTCACATTACTATAGCTGTAAACTAATGAGCACTAGTTAACCTGCAATAGATCCATACATACTAAGAGGAATAATAGTCCTAATAGCATTAGATATCATATAATACATCTAATAGATCTACAATCTAGGCATAATAAAGGGTTAATGCACAGGCCAAGTACAATTAGCTATACTGTGGAGTAGGAACATTCCCCCGAGGGCCTAACAGGATAATGATAGGTGATACTGCAGTGGCTTGTCAGTTCCTTCTCGAGTGATTTGGGATTTGTCCGTCCACTCTGCTTTCACCCGCACTTCCCCAACATCACTTAGCAATCCAAACTAATGTAAAGTGATGAATAGCAGAACATAATAGGAGGTCAACAAACGGGAATGAATGGACATCTTGGCACATGGCCACCAGCAATGGCGTGGGACTTCCTTGGATAAGAGTAGTGGCGATTACCCCTGATGGAGGTGAGTTGGCTGGTGCTCATTGTGCCTTTGCAAACCCTCTGTGTGTGTTTGCTGCCCTTCCTGATGGGTTACTGTGGGGTATGTTCCCATGGTCACCTTGTGGTTTGATAAGTGACGGGGCTTGGAAGCTATGAGCTATACCATTATGGGCCATTGTGGATGATAGAGTGAAAGCAGAGTGGATGGCCAAATCCCAAACCACTGGAGAAGGAACTGACAATCCACTCCAGTATAACCAGCATACGAACCTTGTAAGAAAGCAGTGACAGAGGGTCACAGACAGTCAGACCCAACCGAAAGACCAAACGAGAGATATTGTGTACTTCAATGAAGCTGTGAGCTATACCATTAAGGGCCATTGTGGGTGGGAGAGTGAAAGCAGAGTGGACGGCCAAATCCCAAACCACTGGAGAAGGAACTGACAATCCACTCCGGTATCACCAGCATACGAACCTTGTAAGAAAGCAGTGACAGAGGGTCACAGACAGTCAGACCCGACCGAAAGACCAAACAAGAGATATTGTGTACTTCAATGAAGCTGTGAGCTATACCATTAAGGGCCATTGTGGGTGGGAGAGTGAAAGCAGAGTGGACGGCCAAATCCCAAACCACTGGAGAAGGAACTGACAATCCACACCGGTATCACCAGCATACGAACCTTGTAAGAAAGCAGTGACAGAGGGTCACAGACAGTCAGACCCGACCGAAAGACCAAACAAGAGATATTGTGTACTTCAATGAAGCTGTGAGCTATACCATTAAGGGCCATTGTGGGTGGGAGAGTGAAAGCAGAGTGGACGGCCAAATCCCAAACCACTGGAGAAGGAACTGACAATCCACTCCGGTATCACCAGCATAGGAACTTTGTAAGAAAGCAGTGACAGAGGGTCACAGACAGACCCGACCGAAAGACTGAACAGGACATATTCACATACTCCCTGTGTACTTGATATACGTCATGTGGCAGTGTAATGTGCCCCATATTTGTGTTCCCAAATGTAGATGTGATGAGCAACATGTATACAAAATAACAGGGTTAATATGGCATTATTTTTATGTTTTTGTGTTTTTATGTAATCAGGTAGTGTGTCTTTAATTGCTTTATGTAAGCTGCAGCATGGCTTTTCATTCCAAATGTAACAACTAATTGGTTGTATAATGCATTTGCTTTGGTGGGGGGATGAGATTGTAAAATCAATTGTAATGGCCTTCCATGCTTTCCCTCTGTTAAACTCACTTTTACATTTTAAGTTGTCTGTACGTAATGCGTAAACCATTTTACTGGTGTATTTTGTGCACGTATCGATTTTGCGAGATACGAGCGTCTACGCAAAGAATTATTTTCCGCTACTTACTACGTAGCGCTTTTCAGAGGCAAATCTCGGAAAATGAGTCCGAAATTACACAAGTCAATCGCAAGTCAATCGCAAGTCAATCGCAAGTCGAATCGTATTACGTAAATCGCGTTACGATGCGCATTTGCGAGATACGATTTCATACGCAGCTCGAATTTAATAGGGCCCTATATGTTTCCCGTCATTAAATAATGATAATTTTTCAAATTTAGTTAAATCTCTAGTATGAGAACAACATTGGGTTAATCATAATCATATAGTAATAGAGAATTTTTATTAGTGAGAAAACAACGGCGGTTAAAAGAATTTAAAAGAAATTTAAAAACACTGTGAAAACTGGTTCCTTCAATGACTCTTGTGACCACTATTGCCACTCTATTGTATAGTATTCTTAGAGTGTGGTTACACAGATAATTCCTCAGAGTGTATAAAAAGGGCAACTGCAC
The DNA here is from genome assembly GCA_027410445.1 of Discoglossus pictus. Classification (NCBI taxonomy): domain Eukaryota; kingdom Metazoa; phylum Chordata; class Amphibia; order Anura; family Alytidae; genus Discoglossus; species Discoglossus pictus. The sequence continues at coordinate 206,799,817 of CM050164.1, forward strand.
AATGATTCAAAAGTTGTAGACAAAACCCATAGGTATATGTATGTATATACAATATTAATATAGATTGCTGGCAAATAAAATGAAGCACCTATTAGTGGTAGAGTTATCTTGGTGTTTCAAAAATGTAAAGGCTCAGCCTCATATGGGAGTGTCATGGAGTCTGATACAAATACCAGTCACTATATGCAGCAAAGCTGCTTTCCCTTAATGTATCTGTATACAAACACAACTGACATGCTGTTTGTAAAGCATTAACTATCTCCTCTTAACTAAGTTACTGAGGGTCTGTGCCAGTTCAAGGGTTAGGCTATAATAGCCCAAATTATATGCCCTTAAAAGTGCCTCGGAGTTCTTTGTAATAGAGCGTTTGCGCCTCCATTCACTCGGAGTTTCGCGCTTCCTGATTGCGGCGTGCGTGATGACGTCACGCTACGTACGCCTGTTACCTAACATGTTTCTACGTTACAAAACGTCTTTGTCAAAGGATCAAGGCGTGTACTGAAAATGAGAGCTATTTAAAGGGAGCGGTCGCCATGGTTACCAGCGCTACCGAATGTGCTACACTAAAAAACATCTCTTATTTATTATCAGTCTGGGAGGAAGAAAGATAATTAAAATAGAACTAGTATAAGATCTCAAACATAAGAGAACCCTTATGTATAATAATGCAGGATTGAAGAAATCTTCCATGTATCAGTGTGAATGCAATAGTGAATCGATGGATATAGTCTCTTCTAGTGATCAATGTGTCACTGGGAAGTGGACTTATAAAAAGATTAATATAATATTGCATCAAGTGCTAAATAATTAAAAAACGTAAAGTGCTTAGTGCAGGGGATAATAAATGAAGTCCCAAACCATGAGGGACTATGTACTAAATACCTATAGTGTATAAATATGCAAATGGGTCCTGGTTGAGTGATAAGGGGAGCACCATCTAAAAAGAGGGGCAATAAAGTAGCCTTTAATTATATAAGCTAAAGTGCTGGTGTACCAAAAGATCTATTAGGCAAAAGTGCCCTATAAAGGAGGCAGTAAAGGTGAACTATAATAAATAAAACATATGAGTGAAACATATGAGTGAAAAATATTTAAATGAAGGGAGTGTAGGAAAAACCTTCATTTAAACCATTGGGTACTTGTGCTTGAAGTTTATAAATCCATTTAGATTCAGATTGTAGTAATTTTCTTTGGAAATTGCCCCTTCTGGGCCCTGGAGTTACTGAGTCTATGATGCAGAACTTAAGTGCATCCGGATTGTTATTGTGGCAATATTTAATATGTCTTGCTATGGGGGTATCATATTCATTAAGAATAGAGTATATATGTTCCCCCATTCTACGTCGAAGCTCTCTACAGGTTTTACCTACATAAATCTTGTTGCAAAGGCATGTGGCTATATATATCACTCCTGTAGATTTACAGTTAAAGAAGTTGTTAATCTCATAACTGAGCCCATTAATAGGGTGTATATAGTTTTTGCATGGTTTCACAAATTTGCAAAATTTGCATCTACCACATTTGTACATTCCCTTAAGGGGTTTAAGCCATGTCTTGGTCTCAATTGGATTGTCTTTGTACAAACTATGTACGATCATATCTTTGATATTGGTGCCTCTCCTGTATGTTATGCTTGCCTTTGGGGTTAAGGCATCTTGTATGTCTTTGTCACTTGTAAGAAGATGCCAATGTTTTTCAAGAATGTTCTTAATAATATCAGAGTCATGACCATATGTCATTATACATCTAATAAGATCCTGGTTAGATGTGTCATTTACTTTAGTGATATTATTTACCTGTTTCTTTGTGACATGTGCATTAAGCAAGTCAGTTCTATTACAAGATAAGGCATGCTTATAGGCTGATTTAAGACTCCTATTCGGATAACCTCTTGATTTAAACCGCTGTCTAAGTTTATCTGCTTCTGTTTTGAATTCATGTTCTGTACTGCAATTTCTCCGAATCCTTAAATATTGGCCTTTAGGGATTCCTCTTTTTTGGGGTTCAAAATGCTGGCTCTCCCATTTTAATAGTGTGTTGGAGGCTGTTTCCTTTCTAAAGGTTGAAGTGCAGATTCTCCCCTCTAAATCTTTTTTAATTTTTAAATCTAGGAAGGAGACTTCACTTTGACTTGCCTCAGAGGTGAATCTCAGGCCTATTTCGTTGTTATTCAAATATGATATGAACGCAGTTAGATCTTCTCTATTGCCCGTCCAGACAAGAAACACATCATCTATGTATCTTCTCCAGATGAGTATATTACTTCCAAAGGTATGTGCGTTGTCATCATATATGTATTTGTCCTCCCACCAACCAAGGAAAAGATTGGCATAACTGGGAGCACACGGTGTTCCCATTGCCGTTCCTTGTTGTTGGTGGTACCATTTATGGTTGAAGACGAAAAAGTTATGTTTCAGAACATATTCAAGCAGTGATATCAGCAGTTGGTTTAATTCTTCAAAAATGGAGCCTTTCATCTTTAGAAAGTATTTTACTGCGTCAATCCCAAAATGATGAGGGATACTACTATAGAGAGCTTCGACGTCAATGCATACCAGCCACGAATCAGTAGGTATAGTTAGGTCTTCTAGTTGCCTAAGAATATCTGGGGTGTCCTTCACATATGATGGCAGTCCCATCACAAAATCTCTCAGATGGTAGTCCAAAAAAACACTACAATTGTGTGACAGATTATCAGTGCCAGAGACTATAGGTCTTCCCGGGATAGGCCTAGTCTTTTTATGCACTTTTGGAAGAGAGTAAAAGACTGACACCGTAGGGAATTTAGGGAGCAGGAAATGATAAGTTTGATCATCAATGATTCCTGAGTGTTTAACACCATCTAAGATATTCTTGAGGGTTGATTTAAATTCAACTGTGGGGTCCTTGGGAATGATCTTATAAGTCATTTTATCCTTAAGGATCCTTTCACACATATCTTTATAGTCCATGTTATCCATTAGGACTATATTACCGCCCTTATCGGCTGGTTTGATGTGGATGGTGTTATCATCTCTCAGTTCTTTAAGAGCTGCATATTCAGATTTAGTGAGATTGTATATTCTTTTGTAGCTCATATGATCTATGTTCTCTATGTCATTCGAGACTTGTTGTAAGAATACCCAGATGTTGGCATAATCTTTCAATTGCGGTGTGAAAGTACTTTTATTTCTCCATCTCTTGGGTTCAATTGTTGGTGTACAGTTTTCTTCCAGTAGTTCCACAAGGCCTTGTATAATCTTAATGTCCTCTTGGGGTACACCTAAGTTGAGGATTTCCCTCTCTTGCTTCATTTTATAAAACTTATGTAGAGCTAACTTTCTGGAGAACAAATTTAAGTCCTTTATGTGAGTAAAGGTATCTGCTTTGGATGTTGGTACAAAGGTTAGCCCTTTACTTAATACAGAAATATGTGACTCTTGCATTTTAAAGTGGGATAAGTTAATAATTCTTAGTTCATCCTCTCTTTTGCTGGGTATCCTTGAAATTGATTTGATCTTGTTTGTATCGATCTCCTTCCTTGAGACCGTCCTCTTCCTAAAAAAGGAGTAGGAGGGAGATCATTCTCATATCTAGAATATGGTCTTGTTAGTCTGTCAGGATCATATTGATTTCTTCTCGAGCGTAGTTCATATTGGTCCCTTCTCCAATTGGAGTTTCTTGTTCTATTATTGGTTTTATATTGATGGAAATTGGGACCTATGAGGTCTTTTCTGGTAGTATTATCCTCTATGTCTGAGGTATCATAATCAGATGAACTAATTTCAGATCCGGTTTGAGTTTCTGAATTGGCTGGTAGTCTCTTATATATTCTACCTGTCTTGAAGTCTGTTTGATCTCTTAGAAATTTTCTCTGTTTGCGATCTTTAATGTCTTTTTTAAATTTGTCAATGTTAAAGTTCAATTTATTGCACAAAATTTCAAAGTCAGAGAGGTCTTTGAATTTATCAACTTCTGCTTGATTCAGTATAACTCTTTGTTTAATGTTCTCCAGATTTTTCTGCTCAGTTTCAATAATTAAGGACATAAGGTCCATAGAGCATTTGAATAGGATTTCCTTCCATTTGGACAGAAAGGTCTCATCATTTATATTGGAGGCTGGTGTAATGTTAGTCCTCAAGCCTCTAGGGATTAGTTTATTTTTCATATAATTTTGGAGGCTGGATATTTCCCAGATTGATCTAATTTGCTTCCTCATATTTTTTTGAAGCTCATATAGAGCTGAATTTACATCCTTATTTTCAGTTCTGGGTTGTATTGAGGGCATAAAAGTTTCCTCTGCCTCAATTTGTAGTTGTGCAAAGTCCAGACTAGTGATGTTAGCCCCTGCCATTGTAAAATTGTGTAGTTTATTTTCTGGGCTAACAGCAGGCAGAGAAAGTAAAAGTGTAGACTTGTTATTACAACCCCTAAGTGTGGATTGAACCACTGTTAGAAATGAACAGAAAAGTAATATCTTAGGGAATTAAACCCATTAGTGCTTGACACTACAAATTCAAATGTGAGAACAACATTGGGTTAATCATAATCATATAGTAATAGAGAATTTTTATTAGTGAGAAAACAACGGCGATTAAAAGAATTTAAAAGAAATTTAAAAACACTGTAAAAACTGGTTCCTTCAATGACTCTTGTGACCACTATTGCCACTCTATTGTATAGTATTCTTAGAGTGTGGTTACACAGATAATTCCTCAGAGTGTATAAAAAGGGCAACTGCACAATGATTCAAAAGTTGTAGACAAAACCCATAGGTATATGTATGTATATACAATATTAATAGAGATTGCTGGCAAATAAAATGAAGCACCTATTAGTGGTAGAGTTATCTTGGTGTTTCAAAAATGTAAAGGCTCAGCCTCATATGGGAGTGTCATGGAGTCTGATACAAATACCAGTCACTATATGCAGCAAAGCTGCTTTCCCTTAATGTATCTGTATACAAACACAACTGACATGCTGTTTGTAAAGCATTAACTATCTCCTCTTAACTAAGTTACTGAGGGTCTGTGCCAGTTCAAGGGTTAGGCTATAATAGCCCAAATTATATGCCCTTAAAAGTGCCTCTGAGTTCTTTGTAATAGAGCGTTTGCGCCTCCATTCACTCGGAGTTTCGCGCTTCCTGATTGCGGCGTGCGTGATGACGTCACGCTACGTACGCCTGTTACCTAACATGTTTCTACGTTACAAAACGTCTTTGTCAAAGGATCAAGGCGTGTACTGAAAATGAGAGCTATTTAAAGGGAGCGGTCGCCATGGTTACCAGCGCTACCGAATGTGCTACACTAAAAAACATCTCTTATTTATTATCAGTCTGGGAGGAAGAAAGATAATTAAAATAGAACTAGTATAAGATCTCAAACATAAGAGAACCCTTATGTATAATAATGCAGGATTGAAGAAATCTTCCATGTATCAGTGTGAATGCAATAGTGAATCGATGGATATAGTCTCTTCTAGTGATCAATGTGTCACTGGGAAGTGGACTTATAAAAAGATTAATATAATATTGCATCAAGTGCTAAATAATTAAAAAACGTAAAGTGCTTAGTGCAGGGGATAATAAATGAAGTCCCAAACCATGAGGGACTATGTACTAAATACCTATAGTGTATAAATATGCAAATGGGTCCTGGTTGAGTGATAAGGGGAGCACCATCTAAAAAGAGGGGCAATAAAGTAGCCTATAATTATATAAGCTAAAGTGCTGGTGTACCAAAAGATCTATTAGGCAAAAGTGCCCTATAAAGGAGGCAGTAAAGGTGAACTATAATAAATAAAACATATGAGTGAAACATATGAGTGAAAAATATTTAAATGAAGGGAGTGTAGGAAAAACCTTCATTTAAACCATTGGGTACTTGTGCTTGAAGTTTATAAATCTCTAGTATGAGTAATTGAGAATTTTGATTGCATAATTGTCATCTTGGCTCTTTCGTATTCTAACCATTTTGACAGAGGGAGACCAAATTCCTTGCATAGCTAAGCAAAATATATAAAGCTGTTTCTGACTATGAACACACCCCGTGTGAGTGCAGTGACCAGCCGTTTGCTTTAGGGCTCCAAACGCAACAGGGATTGCTGTTCTGTCATTTTAGACACATATCTGGTAGCCCACTGGTTTATTTGGATTATGAGTTGCTGAACTGTAGTGTCGGTTGGCAGTCACAAATCTTCACAGCCGACGTTCATCACTGACGTCAATAGCATGTGGTGCTCCGCAGTTTCAACACCGTTTATTCACAGTGGTGACATTTGTCTAGTCACAATACACTTCAACCACAGCAGCACGCAAACAGTTCACAAACTGTGCTGTTTCGGAAATACTGCCACCCTTGACTCGAAAGCCAATGAACATCCCCTTTTCAAAGTTAGATAAATTTACAGCGATGGTTGATATGTTTGCAGAATACCTACATGTCACCTTATTTACCCAGCAAGCCAGCTTACGATACGTGCTGTATTTAATTGGCTAAGCGATACTGACGTCAAAACCTTTTTTTATTTTATTTATTTAAAAGCTCAATGTCCCTGGCCAGCCCAATATATTTTTAAAATATCCATATACATATATATATATATAGATAAATATATATATATATATATATGTACATGTCTATATGCACAATTATTTGTATATATATATATATATATATATATATATATATATATATATATATATAAAAAGATGAATTTTGTGTCAAAGCTTTCATGGGAAAGTTTAATTTTGCTATTTTTGTGTGCCCCCCCCCCCCCCCCCCAGTTTCTACGCGCCTGCTCCTTGGACCGAAACAACATAATTATTGAAGATATAATTGTTCCATTGAAATAATGGGTATTAAATGGTAGGGGGAAGATGGAGAACAAGATGAATGGAACCTTGAAACTGGTCTAGATACTTGCAGGCTGATACTGTTTTTTTTCTTGAGTCAAAGGTGAACACTTATGAAAGCAACAAGGGTAATTTTTGTTTAATAAGTACTTGCTGCAATAAAAATATGTACCTTCAAAGCAATGATGTATAAATCAAATGTTAGAAATCTTAATGAAATACATTTTAGTTCCAGATTTTAACACTATAAAATGGGGAAAAGTTGAAGGGGCTTAATACTTAAACATGGCATTATATAATGGCTATACATAGCACCCTTAGAGGGACACTGCCACCCCAACAGGAAGTTGATTTCATCTTAAATTACATGGAAAACTGGTTATACACTTTACTAGAATTTTTTCTATACAAAAAACATTCTTGATCAATGCAGAATTGATTTTGTGGCTAATGTGCTACTCAGCATGCTAATTCATAGCTCGGAGTACTTCATAAAGGTATTATTTTGGCCACTACAAGGATAGACAAGCATATCATGATTCTAATTAGTACATTAGAGTAGCTAATAAATATTCAAAAGCCACTCACTTGCATACAAATTCAGATAAAATTGGTCTCAGAAGCACTCAAAATTCTGCATGGATCACAATATTTTAAAGTGCCACACAGAATATCATATCATTGGATGCAAGATGTAATCAGCATAATTTCATTGGCTAAATCATAATTGAACTTGTATTAAGCTAAACTCTAATTGACCTTTTACTCTGATTTTAGTAGACAAAGGAGCTTTCTGCTTTGTCATAATATTTCTTTCACACTTAGCACAAAAGATGCAAGCAGCTTGCAGCTTGAGACTTTTTGCTTGTGGTTTAGACCCCCTGCTAAGTATGACTCCCATGCTAATCGTCGAGCAGTGTAATTTATGGTATATACATAAATCTGCTGCAAGTCCCCCCCCCCCCCCCACATTACATGTTTATGTTAATATTTTCACTTGCAATATTATGGCACTCAGCCCACATCCATAAACGTTTTCCTTGTCTGCTAGAGATTTCAGTGTAGGAAGTATCCTAACCAAGCTTTTCTGATGAGAAATGGCACTAGAAACCAATAGCTAATGAGAATGTCATGATTATTATAATGAGTGAGAACAATAATATAATATAAATATATTATTGTTTTATTTATTTATATATTTGTACAATTTAATAGATGTCACATTTGTATTTAATGATTCAATATATAAAACTATGTTTATGTTGTGTTTATATATATTATTATTATTATTATCTTTATAACGGGCCAACAATTCCATAGAGCTGAACAAGATTTGAATACAAGGCAAAAAAAAAAAAAAAATAACACATTGCAAAGGAGAGCCCTGTCTTTGAGTTTAGAATTTAGTGTGTGTGGAGCTCTTTCAGAAACACCTTACAAGATTGAAAACTCACAAACTTACAAAAGACAATGCGTTAGAGCATTTGTTCCTAGGCAACATGGTTTCCTGATTTTATTATTATTATAGTTCATTTATAACGCACCAACATATTCCGTAGCGCTGTACATAAGTTAAGTTCAGACAAAGATAAATACAAATGAACATATAGCAAAGCAAGGAGGTATGATATGTATAAACCCCTTGAGTACTGTGTTGTGTGTTTCCCTGTGGATGCTGTATAATAAAACAGACATAATAATACAATATTATATTTTTTTATTACACATATGTTTATATTGGAGTCTTAAGTGACAAATAATATTGACGCTTTATCACTTTTAATTGTTTATTGGTGCTATACTGTCTCTTTAATGGCTGCTGTGGCACTCTGTAATGGTTTTAAAACCATTTACGAGTGGTCTTTGGTACAATATTTTCTTACATTTTTGGTAGTTATGGTACTGCCCTATTTTGAGAATACCCTAACTATATTAGCATATCATAGGGTTTTCCTGTTATAGTCTAATGTAGTAACTCAAATCTTTTGTCAGTGCAAAAATCAATGGAGTTACTTGTAACAGTTCTCTTGCAATGTTTCAGGGATGGGTGAATAACATAGCTAGGTAGTTTTACTTTGTTCTTAAACCTGCTATAATTTTGTGATATCTGAAATTTGAATTGGGACCTATCTTTGTAAAAAAGCTGACAATTTAGAACGAAACTTAAAGTGACACATAATAGTAATGTTATATAAGTCATTTTAAGAGCCAGACAGAATCCATTTTGACACTAAAAGAAAATATACAGGTCCCTTATATAATTTCCTTTCAAAGCACTGTAACAGTTTGTTAAAACTTTTGAAATACATCTTTCATATAATGATTTGCTTATAACATTCTCTGAGTGCAGGGGTACCCAAACCTTTCCTCAAAACACACCAAACAGGACATGATTTTGGTTTAACTCTGTGTGAACACAGGAGGAGCAATTAGCATTTAACAGACTCCAATTGCCTCATCTGTATTCAAATGTATGGCCTGTCTGGTGGTCCTGAGGAGAGGTTTGGGAACCACTGCCTTAGTGTATTAAATGCTTTTTCATAAAATTTGATAAAAAAATTAAAATGCTAACTTGAGTTTTATAAAAAGTAAAAAATCCTAGAAAAAGAACCACAAATGGTAAAAAAAAAAATTCAGTCATGAACAAACTACTTATGAACTTATAAGCTCCTTGGGGTAAAAACTTCTCTATTAGTGCATCTCTGCAGGATACCTTATATAGCTTTCTATGGGGGTGGGAAAATACTATTAATACACATACATGCAAAGGAAAACTAGAAATGATTAGAACAACATATGCCTTGTATGCAGCTGGTGTTTGTAAAATAAATATAAGACATAAAACTGTTATATGGAGCAGCCGGCATCTGCCAAAGTGTCAAGGACATTAGTCATTAGATTATATGCAAGGGAAGCAATAATATACTACACATGACAAATACAAAAGAAATGGCTTATTACGCAAACTGACATGGTTACAGAAAAAATGGATGATTTCTTACTAGCTAACTCCTCCATATACTGTGAATCAGCTAACATTTGATACTTTTGTCTAATGTTTTTTTTTTTTAAATATTATGTGTATCTCCACTGGGCAGCTCTGTTGGCGTATTACAAATAAAATATTATTATGATAATATTAATATTCACAAATGCACTGTATGCAATGCTCTTTGGAAACTTGAACCAATTTGTATTTGTCTTATGCATTTGAACTCTGTATAATGTGAATCACGCAATGTTCTTTACCAGTCTCTCATGAGAAAGATAATTCAAATATCTACTGTACTTGTAAAACTTTAAGCACTTCAACTGCTGACTTAGAATGTACTGGATATTCATCAAACAATGTGATTGCCTCAGCACTTCAAGTATCAGTTGCTATTAAAGATTCTCCATATAGATTTATAAGTCTGAAATTTAGTAAGGAAACAGCCATGCCTGTCTTATGTCTCTGTTCAGACTCTCTATATCACTTTCTTGCTCTCTCCCCCTTTCCTTCTTTATGTGTCTCTTTCTCTTCTTTCTTTCTTTCTTTCTTTCTTTCTTTCTCTTTCTCTTCAACATTTAAATGCTTGTAAATGAACATTGTGTTATTCCAACAAGCAGATTCAGTAAATTATATTTTTTATTGATTACGATAGACCTACCAATTTCTTGCCATTCACTGATAATATCCCAGCATGCCATTTCTCCATGATAATTTGAGAACTGATAATGTCAGAGTCTTCCAGCTGGAGGAGGGATGAAGCAGAATATGTATTCAGACTCTGGTTAAGTGTGGGATGCTGTAAGAAGCACGTTTACAACTTTGTAGGACCATTTGTTTTACTTTAGCACACTGTGATGATCTGAAGGTAGGGGCTATACAAGCCCAGAGCCACCTGCTATAGACTACAGGTTATCTACCCACAAGGACTGTTGGGTTATTTGAAATATCGGCACCAGCACCCTGATATCCGGCTTCTCTATCAATCAGAGTCTCTCCATCAGTAATCAGCGCTTCCAGGAGCCACAATAACCTTCCTGTGGTAGTGACCAGAACAGGTTACTTGTAGGGTGGGGATAGGTTCAGTATCGCAGCCACCAGGAACCAAATAAGAGAACATACAATTTCTATATGCCTCAAAGTGAACTGATTTATTTTTCAAATGACAGCAGTATTTATAGGGGATAGATACAGAGGGGGTGTACACAGCACCACAATGAGAGGGTGTGGCAGACAAAAACAAGATATAAACTCCACATGGGGTTTAACAGTAGATTCCTGAGATTAATAGGCTTAATCTCAAATACAAATCCTGCCACCTCTAGCACATATCAGATGGGATTAACTTAATCTGGCAAACAATGGGACAAAGCAGATTTACAAATACAATAGAGGTGTTTATGCAGATAATCCAGTGGCTGGAGCCAAGAAGTCTGGTGGCTCAATAGCCCAACACCCAGGCTGAGAAAAAGGGGCCTGTGACACATACCAATTTATTTATTTTAGACACTTCTGCTGACTCCATGGAGAAAAATAAACTTTAACAGATTTCTTTATAACTGAAAGGGATGTGGCATATTCATGCTGGAATCACCACAAATGTACTGGCTAGAGTTTTCAGCACGCCTCACTAGTTCTCCAACCAACGATAACCACGTCCTAAAGAGTTACAGCACTTAAATTTAATTGATGCAAGATCTCTGTATGTAAAGTGGTGTAAGCTGCTGAAGAAGACATAAATATAAACAAATGCATCTGGAAGAGAATTGCAGATGTAGACTGGTTCTTCATCATTTGAGCCAAGCATAATTTACAGGTTAGAATTCTAATTGTCAGCATCAATTGAGCATCATTTGACAAACTAAGTAATTTCCATAACATTCTCCTTGAGTTCTTTCATATAAAATTATTTGAATGTTAATTTCACAAAATTATTGTTAATGCAGCAAACAAAAAAATAAAAGCAATGTGTTTAATGTCATTAGCCTGATTAGTGAACTGAAATAAACTTGAGAGGCAATGTAAACATAATCTGGGGAAATCTGTTAGCTCTGTTTTTTATATTATTTTATATTAAAAAGAATAGAGATATAAATACAGAGTTGTTGCTATTCAGAGAGTTACAAGGTTCACTTTGACTCCTTATATTTCAGAGCGCACAGGCTTAGGGTGAAGTGGCAACAATGGTGTCTGCATAAGGCTTTACTAACAGGGATATAAAGTCTGTCAAACACAGGTATGATGACAGCTGAGCAAAGGTGAAGAAGTGGATGGCAGAGGAGGCCAGAGCAGCCAGAACTATAGGTAGTGGCTCTTCAGTCCGCATACACTGCAACGAGTGGGACAAGACATAAAGAAGTGGATTGCACCAGCTGCAGTGGTGGGACTTCCAGGCAAGATCCCAGCACCATGCAAGATGAATATTATATACACCATTATACCCTCACATACAAAAACATGTACTCCACACACACATAGTTAACACAAACCCAATATAAATGCTGCACTATGAAAGGGATAAGTGAGCTCCGTGGATTTGACAAGGGATATATGTATAAGCGATCCCTAGTAAAATCCAGGAAGAAAACATATCAATTTCATAAGTCAGCAGAATAAAATATGTGTCCAATACGTACAGTTAACGTGTAATGTAATTAGAAATCACCAAATATATTCATAGAGAGTAAACATCCAACAGAGAGGTTATGTATGCATGTGCCCACTGCAGCATATGCAAATGCTGACTCTGTAGGCTTCATGTGCAGTATAATGGACATGGACAATGTGTCAGCAGTACATAAACAACTATTGCTGAGAGATGGTCATTTATTGGTCAGTCTCACACATTGCACAGCAAGTTCAGCAGAACATTTGTCCTCATGAGCTGCAGACAGCAGACCACAGCAGGATTCATTATGTTTATCTGAGCCATAACCAGCCAAGCTAATTAAACAGAGCAATGATCATCTGTGTAATACAATAACTACAGCCAATTACAATATTTGAAGTAACCAGGTCCAATTCACTATGATGTCAGATATACAGAAACACACAATCAAATGATAAGACAATAGTATTAACGCATACACTAATGTTCACTCATTTCAGTACCCTGGAGTTCCAGGCTTCTCCTGGTGAAGATGAATCAGACTATGCCACGACCCCAAAGAATCCATGGCAAGAGGAGAAATAAACAGGATTAGAGGGACTGGAATATCAGCAAGATGTCAGTGTGTTCTATGAACTTGACAACATTGGGCTCCCAGCTGACATAAGAGAGCAGCAATAGGAGGATATATAGGGAGACGAGAAAACACAACTTATGATTGGAGTGGTACAGGACAGGTATGCTTCAAGAACCAAGTGAACACTGAAATAACACACTCTGTTTGCCATCACAGCATTAATAACCCCGGTGCCCTCAACAGCTGAACCACAGCCTGGTCTATCCTCATCTCCTTCAATGCCTCCAGCACCCCCTGCTACACTGCCACTGATGGAGTCCATCATAGCATGATCTATTACTAGGTGACGTAGGCAGTCACTTTGAGTCGCTCCTCAGTGAGTGGCTCCTCATTGCCAGTAAAAATGTAAAATGTAAGCAAAAATGAGACCTAATCCCAGCCATAGCTCTACATAGTCCTACATCCTGGAGGAGGCCCGTTACTGCACCTGTGGAGTACAAGCAGAATGGCAGCGTGTGGGAGAAGCACCAACCACGAGGTGCTGCTAAAGGTGACTGCCTTTTTTGTGTCATCTGCTATGTTATTTAAATAAAAAAGTTAATTGTGTGTAACTGTGCATTTATGTATGTGTGTAACTGTGTATGCGTATGTGTAAGTGTGTAAGTGTGTATTTATCTGTGTATGTGTGTGTAACTGTGTATGTGTAGGTGTGTGTCTGTAATGTGCATGTACGTGTGTATGTTTAACTTTATATGTGTGTGTCTGTAAATGTGCATGTGTGTGTAACTCTGCATGTGTGTAACTGTGTATGTGTGTCTCTGTAACTCTGTATGTGTATGTTTGTAACTCTGTGTATGTCTCTTTGTCTGTACCTCTATGTGTGTGTGCATGTTTCAATGTGTGTGTGTTTGTACCTGTATGTGTGTGTAGCTGTGTGTCTGTACCACTATGTGTGTTTTTGCGTTTGTGTACCTCTGTGCATGTCTGTGTGTCAGTATCTCTATGTGTATGTGCACACACTTTTTAGGGGCTCCACCTCTTCACCTCCAAAAAGGTAGATCCGGCCCTGCATACAACTCCCTACAACATGCTCTCATTGTGTGAAAGGGAAAAGGAGTGGTGGCAAAAAAGACTTTTCTTAAAACAGTTCTCAGTGAAAATCTATTTGTTAATATGTTTACATACTCATGCCTGGTAAATAATCATAGCCTATGCAATGGTAATATTTTGTAATCATGTGACTATCCACTATTACATAATCGATAACCCCCTTCTCTGTGGACAAGTGTGATTATGATTAACTTTACACCAATTGATGGTCACTGAAGATTGCCATTGAGAAGGGATGGTGCAGTCCCTATTTTGTATTTATTATATCCCTTACTGATCATCCTGATTTTCTGTTTGCTAGGCAAATCTCACATCCATTATCCTCATCTTCAACAGTGCTACCAAATAATGTAAGTTAACTATATAAACAGTGGCTATCAGCCATCATCTCAGGTACATCCCTCCTCCCAAATTATCTCACACACCTTATATAAATACATATATCATGTTTAAAATCAAATTACTTTTGTTATGTTCAATTAGTACCAATGCTAATATTGACTTGCATAGTCTTGATATCATGTGTTAATCAAACTCTGCAGTTATACATGCATTAGCAAAGCAAGTCATCCTCTTACTCATCTGAGAGCAGATTTATTTGTCTGATGTAATTTACAGACATTAAGGATGATGACCTTTGTTTGCCATCAATATTAATGGATATGTGTTTACATGTCATGATAACATAATAATCTGTTATCATTTGATAACAGCTGTATACATATAAAATGTTATATCACTGAGCCTCAACAATATCATATAGAGATAGTGATAGTACTCTTGGCCCACTGCATGTGGTCACAGCTAAGCATTCATTGTGAAATCAAACAGTATTTATAATGGTCATGTTAGGTGATTAACATAATATGTTAATTTTTCGTTAATAATTATAAAACAAACATCATGTATTTAAAAAAACATTATACTTAAGTGGTGATGGAAATCAAATGTTATCAGCATGAGTTATGAATACACACACACAAGATTTAAACTGAAATATTTAATCAATATAAATATCACAAATTCAACACTGCAAAAATGACATGCAGTTACTTAATAGTAAGGTACAGAGTTTTAGTAACAATTAGGATATAGGAACACAGTGTTAGCAGTGAGGATGACATTGAGATGGATGTACATTTAAGGGGGTTTACAGTGTTTCATCCAACATGAGGCAATATCATGTATATCATATTAGTACAGATATAGCCAAATAACTATAGGTGAATATGCATAGTTACAGGAAGAATGACATTTTACACAAGATCATGTCCATTGATGTTAGCATGTTTCATTATATCAAAACAGATATCAAAACAACTGGTAGGAAGTATGAAGCAGATATCCGCATATGACATGTAGAAAAGAGGATAAAAGGTATAAATCAGCAGGTACATATACATCTATTCAGAGTATGTGAGTACACAAATGTGCTGACAGTATGCAAGGAATATTAGCAGACATATGTAACATGACATCTGCAATGTAATCAGACACTAAAGCTTTACAGCTAGTAATCAAATATCTATCTGGATAATATATTATTACTATAATGATCCCTAAACCACCTTTCCCCTTTGGACTCTTATTTATGTAGTTGTGGAGATTTACTTTCTTCAGTCGGGCTTGATAAGGCTGTTATAGCCAAACCTACCCAGCAGATCTTTCAGGTTCTTTTGATCCCTTCATCAAGGCAGCTGATGTCTCTAATATCCCCTTGCATTAATACAGCATTTAACAATATGAATACAGGATCAGCATATAAAAAAGAATTAGGCATGGCTTTTATTGCTTTGTTCAGGCGATCTTGACAATTACAATGATTCATGGACGTGCACATACGTGAAGCAGTGTGACAAGAGCATGTCTATAGATTGTCTTAATGATGAGCTTGATGGCTTATTCTGACAGTAATCCAAATTACACATCTTGATGATCTGTAACAAAAATACAATTGATAAATTATGATGAACATTAAATATTCTATCTGACAAACTCATTCAACACATACCATCATATTCATGTATGTTTGCACATCTCACAGGACATGACTGCAGTAGCTGATTCTGGAAATGGACAGCGTCATCATTATGTACAGGATATTAATGCAAGATGAAAGGTAGGACTCCGTTAAGGGAGTTGATATGTTAGGGTTATCTTCATACATGCATATGTTATAATACTATTTACAATGTAGTACACATTGATGTAGCTGTAAATGTTGATATAGATGTTGATATTTATATGAACTACCTAGGTGGGTTTTTTTTGCATTTCTACAAATTATGTTCTTAACACTTGCTTCATAGCTCTGTTTTCACTCACTCCACCCATAGAAGCAGTCCCTGCAGAGTTATGCCCCTACAGCACTTACTTTCAAGTTTTGTATTGGCACAAGATGTAGTAACCAATTACAGACTCACCATTATTTACAACACCACTTTTGATAAACAGTCGGTAGGTGGATAGTACATATGGTAAGAATTGGAACGCTACATGCATGAGCAAAGGAACCTGGAATGTTAGAACTATGAATCAAAGGCAAAATGGATGTGGTCATGTGGGATGACTAGGTTTAACATTGATATCCTGGTAATTAGTGAACTCAAATGCACTGGAATGGAACATTTCACATCAGACATTCGCCAGATCTTCTACTAAGAAGGTAAACTGGCTATACAGGAAGGATCTTAACAGCAGTCTTCACCTCAATAGTTTGGGGCAAGAGATCTTGGAGATTGAAGTGAGATGGGCCCTAGGATGCATCGCTGATAACAAGGCTGCAGGAGTCTATTCAAAATTCTTCTGAGATACTACCAGTGCCACGTGCTCACCCAGGGAGGCAGAAGGAGCTTAGGGAGGTTAAAGCATGGCTAAAGATGTGGTGCACTAGGGAGGGGTTTGGGTTTTTAGAGCACTGGGCGGACTTCTCACTTCGGTACAATCTCTACAGCAGGGATGGATTGCACCTTAATTATGAGGGAGCTTTTGTGCTAGGGGATGGGATGTTAGAAAGGCTGGAGACTAGTAGGTGGGGGGGGGGAGGGACTAGATATACTGTAAGTAATGGGGTATAAGGGATGAATTAACAACTCAAAGGTGAGGAGATGGGGGAGGGGTAATATAGTCAATAGGGAGGTATTACTAAGTAACTCAAGTATAGTGGCAGGCACCACCAAACTACAAACTCATTACATGAGATGTATACTTGCTAATGCCAGAAGCTTGCCAGGAAAAATGAGAGAGTTAGAATTATTAGCAATTAATGAAAAATGGGATTTAATAGGTATTACCGAAATGTGGTGGGATGAATCTCATGACTGGACTGTTAATCTGGATGGTTATAAACTATTTAGGAAAGATAGGGGCAATGGTAAAAGAGGAGGAGGGATTTGTCTGTATGGTAAGCCTGAATTTAAGCCTATAGTCAGAGAAGATATTTATGGTGGAACTAGCGGTAATGTTAAATGTTTGTGGGTAGAGTTAAATAGGGGAGCAGCAAATTCCAAAAGAATATTAGTTGGAGTATGCTATAAACCCCCAAATATAGCTGAAAGTGAGGAAATATAATTATTGTTACAGATTGGAAATACAGCTAAGCATGGGCAAGTTCTAATAATGGGAGATTTTAATTACCCTGAAATAAACTGGATAAATGAGACCAGCAGTTCAGCTAAGGGGAGCAGGTTCTTGAGTACACTCAGGGATCATTATCTGGCCCAGGTTATACAAGAGCCTACTAGAAATGAGGCTATCTTGGATTTAGTCATCACAAATAATATTGATATAGTATCAAATGTTGAAATAGTGCAAACTTTTGGAAACAGTGATCACAACACAGTCTCATTTGAGATTGAATAAAAAAAAAAAAAAACTTTAAGGGGCCAACAACAACTCTTAATTTTAAAAGGGCAGATTTTAACGGTCTAAGGGCAGAAATATAAAGTATGGACTGGGACAGAGAACTGACGGCTAAAATACTGAATATAAATGGACAACATTTAAATCCTTACTAAATATACATACTTATCACGATATAACAAGTGGGAATAAAAGTGAAAGGAGTAAATCACATCCAATGTGGCTTAACAATGATTTCAAGATCAAGATACAGAGTAAAAAACAGACATTTAAATTATACAAACAAGAAGGGACAGAGACTGCTTTATGGCAGTACAAGGAAACTAACAAGGCTTGCAAAAGAGCTATTAAACTGGCTAAAATAGAAAATGAAAAATTAGTTGCAAAAGAGAGTAAGAATATCCTTAAAAATTGTTTTGTTAAGTATATTAATCGGAAGAAGGCAAGGAAGGAAGCTATAGGAACATTACAATGTGACACAGGCCGTCTTAAAATTAGTGGCCAGGAAAAGGCAGATGAGCTAAATAGTTTTTTCTCTTCAGTATACACAATGGAGGTACCAGTGGTTGGGGCACTGCAACATAATGGGGCTACACTACCTTGGCCGAATAATTATTTAACTCAGGAAGTAATCCAGAATAGGTTGGAAAAAACAAAGTTAATAAAGCCCTTGGTCCTGATGGAAAACATCCAAAGGTACTGAGGGAACTGGGTACTGTAATAGCCAAACCATTATATATTTTTTTTCAATATTCACTCAATACAGGGTGACTCAACCAGATGACTGGAGAAAAGCAGATGTGATACATATATTTAAGAAGGGAGCAAGAGCAAATCTGGGGAATTATAGACCAGTGAGCCTCACTTCTGTAGTTGGGAAGCTTTTAGAAGTGTTAATAAGGGATAATATACAGGAATATGTCTATTTGAACAGGATTATAAGTAGGAGTCAACATGGATTTATGAGGGATAAGTCATGACAAACAAATCTAATTAGTTTCTATGAGGAGGTTAGTAGGAACTTAGACCAAGTCAACTCAGTGGATGTAATCAATTTGGTTTTTGCAAAGGCTTTTGATACAGTGCCACATGGGAGACTATTGTGCAAACTAAGGGATATAGGAATTGCAGTAAATATCTGCCCGTGGATTGAGTGCTGGCTAAAAGACAGGAAGCAAAGGTTTGTTGTAAATGGAACATACTCCAATTGGACTAATGTGGTAAGTGGGGTTCCTCAGGGTTCAGTATTAGGTCCTCTCCTTTTTAACATATTTATTATTGACTAAGAGGTGGGACTGGAAAGTAGTGTCTCCATTCTCGCTGATGACACAAAGTTGTGCAAGGTAATTAAATCCGATAATGTTGTGCTTTCCCTTCAAAGGGATTTACATAAAATGTATGGACCAGAAACTACGAGGTGTGCAAGATGGGTTCTGCAGATGGGTTCTGCAGAGGAAGAGGCATATTATTAGTTATTGGTCATTTATTTTATTTTATTATTTTTTTCTGCTGATTTAATAGGGAAATAGATAGCCAGGCTGTGTATTTAGCTTTAACTACACACCTGAAGGACTCCTTTGATATCTGCTGCAAGGACAGCAACCCAAAAAGCCCTTTTTAGGGCTAGAACATCATTTATTTTATTTTATTATTTTTTTCTGCTGATTTAATAGGGAAATAGATAGCCAGGCTGTGTATTTAGCTTTAACTACACACCTAAAGGACTCCTTTGATATCTGCTGCAAGGACAGCAACCCAAAAGCCCTTTTCAGGGCTAGAACATCATTTATTTTATTATTTTTTTTCTGCTGATTTAATAGGGAAATAGATAGCCAGGCTGTGTATTTAGCTTTAACTACACACCTGAAGGACTCCTTTGATATCTGCTGCAAGGAAAGCAACCCAAAAAGCCCTTTTTATTTTATTTTATTATTTTTTTCTGTGTAATCTAATTGCATATGCCTGCCTGCTAGTGTGTGTGTGAGGCCTATTGCATCTAGTCTGCCAACTTTTGCCAGTGCACAGTGACACTCATATCTGGTGTCACACTAGTGTGCAGTGAAATAAAACAACTCTTTTTTTACTTTAATCAATTGAATATCAGTTGCCTGCCTACAGGCGTGTGTGTGAGGCGTATTGCATCTAGTCTGCCAACTTTTGCCAGTGCACAGTGGCACTCATATCTGGTGTCACCGTAGTGTGCAGTGAAATAAAACAACCCATTTTTTACTGTAATTGATTGAATATCAGTTGCCTGCCTAAAGGCGTTTGTGTGAGGCCTATTGCATCTAGTCTGCCAACTTTTGCCAGTGCACAGTGACACTCATATCTAGTGCAACTGTAGTGTGCAGTGAAATAAAACAACCCTTTTTTTACTGTAATCGATTGTATATCAGTTGCCTGCCTACAGGCGTGTGTGTGAGGCCTATTGCATCTAGTCTGACAACTTTTGCCAGTGCACAATGACACTCATATATAGTGCAACCGTAGTGTGCAGTGAAATAAAACAACCCTTTTTTTACTGTAATCGATTGAATATCAGTTGCCTGCCTAAAGGCGTGTGTGTGAGGCCTATTGCATCTAGTCTGCAAACGTTTGCCAGTGCGCAGTGACACTCATATCTGGTGTCACAGTAGCTTGCATGCATAGTACCACTAATCGTAAAAAAAATGACAGGTAGAGGCAGGCCACCCCGCAGGGGGCGTCGTGGACGTGGTGGTGTGATTCCCTTTGGCCCTAGAATAATGCCCAGCTTTCAGAGGCAACGTACCCTTAACTTGAACAGTTCTGAGGACATGGTTGACTGGCTAACACAGGACACCCAATCTTCTACAGCTTCCGCTCGGAACCTAGATGCACCATCCTCCTCCAGCTTAGCTTCGGGCACCTCTCTAGTTACCACTCGCCCGCCTGCCGCCACCACCAACACTAGCACCACAGCCGCTTCACTTGATCCGTCAGCAGAGTTATTTTCAGATCCTTTGGAAGAAATGGGTGATGCACAAACATTAGTGCCAGAGGATGTAGATAACAGGGATATGTCCCAGTCAGGCAGCATTACACACATGGACGTATGGTCTGATGATGATGATGATGTTGTACCCGGTGCTGCTTCCTTTGTTGAGTTGTCAGATTCAAGTGAAGCGGTTGATGATAACGATGCGTCCGTGGATGTCACGTGGGTGCCCGTTATAAGAGAAGAAGAACAGGAGGAAAGTTCAGATGGGGAGACAGAGAGGAGGAGGAGACGAGTTGGAAGCAGCGGGAGGTCGTCGAAAGTAGCTAGTGGCACAGTCAGACAGCATGCATCGGCACCCGGGGTCAGCCAGACAACACGCCAGTCAACGAATGCTTTTGCCACCACCAGAATGCCGTCATTGCAGAGCTCAGCAGTGTGGCAATTTTTTCGTGTGTCTGCCTGTGACAACAGTGATGCCATTTGCAACCTGTGCGAAAAGAAACTGAGTCGTGGGAAGTCCAACACCCACCTAGGTACAACTGCTTTGCGAAGGCACATGATGTCACATCACAAACGCCTATGGGATCAACACATCAGTACAAGCAGCACACAAATTCAAAGCCGCCATCCTCCTCCTGGTCCAGCATCTTCAGCCACATCAACGACTGCTGCCCTGCTTGCCCCCACTCAACCATCCGCCACTCTGTGTCTCGCCCTGAGCAGTCCCTGCTCATCTGCCCACAGTCAGGTGTCTGTCAAGGACATGTTTGAGCGTAAGAAGCCAATGTCACAAAGTCACCCCCTTGCCCGGCAACTGACAGCTGGCTTGTCTGAACTCTTAGAACGCCAGCTTTTACCATACAAGCTGGTGGAGTCTGAGGCGTTCAACAAATTTGTAGCTATTCGGACACCGCAGTGGAAGGTACCCCGCCGAAATTTCTTTGCACAAAAGGCAATCCCTAACCTGTACTCGATTACGCAAAAGGAAGTAATGGCATCTCTGCCACACAGTGTTGGGGCAAGGGTCCATCTGACCACTAAAACCTGGTCTGCAAAGCATGGTCAGGGCAGGTATATCACCTACACTGCGCATTGGGTAAACCTGGTGACGGCTGCCAAGCATGGAATACGTGGCTCTGCAGAGGAGTTGGTGACACCGCCACGACTTGCAGGCAGGCCTGCTGCCACCTCCTCTACTCCTCCTACTCCATCCTCTTCCATAACCTCCTCGGCTGAGTCCTCTTCTGCTGCTGCTATGTCTTGCGCCACATCAACGGCACCCCCCCCCCCCCAGCTCCACAGGTACTATTCCACATCACGGATACGGCAGTGTCACGCCGTCTTGGGGTTGACTTCCCTGAAAGCAGAGAGTCACACCGGACCAGCACTCCTGTCCGCCCTGAACGCACAGGTGGATCAGTGGCTGACTCCGCACCAACTGGAGATCGGCAAAGTGGTTTGTGACAACGGAAGAAATTTGTTGGCGGCATTGAATTTGGACAAGTTGACACATGTGCCGTGCATGGCACATGTGTGTAATCTGAATGTACAACGCTTTATGCATAAGCACCCTGGCTTTCAGGACGTCCTGAAGCAGGCCAGGAAGGTGTGTGCCCATTTCCGGCGTTCCTACACGGCCATGGCGCACTTTACAGATATCCAGCGGCTAAATAACATGCCAGCGAGGCGCTTGATTTTAGACAGCCCGACACGTTGGAATTCAACACTCCTAATGTTCGACCGCCTGCTCCAACAAGAAAAGGCCATTAATGAGTATTTGTATGACCGGGGTGCTAGGACAGCCTCTGCGGAGCTGGGGATTTTTTTGCCACGTTACTGGACGCTCATGCGCAATGCCTGTAGGCTTATGCGTCCTTTTGAGGAGGTGACAACCCTGGTCAGTCGCACCCAGGGCACCATCAGCGACATCATACCATTTGTTTTCTTCCTGGAGCGTGCCGTGCGAAGAGTGCTGGATAAGGCCGTAGATGAGCGTGAAGAGGGAGAGTTGTGGTCACCATCACCGCCAGAAACAGCCTTATCAGCATTGCATGTTGGACCTGCGGCAACGCTGGAAGAGGATTGTGAGGAAGAGGAGTCAGAGGAGGAATGTGGCTTTGAGGAGGAGGAGGAAGACCAACCACAACAGGCATCCCAGGGTGCTCGTTGTCACCTATCTGGTACCAGTGGTGTTGTACGTGGCTGGGGGGAAGAACATACCTTAAGTGAGATCACTGAGGACGAGGAACGGGACATGACTAGCTCGGCATCCAACCTTGTGCAAATGGGGTCTTTCATGCTGTCGTGCCTGTTGAGGGACCCTCGTATAAAAAGGATGAAGGAGAGCGACCTGTACTGGGTGTCCACGCTACTAGACCCCCGTTATAAGCAGAAAGTGCTTGAAATGTTACCGATTTACCACAAGTCGGAAAGGATGCAGCACTACCAAAATAAATTTAAAAGTATGCTTTACACAGCATTTAAGGGTGATGTCACAGCACAAAGGCAATCTAACAGCGGAAGAGGTGAACATAATATTCCTTCTCCCACGACCACGCCGGGAAGGAGAGGACGCTTTACAGACGTGTTGTTGATGGAGGACATGCAGAGCTTTTTAAGTCCTATGCATCGCCACAGCCCTTCGGGGTCCATCCTCAGAGAACGACTCGACCGTCAGGTAACAGACTACCTCGCCATAACTACAGATATCGACACTATGAGGTGCGATGAACCCCTTGACTACTGGGTGTGCACGCTTGCCCTGTGGCCTGAGCTATCCCAATTTGCCATAGAACTTCTGTCCTGCCGCGCTTCAAGTGTCCTGTCAGAAAGGACCTTCAGTGCAGCAGGAGGTTTTGTCACTGATAAGAGAAGTTGCCTAGGTCAAAAAAGTCTAGATTACCTCCCCTTTATTAAGATCAATGAGGGATGGATCCCGAAGGGACTTACAGTGGGCGATACATTTGATTAAAAAAGGCCTGATAGATGAGCTGCCTTGAGCTAATAATGGTCCACAAACTAACATCAATTTTTCTGGTCGCTGCAACAATACCTAATTTTTGCATTTCAAATCTTTTATTGTCAGAAGGCGTACAGCATGTAATGAAAAATAAAGCATTTTTGAACAGTCTTGCATAACAGTTGTGCAAAAATACATATTTACAGTAAAGACATTTTGTGAAAGTTAGCTAGTTATTCCTTCTTATTTTTACTTTTTAGGTTAATAATTTTTCTTATTTTTTACTGTATTGCAATTTAAGAGATACCTAAAAAATGGTAAAACAGACAATAGTAAAGAGTATATCTGCAGGGAACACCAAAGCCCTATTAGCTATCATCCCTCCAGCAGTATTAGCTTATTATTTACATGATCTAACCTGGGCAATCACCCTTGGGTTACCCTAGGGCAGGCTTCAGTGAGCGACCTCTCCTTTCCTGGGATGATTTTGCCGCTGGTTGCTTCTGAAGGGTTTTCCAGGGCTCCCTCACTCCGGTCTTTCCCCCAGTGTCGCTTCAACCAGTAACAAATGTTTTATATTTGTAAAGCGACCCAATGATCCCCCTTGATAGAGGTTTATCTTTACAAATTTTGGAGAACCAATTTAAGACCGGTGTCCCCTGTTTCTGGGTCAGGGAGTGTGTGAAATGCCTCAGCCTACAGTAATTGTAATGTTCTGACAGCGGTAGCTCATGCTTGTCCCTCAGTTCCTCATAGGTGAGCATCTGGCCCTTTACTAACCAGTCTCCCAGTCTATCTAGTTTCCTTGACCTCCACCAGTGTTGTGATGTTGTGCTCATGTGTTTCGGGGCCTGAGGGTGGTCAAGAATTGGGGTCATTTGGGTGGATCCAGGGAACAAACCTGTGTGTTTCTTGGCCCATTTCCAGTATGATAGTGAGTGTCTGATTAGGGGGTTTGGCGTGTTTTTAAGGCTCTGAGGCAATTCTGATAGCCAAGCCACCTTGTCCCAGGTTAAGGGCCTTAAAGTGTGGTTCTCTAAATACACACAGGCCGGTTGATGACATATAGAATGTGCTATTGGGAGGAAAGATAGGTGATGGAACAGGTATTAAACTGACAGGAATGAGTAGTACAACTTAATACACCACTCCTATCTGGTGGCACCTTAGATTGCACGTGCAGTGCCCCAAATTCGAAGTAGGAGGTCCGACCAAGCATCTTTTTCCATCTCCCTGTTCCAAAAGTCCATGCCATAGACACGTCCCCTGATAGGTAACGTAACAGGTATTAAACTGATAGGAATGAGTAGTACAACTTAATACACCACTCCTATCTGGTGGCACCTTAGATTGCACGTGCAGTGCCCCAAATTAGAAGTAGGAGTTCCGACCAAGCATCTTTTTCCATCTCCCTGTTCCAAAACTCCATGCCATATACACGTCCCCTGATAGGTGACGTAACAGGTATTAAACTGATGGGAATGAGTAGTACAACTTAATACACCACTCCTATCTGGTGGCACCTTAGATTGCACGTGCAGTTCCTCAAATTTGAAGTAGGAGGTCCGACCAAGCATCTTTTTCCATCTCCCTGTTCCAAAAATCCATGCCATATACAAGTCCCCTGATAGGTAACGTAACAGGTATTAAACTGATAGGAATGAGTAGTACAACTAAATACATCTCTCCTATCTGGTGGCACCTTAGATTGCACGTGCAGTGCCCCAAATTAGAAGTAGGAGGTCCGACCAAGCATCTTTTTCCATCTCCCTGTTCCAAAAGTCCATGCCATATACACATCCCCTGATAGGTAACGTAACAGGTATTAAACTGATAGGAATAAGTAGTATAACTTAATACACCACTCCTATCTGGTGGCCCCTTAGATTGCACGTGCAGTGCCCCAAATTAGAAGTAGGAGGTCCGACCAAGCATCTTTTTCCATCTCCCTGTTCCAAAAATCCATGCCATATACAAGTCCCCTGATAGGTAACGTAACAGGTATTAAACTGATAGGAATGAGTAGTACAACTTAATACACCACTCCTATCTGGTGGCACCTTAGATTGCACGTGCAGTGCTTAAAATTAGAAGTAGGAGGTCCGACCAAGCATCTTTTTCCATCTCCCTGTTCCAAAAATCCATGCCATATACACGTCCCCTAATAGTGGACGTAACAGGGATTAAACCGATAGGAATAGTACTACTTAACAGTACACACCTTATAATAACGCAGACAGAGGCAACGCAAAGAGAGGAGTCTGAAGAAGAGGAGTCAGAGGAGGAAGGTGGCTTTGAGGAGGTGGAAGACCAAACACAGCAGGCGTCCCAGGGGGCTTGTTGTCACCTTTCGGGGACCCTTGGTGGCTGGGTGGAGGAAGAGACCTTCAATGACATCATTGAGCACAAGGAACGGGACATGGCTAGCTTGGTATCCAACCTTGTGCAAATAGGGGGGTTTGCGGTTGTGCAAAGGGACTGTTTGCGGTTGTTTGCGGTGCATTAAACGGGGAGATTGGTTATTGGTATTACTGTGAAGCGGGTGTAACCCTTACACTACTACTGATTGATACAACATCATACCTGATGTT
Source organism: Discoglossus pictus (assembly GCA_027410445.1). Classification (NCBI taxonomy): domain Eukaryota; kingdom Metazoa; phylum Chordata; class Amphibia; order Anura; family Alytidae; genus Discoglossus; species Discoglossus pictus. The sequence goes on from CM050164.1 coordinate 206,826,303, forward strand.
TTAAAGCATGTTATTCCAAACAATTTAGGAATGTTAGGTGATTTATGCCCTTTATGGCTTAAAACCACTCTGCATCAACTATGTAATTTTCCGTGGGAGTTTTGCCATGGATCCCCCTCCGGCAGGCCACAGTCCAGGTGTTAGTCCCCTTGAAACATTTTTCCCATCACTATTGTGGCCAGAAAGATTCCCTGTGGGTTTTGAAATTCGCCTGCCCATTGAAGTCTATGGCGGTTCGCCGATGTTCGTCCGTTCGCGAACATTTGATGGAAATCATGTCCGCGGTTCGCAAACCGAAAATGTGATGTTCGCGACATCACTACACAGGAACCTACGAGGTACAAAATACAGTATTACAAAGGATGGCAAATGCTCGCGAACAGCGTAGCACATAGACAAAATATGCTATTTTACAATCCTAACTTGCCACTAACAACATTATGCATCTACAGTAGCGCTTCACACCAATATACCAACAGTTTGCCCTTGCACACACTGCACTGTTACAACATTCATAAAACTATCTCCTCAGGCCAGCAACAGTCACACTGGACATTATATGCTGCAGGACAATAAAAAGAGAGTGTTACTTCAGGATATTGATTGTTACATATATTTATTAGAAAAAGGTAAACTATATTAATTTATTATTCAATTAATTAATTAATTAGTATTTTAAAAAATATAGAGACGTGCCAAAGGACACGCCAGGGGAGGCTCGCAATGAGCTCCAAATATCCTTAGAGTATAAAAAGCTTAACATTGTGTGCCAAACAGCATTGCCATGGCTTAAAATGTTATCAACCATCATATTTTGACGGGCAAGTCGCTAGTTATATTATAAAGGGTGAGTATGGTATAATCTTACTCAGGGAACTGCCTTCTTATCTTAGTATTAAACATGGACCGGTATCAGTTATCATTGGTTTGTGGCTGTATATTGACCATCTGAGTGTAAACTAAACATTAATGTAGTAGAGAAGGTAAAGGATACTCATTTATTAATGATATCCTGGTTTGATTCATATAGCAATATTTATTATATAAATGGCAATTGATCTGGAGCAAAGAAACAGAAGAACACAGATTTAAAGTAAAATGTAACTTTTATTTAATACTAAAACTATATGTCTATAAATTAATATATATATATATATATATATATATATATATATATATAAATATATATAAATTGAAAAACAACAGAGAGTAAAATATACTATATACACAGGAAAGAATTCTTGTGTGATGTGTTGCTATACATTCTTAAACTGGCTATTGTATACTATTATCCTATATCACAAAAATGTGTTAGATACTTAATGTAATTAATTTAGTTCAAGATCATACACATAGTTCACGTATTATATAACAGAGCATAGGCATCATGTGAGGGAAAGAAAAAAGTATAATAACAGGCAGATTAAACTGTGGCCCTAGTTTAACTAGTTTGCAGTGAAAAATACCTGGACCAACTACTTGTCCTCTAAGAAGTGTGCCTCTGAATTAATATGAAAAATTCTAACCTTACTAGTCTAAGACTACATCCCTCAGTACCTTCTGGACATAACCACATAGTAGTCTTCAATTGTGCGCATTCTGTTGTCAGCGCATTGATCCTAGGACCACATCTGGGTCGCAATACCGGATCACTGGACTGCTGCTGCTGGCATCATCACTGTGAGACTGTATTGTCTGACAGGCACAGGTTTCACCTCTCCTGCTTCCTCCTGATACCTGATTTGCTGGTGTGGTCTATTGAGCTTTTAATAAGGTGAGTGCCAATTTAGATAATTTAATTATTGACCTTGTTTCTTTCTTTTTGCAGGTGTGGTCAATAAAGAGGATGGAGTTTTAACTGTGAAGATTAAGACATGATAGTTAATTACAATAAACACTATGTATACATAAGAATCTCATTAAATAAAATGAAATTGTGTTATAATGAACCCTGTAATTAATAATGTTAATTATTGTTATGCATAAAGGTGAATACTTAGAGCTGTAATTGAAATAATTCCTAATTAAAAGCGTTTGTATTTTATTAGCTTGTAGCCAGTCTGCTATTTTAGCTCTGTTCACTTTGTGGCATTGACTCATGTATTAAATTGTATGGATAGTATGCAACACCATGTGTGCTTTAGAATTCAATCAATTTTAGTGTGACATCTATGCTTTATATTTGCAGTACTGTTTCGAGTGATAGTCCCAAAGTTTAATACAGAAAGTATTATTGACAATTTGTGCATGGCCACCTAAAGTGTTAGGTGTACTAACTGTATCCATGTCCATAACAATATATATCAAAACTAGTGTACTTAATTAATCCAGTTTACTGGACAGTGCAGTTGGTATGGAGAAGGAAGATCTCTATACTCATTGCGAGATTATAATATGTGTTCTCGCAATATGTGACCTTAATGCTGCACACTTTATCTTCCTTATTTTCGGAATAGGACCGGTATCAAACAACCATATCAAATGTCTTGTATAGGAGAACCAACACTAAATAAAATGATATCCATCACACTGTATTGGACATGGACTAGGAGAATTTTTTTTCCTAGGACTAAAATTAGAAAAATATAATTTCTGATGTTCTTGAGAAAATAATAAACATGCAATTAGTAGGTGTGCAATTCACAACTGCAACAATTTAATTGATAGTTAGGGACTGAGCTTATTAAACGGAAAGGGTAAGATATGTTTAAAATACCTTTCAGTTGTTTGTTATAGGTATACTGTAAAATTGTTCCCTTCATTCAGACCGCCTGGAATTACGGTATTTAATATAGCGATCCATTTTGTCTTCCTCAAGATCTAAGTTCCCTTTCCTGATGCCCAGGGAGACTTTCTCTAATACCTAGGACTTGACCATGGGTTTGGAGTTGTGAATTTGATGAAAGTGTCTTGCTACTGATGTAATTGTTTTGTTCTTTGCTAGTTCTTGAGTGCTGTTTCTTATGTTGCCAAGGTGTTCCCCAATTCTTCGCAGTAGTTTTCTTTTCATTTTTCCAACATAGCAGAGTTGACAGGGGCATTCAAGGCAGTAGATTACAGCTGAGGTTCCACCATTGTAGAATCCTCTGATTTTGATTTCCTTGCCCAATCTATCATATTGCTCTTAGTCATGTGGTTGGAAAATTTGCAATGTGTCCCATCAGGTAGTGTCTTATTATTTATTTATTTTTTTTTTGAAAATGAATGGTCCTTCAAATTCTTGGATCTTCTCCATCCCATCGGGATGCGCTCTCCAATTATTTCATCCAACAGAGTGTCAGTATTTAGAATACAGTTGTGTTTGTTCATTATTCAATCTATTTCTCTCCAGTTAACATTGTACGACCCAATGAATTTCATCATGTTTTCAGTCTTATTCCGTACTTTAGGAATTAGTAGTTCTTGTCTCGGTTTATGTAAGGCCCTGTGAAAAAACGTTTTCACAGATCTTCTGCTATAGCCTCTATTCATCAGTCTGGTCCGAAGTTCCTCTGCTCACAGTTTGAAAGTAGTTAGATCCAAGCAGTTCCTTCTTAATCTAAGGAATTCCCCAGTGGGGATCAACTTTTGTGTGGGTGGGAAATAGGAACTTGTTTCATGTAGAGTGCTGTTGGTGGCTGTAAGTTTCCTGAACAAATCATTTTTTATGCTCCAATCATCATCTTCTTTAAATATTTTTCGATCTAGGAAATCAACTGACTTCTGATCGATGTGATGGGTTAATCTTAAATTTAGGTTATTGGTGTTTAGGATTCCAACAAATTGCTCTAGCTCTTCTTTAGTGCCGTCCCATATAATGAACAAGTCATTGATGTATCTTAGCCACAGGATGATATGGTCTGTGAAGATGGAGTTGATCTCATTGAATACGCATTCTCTCTCCCACCATCCTAAGTAGAGGTTGGCATACGTGGGTGCACATGCTGACCCCATTGCAGTTCCACGTTTTTGAAGGAAAAAGGAGTTGTGGAACACAAAATAAGTGTGTTCTAGTATAAACTCTAATAGTGTGGTCAGGAACAAATTGCTATCCTTATTGATAGTACATTACCCCCATTATGCTTGATGTGGTTTAGAAGCTACCAGATGCTAGGAAGTGTATTGCAGCTAACATCCATGCTAGTCCCTATATAGCCGTATTTGATTGTGAGAGAGGACCGATGCCCTCCCTCAGGTTTTTATAGAGCTCTAGGACATGGGCATGGGTCAGCCTAAAACGCTCCAAAATTTCCACATCAGTTAACCCCTCTAATGTGACTTGTATGTTCTGGATGTCCCTACCAATACAACAGGCTCCTCGTCCTGCTGTCCTCCCTTTGGAATTTGCAGATTTTAGCCCTGATCCAGCACGTCACCTGCCCCCTGGTGCTCTTCAGAAATGGCTTCAACATATGTATACCCACATCAACACCATCCTTCCTTTCAGCATATGCCCATATATCCCCCTATCCCTGCCCTACTAAGGATCTGTTCCTTACCTGATCCCCTACCATAATCCTGGGATCAGGTCCAGCATGGATTACATTACCACTCTCACCAACATTCGCTCCCAGCCTCTCCCCTCTTACCCGCCTCATTCACTTCACAAGCACATGCCTCACACCTGGGTGCCTCACACATCATAGTCTGGTGATCAATGCATACCTTCCATATCTCACATTCATATAGACTCTCAATGCTCTGATGTGGCATGACCCCAGGCTGGGTGTGACTGTTTCCAAAATATATGCCTGTAGTATTTTGATGAATGATTTGGTGTTATTTATATTTTACTGTTTGTTGCAGTCCTCATCATGGATTTTTTTTTCTTTATTTGGGCAAAATTTACAAAAATATCACAATACATCTTGATTACATAATGAAGAGCATAAACACACAATGAAGCATAATTCTTTCTTAACATTTTGTATCTACATCTCCCTTCTTCTGGAACCTCTTTATGTTAATATTTCCTTCACAAGGGGAAATAGATTCTCTTATTAAGCACGTGAGTTTATAAACCCATACATTACTTCTATTGCACAATTCCTCAGTTTTTATTTATTAAACAATACATATAGACCAAGTGGGTTCTAAGGGTGATCCAAGGAAAATATTTAATTTTGTCATTAATTGTCCAAAAAGGACTTACTGAAAATGTTTTTCCTGTAGCTTCCAGTTTAGTTTACCTTTAATTTGATTGGTCAGAAGAATTTTTTTTATTTCTATTAACCACCATTTTTAACTTCCGACCAATATGGAGCCTTGGCTTGCTTCCAATATAAGGCTATGAGCCGTTTTATTACTGCTCAAATCTGAATGATCAAAGCCTTCATTTCCAGAGTGAAATCAGGTGGAAAAATATAGAACAATGACATCACGAGATCTAAGGGTATTTTGATTTTCACTCCTTTTGAGATTTGTGTGAAGCAGTTCTGCAAGGATTTTTGTATTATCTTTCATTCCCACCAGATGTGAAAATTTGCTCCTATATATCCACATTCTCTACAATAAAATTTTTGATTATCATCATTTGTAATTTGATTCAATTTTGTTGGTACAATATACCACTTGTTAAGTAGTGCACCTCTCTAAACGCTGCATGCTTTATAAACCTCTTCGCAAATTATATTGCTTTCAACCATACTTAATTTGTCCATACTAGTTTTAACTCCCTTTCCCACGACTGCATTGTAATAGTTTTTCCTTCCTCATAGCTCATTTTCAAAATTCCAAAACATTTTTATATCAAATGTGAATTATTATTGTATATAATTAGATTTTCAAAAGAAGTCAATGTTTTAAATCTACTGCTATTGTAATATACTTTTCCAAACAGGACCCCGATCTATTATAATGAAGCCAATCTTCATTTTTTTCTCATATCTCCTATTTAATTCTTCTCAAGTCATTAACCTTGCATCCAGATATAAAACTTTCAATATATTTGGGCCCATAATGGACAAGGATTTTAATCCTGGGATAATAAAGAACACGGCTAGACTACTCAAGGGAGTCAGTAAGCTAGGAAAGGGAATCAACACATTATTCCGATTGAACTTTTCCCACATTTTCCAACAGCTGTTAATAATTGGAAGTTTATATATGATGAATCTCTCATTGAATTTCTATAAAAAAATTATCGAATTCAAATCACCTTTTAACATCATTTGTGATTCTATTCTCATCCATTGCGACGCATCTGTTTTCCCAATCCATTTAAAAATGTGTGAATGCATAGTAGCTTCATAATATGCCTCAAGCATTGGATAGGAAATTCCCCCTTTTTCAAAACTCCTGATCATAATCTTCCTTTGAACTATCTGTTTTTTGAGTTTTGGATGTAATTATTAGCCGCTGAAATTGTTTTAGTATATAGCTTGGAATTAAAAGTGGAATACAATGGATCAAATAATTAAACTGTGGGAGAAGAAACATATTTTGTTTTAGCAATAATCCTGCCTGATGAAGAAAGATGTGTGTTCTTCCATGATGTCACCTTCTCTGTTATTTTTATGAATAAATCGTTATAATTGTTTTTTATCATCGATTTAATATCGCTATCAAAAGTGATACCTAAATGAGTTATGGTATTAAAATGCCAGCTATATGCGTAGGTTGCTTTTAAAATTGCCTGTTCTTCACTTTGCATATTTTCTGTCATTATTTCTGATTTAGTAATATTTCATTTATAATTTGAGATTTTACTGTATCTTTCTATCAGATCACGCAGTCGTTTAAGAAACTTGACAGGATTTGTCAAAGAGATAACCACGTTGTCGGCAAATAATGTTATTTTATGTACATTCTTTCCTATTGTAATACCCTCTTTATTATCCGCACAACGCGTAGCCTCTGCCAAAGTTCCATCATGAGAACAAAAACAATATGAGACAGGGGACAGCCCTGTCTCATACCCTTTGAGACAGAAGATTTAAAGCCTTGTCCTTCAACAGAGGCGGATGGGACCGTATATATAGCTCCAATAGCCCGTGACCCAAATTCTCAGAGGCCAAATTTTTGTAACGTCAGCTCCATATAGTCCCATCCGACCCTGTTGAAGGCTTTCTCTGCATCTAGCGATAGGAAAGTTGCCGGGGTTTTACTCGCTGCCAAGTATGTTATAAGATTCAACAGTTTTCTGGTGTTATTCACCCCTTGCCTACCGTGAATAAATCCAGTTTGAACCATTGCAATTAGCTTTCCTATCACTTTGTTCAATCTCATGGCCAAAATTCTAGCATACAACTTAATATCTGAGTGTAAGAGAGATATTGGCTTGTAATTTTCATATTTTCTTAAATCATTATGCTTCTTAGGAATAGTTATTATTATTGCCTCTAACATCTCTCTTGGGATTCAACCCTCTCCTTTACTCTCATTAAACAATGGTTTGATCAATATTGATTTATATATTTTGAAATATTGATTTATATACCCATCTGCGCCTGGTGATGCTAAATCCAGCTCCACCTCTACAATCTCTGCATTAAGCAAGATCAAATCTTAATCAGTAGGTAGGTTTATCCCTTTCAGGAAACTGCAAATGTCTTCTTTTGTTGGTTTTACGTAATCTCTCTCTTTACTCAGATTATAAAGGCCCTTATAATAGTCAGAAAACGCTTTTTCTATTTATTGTGTTTTCATAAAAGAGCCATTTGTACCCTTTATTTTTACAGTGATAGTATCTCTGCTGATATGCCCAACATGCTTTGTCTGTTATTGATTGAACAATAGATTTAATTTGAGCTTGTAGACTCCTAATTTTTAGAATAAATTCCCCACTAGGAATAAGCTTGTTTTGCCTTTGACTCATTTCAATGTACAGATTAATCAAAGGTAAACCTCCATTTTTTCTTCTTCTTGATTTAATTTCAATAAAAATCCCTGTCATAACTACTTTATGGGCATTCCATGTAGTAATTTTAGAAGTTACGAAGTTATTATTAATTAAAAACAAAACGTATAATTTCCTTTTCTATTTGTTCTTTAAAGGTTGCATCTTCTAACAATGAACTGTCTAATTTCCATCTTGATCTGATAGAATCCACTGATTCCCCTTTTATTGTCATCTTAACAATCGCATGGTCCGACCATACAATCAGATCTATTGCAACTTCTGACACATTCTTTAAAGTGTTTGAATCTACCATGATGTAGTCTAACCTGACATAGATTGATGCCTATACGAAAAAAAGTAATAGTCCCTACCCGTTGGGTGGAATACCCTCCAAACTTCATACAGGTCGACCCTAATTATAGCATCATATAGCAGCATATGGGTTAGGACATTTTGTGGATTTCCTATCTATTTCTGGATTAATACAGATGTTAAAATCCCCACAAACAATCAACAATGCTTGCACAAATGTTTGTAGCCTTTTAAAAACACTATTTAAGAACTGGACCTGCCTGACATTTGGAGCGTATATGTTAAGAATTGTTAATATCTTGTTGTCAATTTTCCCCACCCATATTAAACAACTTCCTGGAGGATCTATGTCAACAAATTCTTCCACAAGATGTAATCTCTTGTGGAAAAATATGGAGACCCCTCTCGCTTTCTTTCTATACATAGCATTACTGATTGTAAAATTGTTATCACTAAATTTCAGCTTTTTACTCTGTTCCCAGTGAGTTTCCTGAGGGCAAAGTATATCTGCCTTCTCTTTCTGGAAGTTTTAAAAGCAGAGATTCTTTTTACCGAGTTCAGTCCCTGGACATTATGGCTGACAATTTTTAATTGCACCTTTCTTACTATTCTTCTAATTTCCATTAATTTCCCTTGGATCTCCCTCACATCGCTTAGTCATATCTTCTTTTTCAAATAAAAAACACCCATCCCATCTCCCTTTTCAGAGAAATCATTCCTTTTGTCCCCCTCCCACACCTCGCCACCGCTAGTGGGGCAAGGTGAGGGTTCAACAAAAGGGTATTAAACTTACGTTAAAATGACACTTAGGCTGCCCTTTACATGATGAAATTGTAAGAGCTCATCTCCTATTGCCTATTATTCTCTCTCAGGCATTGCATAAAAAAACATAATATTCAACACTGCTTCTCCACATTACCTTTTAGGCTAGAAATTGGGAAATGTATACTTTCCAGATTTTTAACTGGTCAAACTAGCAACATTTATTACTACCATAATATGTTTGCATAAAATTTTACAAAATTAAAATGGAATATATTCTTTAAGATCATAGACCCGTTGTATCTAAACTACATAAAATAAAAAGAAACTTAAATTAACATTTCAAATCAATCCACACAACATATTAAGATTTAGTAACTTTCTTTTCCACCCTTAAAATCATCTTGTGAAATTTGTTATAGATTTTTATTTTTAAATAGGTAATCTCTAAATACTGTTTATCAATTATCTCATATAAGTAAAAAAGTTATTATTTCCTTCCACAATGTTAGTTATGTTAATTATCATTCTCAGTATACTTATTTTCTTTAAAGTGACCAGTGCAAATCTCTTAAGACTTTATTAACTTGAATTTTCCCTTGTGATTGTGCTTAATAACATTTTATCCCAAAAAACTGATATATTACCTTATAGGTATTATCATACAAATACTTTATGTTGTGCCCTCTTTCATAGACGGTTTTAAAAATCATCCCAAATATAACATCACAATACATCAGTTGCTATTCTCAACCCTACTATTACCTCAAAATACTGTTTATCAATCATCTCATATAAGTGAAAAAGTGACCATTTCCTTTCAGACTGTTAGTTATGTTAATTATCATTCTCAATATACTTCTTTTTTTTAAAGTGACCAGTGCAAACCTCTTAAGACTTTCTTAACTTGGATTTTCACCTTGTGATTGTGCTACATAACATTTTATCCTAACAAACTGATATATTACCTTATAGGTTTTACCATATAAATACTTTATAAGTTGTGCCCTCTTCCATAGACGGCTTTAAAAATCAACCCAAATATAACATCACAGCACATCAGTTGCTATTCTCAACCCTACTATTCCCTTAAACTGATCAGTGCAGTTTCTCTCTTAAATCTCTTAAATATTATTCCTTTAGTCCTAGTCTAAATTTAATCCCTCATACAAACACATTTTTTACAGTAATCGCACCCATATGCTTTTAACTGCATACATCAACTTTTTAACTTTACTCTTGATTTGGGAGCAAATTACATTCCTTAAGAACTCTTTCTCCTTCTTATTATGTTCTAATGACAATTTTAGAGTCTTCATACATAACTATCAGTTTAGTAGGGAAACCCCATTTATATCTTATTTTATTTTTCCTTACAATTTTAGCGAAGTTACTAAATTACATGCGTTTTAGGAGAGTTTCAAATGAAAAATCTACAAATAATTTTAAGTTTTCATAATGGGAATTACATGTTTTCATTTCATAAGCCCTTTTCATTATTACTTCACTTATTTACATAGTGATGCAATTTAACAATTACGTTACATGGTAAGTTCTCATTTCCTTTTTTAGGTAGAAGTAATCTATGTAATCTGTCTATTAAAAGTTTCGATTGTACTTCTAAGTTTATTAATGTGCCTAAAAATGTAGTCACGTATATTGATAGGTCTTTGAAGGTGACTTTCTCTGAGATTCCCCTGATCCTAATGTTAGGAGAAGTCCTCTTGTCTAGAGGACTTCAGTTTTAAGGTTTGAATTTCATCTCTCAATTCCATAATTATTTTGGTTTGATCTTGTTGAAGTTTCACTATTTTCTCCTGATTAATCTTTAATATATCTATTTTGTGAGTTAAATATCCTATATCTTTAGCATTCTTAGCAATTTCTGCTGATAATTTGAATTTTATCGCTGCTTGGAATTCAGCTAATATTACTTTCATGGATAAACCGTATATACTCGAGTATAAGCCGACCCAAGTATAAGCCGAGGCACCTATTTTACCACAAAATACTGGGTAAAATGAGTAAAATTACTTGAGTATAAGCCAAGGGTGGGAAATGTGCTGCCCCCTGTGTCCCTCTTGTGCCCTCTGTGTCCCCCTCTTGTGTCCCCCCTCCCTTACCCCCTCCCTTATCACCCTCCTCAACCGCCTCCTCATTCTCAACCCCACTCCTCATCCTCCCTCCTCATCCTCAGCCCCCCCATCCTCAACCACCCATCCTCAACCCCCTCCTCATCATCAACCCCCCTCTTATCCTCAACCCCTCTCCTCATCCTCAACCTCCCTCCTCATCCTCAACCTCCCTCGTCATCCTCAACCTCCCTCCTCATCCTCAACCTCCCTCCTCATCCTTTAACCCCCTCCTCAACCTCCATCCTCATCCTCAACCTCCCTCCTCATCCTCCCTCCTCAACCCCCCCATCCTCAACCGCTCCTCAATCCCCCTCCTCAACCCCGCATCCTCATCCTCCATCCTCAACCCCCCATCCTCAACCCCCTCCTCAACCCCCCATCCTCAACCCCCTCCTCAACCCCTCCTCCTCATCCTCAACCTCCCTCCTCATCCTCAACCTCCCTCCTCATCCTCAAACTCCCTCCTCATCCTCACTCCTCAACCCCCCATCCTCAACCCCCTCCTCAACCCCCACTCCTCATCCCCTCTCCTCAACCCCCCTCCTCAACCTCCCTCCTCAACCTCCCTCCTCAACCCCCCATCCTCAACCCCCTCCTCAACCCCCCTATCCTCAACCTCCCTCCTCATCCTCAACCCCCTCTTCAACCCCCCCATCCTCATCCTCCATCCTCAACCCCCCATCCTCAACCCCCATCCACAACCCCTCCTCCTCATCCTCAACCTCCCTCCTCATCCTCAACCTCCCTCCTCATCCTCAAACTCCCTCCTCATCCTCACTCCTCAACCCCCCCATCCTCAACCCTCTCCTCAACCCCCACTCCTCATCCCCTTTCCTCAACCCCCACTCCTCATCATCTTTCCTCAACCCCCCTCCTCAACCCCCCATCCTCAACCCCCTCCTCAACCCCCCTATCCTCAACCTCCCTCCTCATCCTCAACCCCCTCTTCAACCCCCCATCCTCAACCCCCCCTCCTCAACGCCCCATCCTCAACCCCCATCCTCAACCCCTCCTCCTCATCCTCAACCTCCCTCCTCATCCTCAACCTCCCTCCTCATCCTCAAACTCCCTCCTCATCCTCACTCCTCAACCCCCCCATCCTCAACCCCCTCCTCAACCGCCACTCCTCATCCCCTTTCCTCAACCCCCCTCCTCAACCTCCCTCCTCAACCTCAACCTCCCTCCTCAACCCCCCATCCTCAACCCCCTCCTCAACCCCCCTATCCTCAACCTCCCTCCTCATCCTCAACCCCCTCCTCAACCTCCCTCCTATCCTCTACCTCCCTCCTCAACCCCCCATCCTCAACCCCCCTCCTCAATCCCCCATCCTCATACTCCCTCCTCAACCCCCCATCCTCAACCCCCCTCCTCAACCTCAACCCCCCTCCTCAACCCCTTCTCCTCATCCTCAACCTCCCTCCTCATCCTCAACCTCCCTCCTCAACCATCACATGATCAACCCCCTTGTCAACCCCCTATCCTCAACCTCCCTCCTCAACCCCCCATCCTCAACACTCTCTTCAAACCCCCTCCTCCTCATCCTCAACCTCCCTCCTCATCCTCAACCTCCCTCCTCATCCTCCCTCCTCAACCCCCCATCCTCAACACTCTCTTCAAACCCCCTCCTCCTCATCCTCAACCTCCCTCCTCATCCTCAACCTACCTCCTCATCCTCAACCTCCCTCCTCATCCTCCCTCCTCAACCGCCCCATCCTCAAACCCCTCCTCAACCCCCCATCCTCATCCTCCCTCCTCAACCCCCAATTCTCATCCTCAACCCCCTCCTCAACCTTCTTATCCTCAACCCCCTCCTCAACCCCCCTATTCTCAACCTCCCTCCTCAACCCCCCATCCTCAACCTCCCTCCTCAACTCTCCCATCCTCAACACCCTCCTCAACCCCCCTCCTCAACCTCCCTCCTTAACCCCCCATCCTCATCCTCCCTTCTCAATCCCCCTCCTCAATCCCCCATCCTCAACCGCCCTCCTCAACCCCCCCTCAACCTCAACCCCCCTCCTAAACCTCCCTCCTCAACCTCAACCCCCCTCCTAAACCTCCCTCCTCATCCTCAACCTCCCCATCCTCAATCTCCCCATCCTCAACCCCCTCCTCAACCTCCCCTCATCCTCCCTCCTCAACCGCCCCATCCTCATCCTCCCTCCTCAACCCCCCATCCTTATCCTCAACCCCCTCCTCAACCCCCTCCTCAACCTCAACCCCCCTTCTCAACCTAAACCCCCCTCCTCAACCTAAACCCCCCTCAACCCCCCTCCTCAACCTACACCCCCCTAAATACCTCCCCCTTCCCCTCACTTACCTGCTTCAGCTCCGGCCTCCGCTCCTTCTTGACCCGGCGCGCCCGGGTTAGAATGAGGAGGGGGGTTTAGGTTGAGGAGGGGGGTTGAGGAGGGGGGTTTATAATGAGGAGGGGGGTTGAGGATGAGGAGGGGGGAGGGAAAGAGACACAGGGGGGTATAGAGACACGGGTGGTAGAGAGACACGGGGGGGTTAGAGAGACACAGGGGGTTAGAGAGACACGGGGGGGGGGGGGGAGAGTGACTCGAGTATAAGCCGAGGGGGCCCTTTTTAGCCTTAAAAAAAGGCCTGAAAAACTCAACTTATACTCGAGTATATACGGTAATTGTTAATTTATCTTCTTCTAACTTATTCCCTATTACATTTTCTTCTGAAACATTACTCTCATTGGAATTTATCTGTGATACATCAGGATCAGAGATTGATTGAGCCAGCAGCTCCATTCATGAGCTTTCTCTATATGCTTTATTTTGTAGGGGGAAAAAATCTTCAGCTTTAGCTGTATTATTGTTATTTTTACCTTTAGATTTCCCTTTAGGAGGTGATTTTCTTTATTTCTTCTAATTTTACCTCTGCCTTCGAATTATATAGGTTCAAGTAATTTGCAAAGTTAAGACCCTCCTCTTTTCACCTCCCACTCTTAAAATAAATAAAAAAAATACAATTTTATACCAGACTTATTGCAACGGAATTAGCCAACAATTATATATACAACTTACAGCTTTCTTTAACTAGTACTGAACAGAGTCCTAATTTAGATTTTTCACATATATGTTTCTATTATTTCTCTGCACAATTTGTATCTCTCAATAAGATTTATAAGCTATAAAGCCTTCAAACCCTACAGAATTTTACTTTACTTAACACTTTGCAGAAAACATTGAGTTCTTAATGAAAGTTCCTCCCCTTTTTCATTATTTTCTTCTCAGGCTAATAGTCTTTCTTAAAGGCCTTAATTTTTTCACCAGTTCCAAAGTTGTAATAAAAGATTAAACATATATTCCTCCCCCAGGCCCTCATTCAATTGCGATTTGGCCAATTGAATAGTGCTCTAAATAAGCACATAACATATTTTTATAAATAAGTTTTTAGTTAGTGAAAACCTTGCTTTTGGATAGATGTTTACTAAGTAAAAACGTCTTTAAAAAAAATATGTTATGTGCTTATTTAGACCCCTATTCAATTGGCCAAATTGCGATTGAATGAGGGCCCCAGTGTTTTTACTTGTTATTCAGTACCGTCCCTTTAAATTACAGCATGTTCCAGTCTTTACTTTGCTTCCAAAGCGAAAAGTTTATTCTCACACTTATTTTCTATAACAGTTCACTCTTTTAAATTCTTTCTAGCTTCAGAATACTTCTATAAAATCCTTAAGGACTCTAAATGCATGTTTCTTAATGCATAGCCCGATGATACGTTTTATACGTGTTTTAACTTCTGATTTTTTTTTTTTGTATAAATACAGATAGAATGAGCCCTTTTCCTTTATTTATGCCTTTCTCCAATTTTAGTTTCTCTCCCCCTTTCAGTTTTAATTCTTTAAATCTTCTTATTTTTTTTGCAATAGAGTTCCATTGGAAAAAAGCTTAAGCACATAGTTTACAAATAGCTTTCTTCAGGTTCTAGTCATAGCCCACTATCACCTCAAGCGAGATAGCAAACATTTATGCCTCCAATACTCTTGCTGGACTGTCTGTTTTCAGATATGCAGCCTTATTAAATTGTGATTTGGCAAATCTAAAGGGCTCTATTTAAGCATAGAGCATATTTTCTACAGAAGTTTTTAGTTAGTGAAGACCTTGCTTTTGCATAGAAGTTCACCAACTAAAAACTTCTGTAAAAAAATATGCTCTGTGCTTATATAGAGCCCTTTTGATTTGCTGAATTGCAATTTAATAAGGCTGATGGTGAATATTATGTGGTGTAACTAGATTCCTGCCATTTTAGTCTTTTCAGACTCTTTACTCACTGTTTGAGACCTTCTTCCCAGGCCCTCTCACATATGCTATAGTGCTTTCACAGATGCTGTCTGTGCTTTCAGCGCTCATCTCACCTTCTTGGCTGGGCTCCAGAGAGAGAGAGAGGTTCAGGAGAGGTCTGTACACTCGTTAGCGTTCTCTCATCCTGCTTGCGGCCGCCATCTTGCCCGGTCAACAAGCCAGGCTAATCCTTCCTGGGCGTGTCCAAACTCACCTCTTCATGGATTTTCAGGTTCACATATACACATGACATATACATTTTATTTCACATTATGATTTTTAGTGCTCATTTCTGCAGGATGTCTATTTAATTGCTTTAGCCATCTTCCAGCAATGCTTTTGATGTTTCCATATTTCTGATGAGTAGCGTAGATATTTGTTTAAAAAACAAATATCCCATTTGTGTCAATGAGTCTGTTAAGCATTTAATCCTAATACATTTACACACCTTCCCATGCTTTTTAAGTACAATACTCTGTGTTTAAGTGCTGCTACAACTTTCAGAAATGGTTTTAAAACCATTTGCAGGAAAAGTTTAGTACCCATTAATTTGCCTTCAGAAATATGATATTTTAGTGATTTATGAGTCATCTGTAATTTGCGAGTGATCAATAAAGTCTCAATTAAATAATGATTTGGGGTAAAACTAAGAAAGAGTCACTGGGGGCTGGGGGCTTCCACTGCCCAGCATGGAAGATTATACACAGGTCAGAGTCTGGGGGCTTCCACTGCCCAGCATGGAAGATAATACACAGGTCAGAGTCTGGGGGCTTCCACTGCCCAGCATGGAATATTATACACAGGTCAGAGTCTGGGGGCTTCCACTGCCCAGCATGGAATATTATACACAGGTCAGAGTCTGGGGGCTTCCACTGCACAGCATGGAAGATTATACGCATTGCCTCTGTCTGCGTTATTATAAGGTGTGTACTGTTAAGTAGTACTATTCCTATCGGTTTAATCCCTGTTACATTACCTATCAGGGTCGTGTATATGGCATGGATTTTTGGAACAGGGAGATGGAAAAAGATGCTTGGTTGGACCTCCTACTTCGAATTTGGGGGACTGCACGTGCAATCTAAGGTGCCACCAGATAGGTGAGTTGTATTAAGTTGTAATACTCATTCCTATCAGTGTAATACCTGTTACATTACCTATCTTTCCTCCCAATAGGACGTTCTATATGTCATCAACCGGCCTGTGTGTATTTAGAGAACCACACTTTAAGGCCCTTAACCTGGGACAAGGTGGCTTGGCTCACTATCATACTGGAAATGGGCCAAGAAACACACGGATTTGTTCCCTGGATCCACCCAAATGACCCCAATTCTTGAACACCCTCAGACCCCGAAACACATGAGCACAACATCACAACACTAGTGGAGGTCAAGGAAACTAGATAGACTGGGAGACTGGTTAGTAAAGGGCCAGATGCTCACCTATGAGGAACTGAGGGACAAGCATGAGCTACCGCTGTCAGAACATTACAATTACTCTAGGCTGAGGCATTTCACACACTCCCTGACCCAGAAAAAGGGGACACCGGTCTTAAATTGGTTCTCCAAAATTTGTAAAGATAAACCTCTATCAAGGGGGATCATTGGGTCGCTTTACAAATATAAAACATTTGTTACTGGTTGAAGCGACACTGGGGGAAGGACCGGAATGGAGGAGCCCTGGAGACCCTTCAGAAGCAACCAGCGGCAAAATCATCCCAGGAAAGGAGATGTCGCTTACTAAAGCCTGCCCTAGGGTAACCCAAGGGTGATTGCCCAGGTTAAATATTGTAAATAATAAGCTAATACTGCTGGAGGGATGATAGCTAATAGGACTTTGGTGTTTCCTGCAGATATACTCTTTACTATTGTCTGTTTTACCATGTTTTAGGTATCTCTTAAATTGCAATACAGTAAAAAATAAGAAAAATTATTAACCTAAAAAGTAAAAATAAGAAGGAACAGCCAGCTAACTTTCACAAAATGTCTCTATTCTAAATATGTATTTTTGCACAACTGTTATGCAAGACTGTTCAAAAATGCTTTATTTTTCATTACATGCTGTACGCCTTCTAAAATAAAATAATTTAAATGCAAAAATTAGGTATTGTTGCAGCGACCAGAAAAATTGATGTTAGTTTGCCAGGCAGAAAGTGCCCTAAAACATTGCGTCTTGAACCCTAGTTGGTGGCGGATAAGTCATCCGGCATTCAGGGATAAAATACAGCAGCGTGTGGACCATTATTAACTCAAGGCAGCTCATCTATCAGGCCTTTTTTAATCAAATTTATTGCCCACTGTCAGTCCCTTCGTGATCCATCCCTCATTCATCGTAATAAAGGTGAGTTAATCTAGACTTTTTTGACCTAGGCGACTTCTCTTATCAGTGACAAAACCTCCTGCTTAACTGAAGGTCCTTTCTACAGGACACTTGAAGCAGGGCAGGACAGAAGTTCTATGGCAAATTGGGATAGCTCAGGCCACAGGGCAAGCGTGCACACCCAGTAGTCAAGGGGTTCATCGCTCCTCATAGTGTCGATATCTGTAGTTATGGCTAGGTAGTCTGTTACCTGACGTTTGAGTCGTTCTCTGAGGGTGGACCCCGAAGGGCTGTGGCAATGCATAGGACGTAAAAAGCTCTGCATGTCCTCCATCAACAACACGTCTGTAAAGCGTCCTCTCCTTGCCGGGCGTGGTCGTGGGAGGAGGAGGATTATGTTCACCTCTTCCGCTGATAGATTGCCTTTGTGCTGTGACATCACCCTTAAACGCTGTGTAAAGCATACTTTTTAATTTATTTTGGTAGTGCTGCATCCTTTCCGACTTGTGGTAATTCGGCAACATTTCAGGCACTTTCTGCTTATACCGGGGGTCTAGTAGTGTGGACACCCAGCACAGGTCGTTCTCCTTCATCCTTTTATACGAGGGTCCCTTAACCGGCACGACAGCATGAAAGACCCCATTTGCACAAGGTTGGATGCCGAACTAGTCATGTCCCGTTCCTCGTCCTCAGTGATCTCACTGAAGGTATGTTCTTCCCCCCAGCCACGTACAACACCACTGGTACCAGATAGGTGACAACGAGCACCCTGGGATGCCTGTTGTGGTTGGTCTTCCTCCTCCTCCTCAAAGCCACATTCCTCCTCTGACTCCTCTTCCTCACAATCCTCTTCCAGCGTTGCCGCAGGTCCAGCAAGCGATGCTGATAAGGCTGTTTCTGGCGGTGATGGTGACCACAACTCTTCTTCTTCACGCTCATCTACTGCCTGATCCAGCACTCTTCACACGGCACGCTCCAGGAAGAAAACAAATGGTATGATGTCACTGATGGTGCCCTGGGTGCGACTCACCAGGTTTGTCACCTCCTCAAAAGGACGCATAAGCCTACAGGCATTGCGCATGAGCGTCCAGTAACGTGGCAAAAAAATCCACAGCTCCGCAGAGGCTGTCCTAGCACCCCGGTCATACAAATACTCGTTAAAGGCCTTTTTTTGTTGGAGCAGGCGGTCGAACATTAGGAGTGTTGAATTCCAACGTGTCGGGCTGTCTAAAATCAAGCGCCTCGCTGGCATGTTGTTTCGCCACTGGATATTTGTAAAATGCGCCATGGCCGTGTAGGAACGCCGGAAATGGGCACACACCTTCCTGGCCTGTTTCAGGACGTCCTGTCAGCCTGGGTGCTTATGCACAAAGCATTGTACAATCAGATTACACACATGTGCCATGCACGGCACATGTGTCAACTTGCCCAAATTCAATGCCGCCAACAAATTTATTCTGTTGTCACAAACCACTTTGCCGATCTCCAGTTGGTACGGAGTCAGCCACTGATCCACCTGTGCGTTCAGGGCGGACAGGAGTGCTGGTCCGGTGTGACTCTCTGCTTTCAGGGAAGTCAACCCCAAGACGGTGTGACACTGCCGTATCCGGGATGTGGAATAGTACCCGTGGAGCTGGGGGGGTGCCGTTGATGTGAAGCAAGACATAGCAGCAGCAGAAGAGGACTCAGCCGAGGAGGTTATGGAAGAGAATGGAGTAGGAGGAGTAGAGGAGGGGGCAGCAGGCCTGCCTGCAAGTCGTGGCGGTGTCACCAACTCCTCTGCAGAGCCACGTATTCCATGCTTGGCAGCCGTCACCAGGTTTACCCAATGCGCAGTGTAGGTGATATACCTGCCCTGACCATGCTTTGCAGACCAGTTATCTGTGGTCAGATGGACCCTTGCCCCAACACTGTGTTCCAGAGATGCCATTACTTCCTTTTGCACAATCGAGTACAGGTTGGGCATTGCATTTTGTGCAAAGAAATTTTGGCCGGGTACCTTCCACTGCCGTGTCCCAATAGCTACACATTTTTTGAACGCCTGACTTTGTGACATTGGCTTCTTACGCTCAAACATGTCCTTGACAGACACCTGACTGTGGGCAGATGAGCAGGGACTGCTCAGGGTGAGACACGGAGTGGCGGATGGTTGAGAGGGGGCAAGCAGGGCAGCAGTGGTTGACGTGGCCGATGCATGCTGTCTGACTGTGCCACTAGCTACTTTCGAGGACCTCCCGCTGCTTCCAACTCGTCTCCTCCTCCTCTCTGTCTCCCCATCTGAACTTTCCTCCTGTTCTTCTTCTCTTATAACGGGCACCCACGTGATATCCACGGACGCATCGTCATCATCAACCGCTTCACTTGTATCTGACAACTCAACAAAGGAAGCAGCACCGGGTACAACATCATCATCATCATCATTAGACCGTACGTCCATGTGTGTAATGCTGCCTGACTGGGACATATCCCTGTTATCTACATCCTCTGGCAATAATGTTTGTGCATCACTCATTTCTTCCAACGGATCTGTAAATACCTCTGCTGACGGATCAAGTGAAGCGGCTGTGGTGCTAGTGTTGGTGGTGGCGGCAGGCGGGCGAGTGGTAACTTGAGAGGTGCCCGAAGGTAAGCTGGAGGAGGATGGTGCGTCTAGGTTCCGAGCGGAAGCTGTAGAAGATTGGGTGTCCTGTGTTAGCCAGTCAACCATGTCCTCAGAACTTTTCAAGTTCAGGGTACTTTGCCTCTGAAAACTGGGCATTATTCTAGGGCCAAAGGGAATCACAGCACCACGACCACGACGGCCCCTGCGGGGTGGCCTGCCTCTGCCTGTCATTTTTTTTACGATTAGTGGTACTATGCGTGCAAGCTACTGTGACACCAGATATGAGTGTCACTGGGCACTGGCAAAAGTTGGCAGACTAGATGCAATAGGCCTCACACACACGCCTTTAGGCAGGCAACTGATATTTATATGGTTACAGTAAAAAAAGGGTTGTTTTATTTCACTGCACACTACGGTGGCACTAGATATGAGTTCACTGTGCACTGGCAAAAGTTAGCAGACTAGATGAAATAGGCCTCACACACACGCCTTTAGGCAGACTACTGATATTTATATGGTTACAGTAAAAAAAGTGTTGTTTTATTTCACTGCACACTACAGTGGTACTAGATATGAGTGTCACTGTGCACTGGCAAAAGTTGGCAGACTAGATGCAATAGGCCTCACACACACGCCTTTAGGCAGGCTACTGATATTCAATCGATTACAGTAAAAAAAGGGTTGTTTTATTTCACTGCAAGCTACTGTGACACTAGATATGAGTGTCACTGTGCACTGGCAAAAGTTGGCAGACTAGATGCAATAGGCCTCACACACACGCCTTTAGGCATGCTACTGATATTCAATCGATTACAGTAAAAAAAATGTTGTTTTATTTAACTGCAAGCTACTGTGACACCAGATATGAGTGTCACTGTGCACTGGCAAAAGTTATCAGACTAGATGCAATAGGCCTCACACACATGCCTTTAGACAGGCTACTGATATTCAATCGATTACAGTAAAAATAGGGTTGTTTAATTTCACTGAACACTACGGTGGCACTAGATATGAGTGTCACTGGGCACTGGCAAAAGTTAGCAGACTAGATGCAATAGGCCTCACACACACACCTTTAGGCAGGCAACTGATATTTTTATGGTTACAGTAAAAAAGGATTGTTTTATTTCACTGCACACTACCGTGTCACTATATATGAGTGTCACTGTGCACTGGCAAAAGTTGGCAGACTAGATGCAATAGGCCTCACACACACGCTAGCTACAGAATGATTCTAAAATGGAGGCTGTCATATCGATGGAAGGCTTTGGAAGGGAGTGTATGCTGCTGATTGGCTGGAATGTGTCTGCTGACTGTGATGTGCAGGGTCAAAGTTTCCTCAATGATAAAGAATAGGGGGCGGACCGAAAAGCGCATATGTTCGCCGTTTGTGGCGAACGCGAACATGCAAAAATCGCCGCGAATAGTTCTCCGGCGAACTGTTCGGGACATCACTAGTCTTAAATAAAAAAAGAAGCATTTCTAATCGATAACCTGGCCCTCTATAATACAAAGTACTAAAGAACAATAAAAAAATGACAATGTCAGTGTATCAAGGTGACTTTTCAGAGCCTACTTCTTCAGTCCAATAGTACTTCTTATGAACCTTTATAAAACAAAGCAGACTTACACCCAAGCAGTTTTGATAAAATAAAAGTCAGTGAGGCAGAAATGAAAATAAACATCTACATAAACAAAGTTACCTTTACTGCAGGAACAGTTTCTCTGAACCTGTGTAGTCTGCAACAGTTAACTTAAAAACAGCAATCACAGTACAGTCTCTGGTATCCTTATGCAGTTCTTGCTGTATCTGTAGGAAGTTTACTCAAAACTCTGGCTTGTAGCTATTGCAGTAATCTCCACAAATAAGTTTGTTGAAACAATGGCCCACACTTCTGTCCAAATGCTCCACCCCGGGTATCCTTAACACGGATCTATTCGCCTCTTTACTTTCACTAATTCATAGTCATTTCCCCAGGAGTTTATAATGTCAATTCTTTCATAAGTATCTATTTACTGCCAGTTGGGGGATCGGATTCTGGCAGGGATGATCATCATATTCTGCAGGTACGGCTTGTCTGTGCGAGCTGCTTGCATTTTTTTATTATTCTTGACAAATTACTCTCCTGAATACTTTTAGTCGCACAGACTCTCTTCTTTTAGATCAACTTAATTCAACAGAATACTTCCCTCCATCTCTCACAGTCCCTCCACAGGTTTAGCTGCAACTGACCTTTTTCAGGTGCTGCCTCATTGTGATCAGCAAGATCCTGTAGCCTCTTTGCCATGCTAGAGCTTGTTAATTTCTACCTGGCTAGACCTGGCATAGGGCTTTATTCAACCTCAAAATTCAGAGAAATATAGTTATTACACTGCACTCTGAGAAGCTGAGCAGGGACATGCAAATTTGCCCACAAATGCGTTGTTCTTCAATCCGTAGCCATTTTAAACATGGCTTCCTTTAAGCTTATGACCACAGTTTTTATGCAAAGCCAAGGTTGCATTATACAAAAGCTGAGAATCCTACCCACGGAAAGACGTTTCAAGGTTACTGCCTATCATCAGCGTGGGGCGGGATCCCAACTTGTGTTGTGGACCTTATGAGTAGGTAGTTCACCATAACAGTCATTTAATATATGGTGGGCAAAAGAGAGATAGAAGCCCTCCATCGTACAGTAGTACAGTATAGAAATAGTACATTTGTGTTCACATTTGAATGTCTAAAACAAGTTAAAAAACTTGCTTCCTGCTCAGAATTCTGAGAAATATAGTTATTACACTGCACTCTGAGAAGCTGAGAAGGGACATGCAAATTTGCCCACAAATGCTTTGTTCTTCAATCCATAGCCATTTTAAACATGGCTTCCTTTAAGCTTATGACCACTGCATTACACAGCTTTTATGCAAAGCCAAGGTTGCATTATACACAAGCTGGGAATCCTACCCACGGACAGCCATTTCAAGGTTACTGTCTATCATCAGCATGGGGCGGGATCCCAGCTTGTGTTGTGGACCTTATAAGTAGGTAGTTCACCACAACAATCATTTAATATATAGTGGGCAAAAGAGACATTATTTTGTGTTTAGAGTGTGTTTAGGGTGCAAAATTAAGCTAATAAAAATATTCCCCTACTCAGGTTAAACTGTAATACTTTACCCTGCCATTTTGGCCCCAGGGCTCAAATTATCTTATCAAGTACTGCTGTGCCCAGATCCTAACTGGAGATGGGTCCGTAGACTTCTCTGCACCTAGACAAGCTGGCACCAGGCCCTTGGTGGAAGTCCTACCCCACGTTGGGGAAATTCAAGTATTTTAAAGGGTGTAGATTATGATTTGCTAAGGCAATTGTTCCTTGATGTATGGCATCTAAAAAGAGGCAAACTGTCAAATATGGAAATGCTGTCTTTGGGGTACATAATGGTGGTGTGTCTCTTTGAGGAATGGGCTATAATCACTTTGTATCCTGAACTTCTGCTGCTATTCTAAGAGAAGGGGATAGACTGAACCAGATTGGATCTGTGGGTAGGATTGGTCTCTCTGGCCTTTTCAAGCCTACTGAAGAGCAGATTGTACTGGTTAAGCTTATCTTGTGACCTTGTGATGTTGTGATGTTGTGATGTTGTGATGTTGTGATCCTGTGATCTTGTGATCCTGTGTTCCTGATGTTTCTGCTGATGATCCTAATATGACAGCAGTGCACCCAGAAGACTCCCCCTCATGATCCTAAGGGAGAATTTCTGTAGCTAAAGGTAAGAGTTTTTGAGGGTAAAGCAGACCCCTCTACCCTGGGTTGTGACATGTGTGTGTATATATATATATATATATATATATATATATATATACTACTACTATTAATGTAACCCTGGTGTCTGTCTGTTGTAAATTTGTTCCTGTTGTCTAGAGGGTTAAAGTGATCACAGTGTGCTGATAATCACACGAGTGGGCAGTGATAGTGTGTGTTTCAATAAGTGTGTGAGTACATATATGTCAGTGAGTGGTGAAAATTGTTTAGTGTTTTTATTTGTTCAAGATAAAAGGTGGAGTTAGAAGGGGAGAGTTGAGTGATGTAGGTAGCAGAGAAGGAAAACGAAGAGAGAGAGGAAGGAGGAGTAAGAGGATTAGTGTGGACATTGGGTTTAGAAAGGAGGCCAGAAGACCATCCTCGTCTGCCTCAACTAGTCCTCCATCTCCAGACCCCCAGCAGTTTGAGTTTTCTATTTTTTTTTGGTCTTCCGGGTAGCTTTGACATAAAATATTACACCTAATACTGTAAATAATCCACATAAAGTGCACACAAACAACATACATATAGATAACCACATCTGATCTGTGAACATATTTCATAGATTTTAACAAACAGTTAATGACGCAATCATGAGATATTTGCAAGAATATTTAAAATAATAATTACATAAATTATTTCATAGTCTCTTACTATTGTCACCACCAGAAAGGCTAAATATCAGCTTAATGTCACCATGTAATGCTTATTCTGATTCTTCCTGGGACTACAGCTAGACATTTATGGGTTAATCATGCTGAATACAGAGCAGTTGGGGGCCCTGAGCAGTTTCCAGTTCTGGGGGTCTCGGGTCAGTTTGTTATCATCTGCTAAGCCCAGCAACAGTATGAGGTACAAGCTTATATTATGAACTGTCCAAATTCAAACCCTGCTGATGTAGAGACTAGTCATGTTGCTAGAATTGAGAGCATGGAGAATCAAACCTTGCAAAGCTTTGACCACAGAAGAATAGGTTTACATACTTCATAAATATGTCTGTTTATCCTGTGGTGAGGAAGGGCCCTAGTGCCAGGAATACCCTAACAGGTCATCAACCTCAAAGCCTGCCTTTACAAAAATGTCTGTGTTTCATCCAAACCTGTCCAGTCTGAGACTGTTTTAGCTAAATCTGCTGTAGTTGATCCTATTGGGTCTGTTAGCTCTGAAAAAGTTGTGTCACTGCAATTGAGCCTTTCCTGTTTAATGATTTTAGCCTTTTTTTGAGCCTGTTCTGTCTAAGAGTCTCTCATCTCAGCATGTCCTGTAAGATTTTCTCAAGCACAGCCTGTCTGATCCTGTCCCATCTCAGCCTGTTGTGTTTGAGAAACAACAGATCCCTGCATCAGGGTTTGAAATAAATCCCAAAAAAGTGTTGATTATGCAAAACTGGCCAATATCTTTAGGCCTAAAAATTACCCAGTGATTTGCAAAATATTATCAGCCTTATTAAATTGCAATTCTGCAAATTCTGAAGGGCTCTATATAAGCACATAGCAAATTTTTTACAGAAGTTTCATCGTGTGGCTGGCAATGAGCACCTTTGGCATTTATTGCGATCATGTGTTGTGGTGTTTTTTAAAGTTTTCTGTATATGTATTTTTTAATGATAATTAATTAATTAATTAGATCATAAATTAATATAGTTTACCAATTTGTAATAAATAAATGCAGCAACCAATATGCTGAGGAGCTAACAATCTGTTTTGATGTTCCCGCAGCATACAATGTAGATTTGCATTGTTGGTGACCTGAGGTGTAAATGTCAGCAATGTGTGAAGTGTGTAGTGTAAATAGGCTGCGTGTGCGAGGGAAAACCGTTTATGTAGCTCTGTAGTTCTGCATTTTGTAATGTGAATGTTAGTATGTGCAAGTTGTGGCAATTGTGTATGTGTTAGGCGGGTCTGGATGATTTTGCGTCCTTGGTAATACTGTATTTTATAGGTTGTACGGTCCTGTCTAAAAGTCGTATGTGTGTGGCGGAGTTTTGCGTGTTTAGGGGTCGTGTAGCCTCGTTTTCGTTTTTTTGGTGCCCATTTTTTCTCTTGCTTAGGGGATTTTCTAGTGTCTAAATTGGACTTAAATTGACATGTAAGATGACTTGCAGACGTCATCACGTGTTTTTATTTTATTTTTGTTTGTATTTAGTGTGTTTTTTGTGGTTTTCGTTGTGCGTGTTTCGGCCGTTGAGTTTGTATTTTTTGCGTTTTTTTTTTTTTTTTTTTATGTAAGTCGCGGTTTCCTTTTGTAATTGTTATGGGCTGTATTTTTTTTCCTGCAATTTTTTAAAAGTGCTACGGGTCTTGCATTGTGAATTGTGTATTTGAGTTTTGTGTTGATGAGTAGTCACGAGGGTCGTAGGTATGATGGTAAAGTGGTGCGGGGTCGTAGGGATGAGCGCCTATTGTGCTCATCACCACCAGCCCAGGGAGCGCCTTTGAGGCTCCCTGCCTAAGTGCTACGGCGTCGTAGTGTTGAGCGCCTACGATGCTCATCTCCACCAGCGCAAGGAGCGCCTTTGGCATTCCTTGCCTGGCTTTAGCATGTGTAGATATCAATTTTTATTGTATTCGGTCCTGTATAATGCTTCTTTAAGCACACACATGTAGATCGCTTGTATGTGGTTACACGTAAAACTTTATTACATACAGCATTAAATAGCTACATGGGTTTCAGTTAGGGATTCTTACTAATAAGAAGTGACATGAGAGTCATGTAATCAAAGTATAAATGGAATATAGAACTTTTCAGAGAGTAGTGAGAATCTGACAATGGGAAATATTAGTTAAGCCCAAGATTGCAAAGGGATCATGTTGCTTATTTTCTATGGAGACAAAATTTAAATGCTCATTTCTATAGTATATACACTGCTCAAAAAAATAAAGGGAACACTAAAATAACACATCCTAGATCTGAATGAATTAAATATTCTTATGAAATACTTTGTTCTTTACATAGTTGAATGTGCTGACAACAAAATCACACAAAAATAAAAAAATGGAAATCACATTTTTCAACCCAATGGAGGTCTGGATTTGGAGTCGCCCCCATTATGAAAGTGGAAAAACACACTACAGGCTAATCCAACTTTTAAGTAATGTCCTTAAAACAAGTCAACATGAGGCTCAGTAGTGTGTGTGGCCTCCACGTGCCTGTATGACCTCCCTACAACGCATGCTCCTGATGTGGTGGCGGATGGTCTCCTGAGGGATCTCCTCCAAGACCTGGACTAAAGCATCTGCCAACTCCTGGACAGTCTGTGGTGCAACGTGACGTTGGTGGATGGAGCGAGACATGATGTCCCAGATGTGCTCAATTGGATTCAAGTCTGGGGAACGGGCGGGCCAGTCCATAGCATCAATGCCTTTGTCTTGCAGGAACTGCTGATACACTCCAGCCACATGAGGTCTAGCATTGTCTTGCATTAGGAGGAACCCAGGGCCAACCACACTAGCATATGGTCTCACAAGGGGTCTGAGGATCTCATCTCGGTACCTAATGGCAGTCAGGCTACCTCTGGCGAGCACATGGAGGGCTGTGTGGCCCCCCAAAGAAATGCCACCCCACACCATTACTGATCCACTGCCAAACCGGTCATGCTGGATGATGTTGCAGGCAGCAGAAGGTTCTCCACAGCATCTCCAGACCCTGTCACGTCTGTCACATGTGCTCAGTGTGAACCTGCTTTCATCTGTGAAGAGAACAGGGCGCCAGTGGCAAATTTGCCAATCTTGGTGTTCTCTGGCAAATGCCAAACATACTGCATAATGTTGGGCTGTAAGCACAACCCCCACCGGTGGATGTCGGGCCCTCATACCACCCTCATGGAGTCTGTTTCTGACCGTTTGAGCAGACACATGCACATTTGTGACCTGCTGGAGGTCATTTTGCAGGGCTCTGGCAGTGCTCTTCCTGTTCCTCCTTGCACAAAGGCGGAGGTAGCGGTCCTGATGCTGGGTTGTTGCCCTCATACGGCCTCCTCACATCTCCTAATGTACTGGCCTGTCTCCTGGTAGCGCCTCCATGCTCTGGACACTACGCTGACAGACACAGCAAACCTTCTTGCCACAGCTCGCATTGATGTGCTATCCTGGATGAGCTGCACTACCTGAGCCACTTGTGTGGGTTGTAGACTCTGTCTCATGTTACCACTAGAGTGAAAGCACCACCAGCATTAAAAAGTGACCAAAACATCAGCCAGAAAGCATAGGAACTGAGAAGTCTGTGGTCACCACCTGCAGAATCACTCCTTTATTGGGGGTGTCTTGCTAATTGCCCATAATTTCCACCTGTTGTCTATCCCATTTGCACAACAGCATGTGAAATTGATTGTCACTCAGTGTTGCTTCCTAAGTGGACAGTTTGATTTTACAGAAGTGTGATTGACTTGGAGTTACATTGTGTTGTTTAAGTGTTCCCTTTATTTTTTTGAGCAGTGTAATAAATGAGAATGCCACACATTTTACACTTCCGCAAACTTTAGTGAATCTGGTTTAGTTTGGGCTTGTGCATTCTAAGAATATGCAGGACAAAATCATATTTTCCTATTTGTATTACTGTATAATGGACGTAGGTAAGGCTGGAAAGACATTTGCCTTATCTAAAAGGAGATTTTCATAGCAGACAGCTCACTCTTATCGTTAATATTTCATAGAGTGGATTTTCCATCAAATCATCAATATGAAAACACTACTGATTGTGACCAGAAATAATTGATCCCCACAAAACACAGAATACTTAATGCACATCCTGCCTTAACCAGTTATTAATATTAATTAATGTATTTTCATAAAATGTCCTTCAGATACCGTAATTGACTTTGGTAATAGGAGCTGATATTAACCTCCATTCATGTTACTTTGATCACATTGCAATGGAGCACAAAAATTAGAGAGAGCTTGTTTAATAATGGAACTTACAGGCATCTGTATTCATTAGAGCAAGATAAATAGTAAAAAAAAAAATCTTCACCCTGATGAATATAAACCTAAATCCACTAAGCTTTGCAATAGTTCCGACTGTAGAAAAAAAGTGATCAGAAAATTTGCACTTTAAAGCCCCTTCACACATCTATGGAATAATCCAGCAATTTATCTATGTTTTATTATATACTGTATATATATATATATATATATATATATATATATATATATATATATATATATATATATATTATATACTCTATATTTTTTCATTAAAGTGAAAATACTCCATAGAATAAAGTAGTTATTGGGAATGTTGCTGGATAGCTAGAAGTCAGTTTATTGTATGTAGCTCAATGTCTCTAGGACAAACTTGTTTATATTAATGACATTTCTCTGACCCACATTTCTACTTATATAAATTTAAGTAATAAGTGCAAGCACACAAGTTAGAGTAAACATTTTGTTTACAGTGCTTTTCAATAATTTGTTCCTCAGTTTTGACGGATTATATTTATAAAAGTAATTTTCTAGTATTTTGTACCTGGAATAAATCAGTGTAACCTTGGAAACGTTTGCCCCCATGCTAATCGGCTGGTTACAAATATTCTTGCTATGCCACAGTCATAGGAGTTAATGGAAAACAGCAAACGTATTGGTGATTGACAGGAATCACATATATAGTTGTGAGCGTACGAGTTGTTGCTAACGCTGCGGGCTCTCGTAGCGAGGACCTTGGCTCGCGCAGCGAGCCAAGGCCCTCGCAAAGCGAGGGCACTGGCCGAGGGTCTCAGGTCTCAGTTGCTGGCATCGAGCGCCGAAGGCGCTCCATACCAGCAACTGGGATCCTCGCAAACTTCACGTCGCAACCCAAACAGCACGACACACACATTACGACACTCGCAAACAACATACGACACACGTTCACACACATTACGGCCTTGCAACACTCGGACGCAACTCGCGAACATTACAAAATTAAAAACACAATACATACACACAGCACATACATAAAAAACTTACCTACACCAAGAGGGAGCACCCAAGACCTCAAAAATGCAATTTACACCTTCATTTCACTAGAAATAAAAGAGTTTACACACTAAAAAATTTGCTAAGCGAGAAAAAAATGGCCCGTGGGCTCGCGTAGCGGGCCGCGGCCCTCGCAAAGCGAGGGCCTCGGCTCACGCAGCGAGGGCAGTGGGCGAGGGCATCAGTTGCTGGCATGGAGCGCCGAAGGCGCTCCATGCCATCAACTGCGACCCTCGCAAACTTTACGTTGCAACGCAAACAACACGACACACCAATTACGACCCTCGCAACGCAAACAACATATGACACACGTTAACACACATTACGACCTCGCAACACTCGGACGCAACTCGCGAACATTACAAAATTCAAAACACAATACATACACACAGCACATACATAAAAAACTTACCTACAGCAACAGGGAGCATCCAGGACCTCAAAAAACCAACTTACACCTTGATTCCACTCAAAATAGAAGAGTTTACACACTAAAAAATTTGATAAGCAACAGAAAAAATGGCCGCCGAGCAAAACGAAAACGAGGCTACACGCGCAAACACGATACGAGACACGTTAGCACACATTACGACCTCGCAAAAATCGGATGCAACACGCGAACATAAAAACATTTAAAACACAATGAATACACACAACACACACATAAAATAGCTTACCTACAGCAAGAGGAACCATCCAGCACCTTAAAAAACCAAGTTACACCTTCATTTCAATAAAAATAAAAGAGTTTAGACACGAATAAAATCGCTAAGCGAACAAAACGAAAACGAGGCTACAGCACTTTAAACACGGAAAACACCACAACGCACTTGCAAAACACCACAAGAAACTTGCAAAACACTGCTAAGCACCTACGGATAAACCTTCAAGACGCATACCACAGATTACCCGCCATTTTACGCCAATGCGGAAGTACACCACTACGCTAACGGTTTGGTCTCGCGCACGAACAGTATTACACTGCACACATTCACCACGCTTACATAGCAGCTCCACACCACTAATGCTGCAGCAGCATCAAAACACATTGACAGCTCTTCAACACAATGCTTCAAAATAGGTAAAGTATATTCATTTATTAATGTATTATATATTTCATTATTACACACCAAACAGCATTAGCTCACTTACAATTTCATTGCTGTCATTTTTTGACGGGCAATTCGCTAGTACTGTATATATTTGCGAGCCTCACGCCCCAGGACCGACTGTGTTGTAGATTTTTTTAAATTAAATGTTGTTGCTGTTTAGTCATTAAGTTGTGTCCGACTCTCCGTGCCCTTATGTATCGCAGCATTCCAGGCACATCGATAAGCCACTGCACCTCTGAGCTCCACCAAGCTCATGTTCATTGCTTCAGTGACCTCATCCGCTTCTGCCTCCCCCTTCTTCGTGTGCCCTCAATCTTTCCCAGCATCAGAGTCTCCTCTAGGTAATCATGTCTTCTCATGATATGGCCAAAATATTTGAGCTTAAGCCTCATGATCAAACCTTCCAGTGAACAGTTCGTCTTGATTTCCTGAAGTACTGATTCCAAGGCACTATAAGCAGTTTTCACCAACACCACAATTCAAAGGCATCAAACTTCGGCACTCTCCCATCTTTATTGTCCAACTCTCACACCTGTATGTTACTACTGGGAATACCCTAGTTCTAACAATATAATATCTAAACTTTTTAATAGGTTGTCCAAGCTTGACATAACTTTCCTCAACAGAACCAAATGTCTTTTAATTTCATTACTACAGTCATTATCTGAAGAGATCTTGGATCACAGGAAAATACAATTTGCCACTACCTCCACTTTTTATCTCATCTATTTGTGAGTAACTGAGATAGCTATTTCCCATGATCTTCATCCTTTTAATGTTGAGCAGCAGGCCAGCTTTTGCATTCTCTTCTTTTACCCTCATGAATAGGTCCTTTAGTCCCTCCTCACTTTCAGCCATCAGAATAGTATAATCCGCGTATCTGAGGTTGCTGATACTTCTTCTAGCAATATTAATTCTGGATTTGGATTCATCCAGCCCAGCCTTGCACATGATGTACTCCGCCTATAAGTCAAATAAATAGGTGGCAATGTTGCTATCCTTTGGAACTTGCTTTCTCTATTATCCATCGGACATTCACAATTTGATCTCTGTGCCTCTTCCTCTGCAGAACCCAGCTTGCACATCTGGTAGATCCTGGTCCATTTATTGTTGGAGGATCTTAAGCATTTTCTTGCTGGCATGTGAAATTAGAGCAATTGTTCAATAATTGCAACACTCTTTAGTACAGCCATTTTTGGGATTAGGATGTAGACTGATCTTTCCATTCCATTGGCCATTGTAGAGTTTTCCAATTTTTTGGCTTAATGCAAGCAACACTTTCATCACATCATTTTTTAGGATTTTGAATAGTTCAGCTGGGATACCATTAACTCCTGCAGCCTTGTTATCAGCAAGACATTCTATGCCCAACTCACTTCACTCTCCAAGATGTCTGGATCTAGCTAATTAGAAAAACTGTTGAGGTCATCACTGCTGTTAAGATCTTTCCTGTATAGAACTTCAGTCTATTCCTGCCACATCTCCTTTATTCGATATTCTTTGGTTAAGTCCGTTCCATTTTTGTCTTTTATCAAGCATACTCTGACATTTAAGTTTCCTTTGTGATTCCCAATTTTCTTGAAGAGATCTCTTAACTTTACCTTTATGTTTTCTTCTTCTTTCTATTTACATTGCTCATTATACAATGTCTCCTTGTCTCTTCTTACTGTCTTCTTGTCTTCTGGAATGCTGCATTCAGTTGGACAAATCTTTTCCTATCTCCACTACCTTTCACTTTTCTTCTTTCCTGGACTACTATCAGACACTCATCAGTTTGCCTTCTGGGTTTTTCTTCTTTTGGCAATATTCTTTGTTGCCATGTCCTGGATAATATTGAAAACTTTGATGCAAAGTTCTTCAGGCATTCTATCTATCATCTCCACTCCCTTAAATCTATTCCTTAACTCCACAGCATATTCATTGTGGATATTATTTATTTCATATCTGCTTTGTCTGATGATTTTCCCTCTTTTCTTCAGTCTAATTCTGAACTTTGCAATAAGATGATTATGATCTGAGCCGCAGTTAGCGCCTGATCTATTTTTGTTCCTGACTGTTGTCTCAGAGGCTATGCTATGACCAAATAATTCTACTAATCTCTCAAATTTTCTGTTATTCCAGATGTTTAACATCTTCTCAATATTGGACAACTTCACCCTCTTCAGCATCCATGGTTTGAGCATAGACATGGATCACTGTGATATTAAATGGCTTTCCCTGAATTCAGATTGAAATTATTCTATCATTTATTGGGTTGTAACCGAGCAATGATTTGTCCACCCTTTGATTGACTATGAGGGCTACTCCCTTTCTTCTACGGATTACTGACCACAGATCTGGTGGTTGTCTGATCTGACATATCCCATTCCAATCAATTTGAGTTCATGAATTCCCAAGACATCTATATATAATCTTGTTATCCCTTTTTTGACCATGTCAAGTTTGCCTTGGTTCATAATTCTAACATTCCAGGTTCCTTTCCCCTTCAGGCACATATGCAGCAGGGTGTCCTCTAGACCTTGGAACAGCAGGGGAGTTAATCAGCATGAAATGATTGATCCACAAAGGGTTATTCTCCTACAAAGGTATTATACATATTTTCTTT
Source organism: Discoglossus pictus (assembly GCA_027410445.1). NCBI lineage: Eukaryota > Metazoa > Chordata > Amphibia > Anura > Alytidae > Discoglossus > Discoglossus pictus. The sequence goes on from CM050164.1 coordinate 206,859,994, forward strand.
TTTTTTTATATACTTGTTTACCAATTTTCCATTTATAACAAACATTTCTTGACCCTCTTCTGAATATTGTAACAACAGATATTGACACCTTATCAACAGAAAATAATAATAATAGATAATGTCTGTATTGTGTAAGTATAAAGCTAATTCAAAAGTTTTCTGGTTCATCAGGTCTTAGTAGATCACACTGCATGACACATCATCTGGAGATTGCTGCTACCGCCAATCTAATGACTTGACCTCCTTCCTTCTATCCTGTAGAAATGAGTGGGATGTGTTACAAAAGAGAAAGCTATAGAAAATAATTACAGCCAAACTAAGTGACAGTTGTAATGTTATTTAAATTGACTGTGTTTTAAATGACCACTCGTCATTTTTTCTATACAGTCTTTTGAATAACAAAACCTGATAATTGGAAAAATGTTTTTAGAAAATTATAAAAAAGTTAAAAAAACTTTGTGTAAAAATATTCTTTACAGCAGGCTTCAATGATTTTTGCTCAGGTTGAGTCTTACAGTCTCTATGTGGTGTGTCCTTGTAACCTAATGAGCATTCCATTAGACCTAATGGGAGCACTGGCAATTGTAAATGCCGGTTTCCCATTGTGTAGATAGAAACTTTGGGCCTCATTTAATTCCAAAATTGCAACAGTTACAGATCGATTTAATTGAACAAGCCTACAATTTAAGGGCTTAAAGCCCAAATCATAAACCATAAACCCATAAGTAGCATTTCAGGGCATGATCATGGTCAGTTAGGCAAGCCGGTAAATTACAATTTAGAGAGAGACAATCATAAATGAGACCATCATCATGACATCAGGAAAACATGTGTTTTAAATGTTAATCAATTATCTTTCAGAAGTCCGATATGTGATCGGGCTCACAATCAAGCAATGTACAAATCAATAAAAATTAATGTTCAAACTCTTGTCCATGTGGGTGGCCTGATATCTATTAACTCCTTGATTCCCAAGAATTGCAATTAAATCTCAATTTGCTATTTTAGTAATTGTAACATTAGTGGGCTTGAAAGATCAAAGGTGGAGATAGGACGGAGTTAACATTTTCACAACCACAGGAATTTTGAGCCTGTAACCAGCAAATCGATTGGAGGTAGCTAGAAGAGGCCAATTAAATATCAGTAACTTTTACGGGCTCCGTTACAGGCTCCAGTAATTACAATTTCCTCAATTAAATAGTGGCCTTTGTATTTATTCAAAGTCGCCTGCCACCACAGGAAGTAGGTCACTAGGGTCCTAACTAAGGCCCCTATGGCAATCTTGCAGTGTTATTTACGTTTACCGTAAAATCGTCTGCGGGATATATTTTCCCTATGTTACACATATCTTAATCTTTTCACTCGCAATATTACTGTACTCAGCCCACATCCATAAACCATGTTTTCATCAGCAGAAGTGAAGGGGCTGGATTACTGCACCCATGCAAAATTCTATCAATCAACTAAATATTATGGATAATTCAATCGCACTATAGCCAAGAGCCAATGGAAAATGGCAAACAGACTAGTGATTGATAGGCATACTATATATATTTACGAGCCTCACGCCCCATCGCTGACTGTGTTGTAGATTTTTACAAATTAGCCACAGAGTGCAAGACAAGTGACAGATTGGAGTGCAGGTTTCGATGTTTTTTCTTATTATAGGTAATTAGGGTCCTATGTAAATCAGGTGCTCTAAGTTATGGCACTGCCATAAATTGCTACAGATTTTTTTTTCCTACCTTAGACGTTGATTTAAAACATTCATGCCCTTAAATGACGTCACTCAGCCAACATCCATAAACCATACATTCCGCTGTAGCTGTGAAGGGGCTGCACCTGCCAAAACCATTGGCGCACTCGCCATTATCACCGGTAAAGGTTGTGAAGCAGCCTCAGTAACCAATGGGAACCGCAAAAAGGATAATTAACTTCCAGAAACAGCATTTAAAAGCCTTGTCCAAAGGCTTACAAATTGACTGTGTTGAAACTGAGCAAGTCATCACGCAGGAGCTTATTGGTGTTTTTCCTATTGTTTGCATTATATTAAGGTAATATTGTATCCCACTTAAATTCCTTAAAACATAATACTTATAACACATAGAGTAACAATACATGTATATATACAGATATAGTTGTCGTATTTGCGAGTGTTGGTCACTAGTGATGTCGCGAACCTAAAATTTTCGGTTCGCGAACCGCGAACGCGAACTTCCGCAAATGTTCGCTAACCGGCGAACATCGGCGAACCGCCATAGACTTCAACGGGCAGGCGAATTTTAAAACCCACAGGGACTCTTTCTGGCCACAATAGTGATGGGAAAGTTGTTTCAAGGGGTCTAACAACTGGACTGTGGCATGCCGGAGGGGGATCCATGGCAAAACTCCCACGGAAAATTACATAGTTGATACAGAGTCTGGTTTTAAGCCATAAAGGGCATAAATTACCTAACATTCCTAAATTGTTTGGAATAACGTGCTTTAAAACATCAGGTATGATGTTGTATCGATCAGGTAGTGTAAGGGTTACACCTTACATGACTGGGGGTCTATAGGTGACATTAGTACTGACCTTTATCTGACTGGGTGTCTAAAGAGTGACATTAGTACTGACCTTTATATGACTGGGGGTCTATAGGTGACATTAGTACTGACCTTTATCTGACTGGGTGTCTATAGAGGGACATTAGTAATGACCTTTATATGACTGGGGGTCTATAGAGGGACATTAGTACTGACCTTTATCTTACTGGGTGTCTATAGAGGGACATTAGTAATGACCTTTATCTGACTGGGTGTCTATAGAGGGACATTAGTACTGACCTTTAGCTGACTGGGTGTCTATAGAGGGACATTAGTAATGACCTTTATCTGACTGGGGGTCTATAGAGGGACATTAGTACTGACCTTTATCTGACTGGGTGTCTATAGAGGGACATTAGTAATGACCTTTATCTGACTGGGTGTCTATAGAGGGACATTAGTACTGACCTTTAGCTGACTGGGTGTCTATAGAGGGACATTAGTAATGACCTTTATCTGACTGGGTGTCTATAGAGTGACATTAGTACTGACCTTTATATGACTGGGGGTCTATAGGTGACATTAGTACTGACCTTTATCTGACTGGGTGTCTATAGAGGGACATTAGTAATGACCTTTATCTGACTGGGGGTCTATAGAGGGACATTAGTACTGACCTTTATCTGTCTGGGGGTCTATAGGTGATATTAGTCCTGACCTCCTGCTGCAGTATTATTACTCCCAGTACTCCCAGGCTTGCTACTATTAGATATAATAACCTCAGTTTCGTTTCCTTATTTGTTGGTAACATCAAAATATGATTATTAAATATTTCATATTTGTTTGTTTTTTTCTCCCAAAGTGAACCCCTTTGTGTGTGTCCCACAGATGTGGCGTTTCCGCTCTGCTTGGGGTCAACCCTGCAGAGATGCCAGTAAGAGTCAAACTGGCAAATCAGAATTTTAAACAGTCCCAGGATGATAAAGACAGCATTGACGGATTATTCCAAGAGGACTACAGAGGAAGTGTCCTGCTAAATCAATGGATGGCTTTCCTGCAATTATGGCATGGCCATGAGCTGGCAAGCTGGTTGGAGGAACTGGTAGAGAAAGAGATGGACTTGGAGGAACAGTATCTTGCCAGGGTAGAGTCCTTTGGTGGCCGGAGAGAGGATCTCTATTTTCATTTGGATCTACAATATGGGGTTGAGGAGATTCTGAATGGTGATCCGGAATGTGGCATGGGAACTGCAAGGAGGCATAATAACTTGTTTGTTGAACGCTGCCGTGGTCTGGGACTGGAACCATGGTTCCCAGAGGCTCCTTTGCTGGAACCCCTGATTCAGCAAGAGCTGCAACTGGAGGCTGAGTATGTTCAATTGTGGGATGCGATACCCAAGAAGTATTTCTACAACTCAGACGGTATGTACCAGAGGGAGTATGTTCACTGGAACTGCGGAGAGGCTTTTATAGACGGTAAACAAAGTGAGGAGTGGGAAGGGGTAAACACTGTTCCTTTGCCAACTACTGGGAGGGAGAATGTTTGCCCCTAGAACATGCAGCGACTGTGTCAGGGCCTAGTCACCAGCCCAAAGAGCCAGAGACACAGTGGAATGTTCCCTGGGTGGGGTCAGATAATCCATGTCAGCCCCCTGATACCCCAAGAGATTTAATCCCAGAGGAAGTGGGAACTGCTCACAAGCTAGGGCCAGATAAGTTAAGTCTGCCCTCAGAAGTTCTAGGCAAAGTGTGTTGGCCAGAACTGTTAATGGAGCCAGAGGCTCGGGATGATTATGTGATGGACGGTGGGAAGGGAGCCTTAGAGGCCAGGCTGGGTGGGAATGATGAGATTCCCCAGCCTGCATCAGATAACCACTGTCTGTACCCTGACACCCCAGGGGAGTTGTTTCCAGAGGTGCCAGTGAAGCACAGAGCCCAGGAGGGTTGTTTAAGAGACTGTGGGGAGGGAAAGGAATTGGTTTCTGGCTACAGGGAATCTGACCTCACACAGCAAGAGAGTGCCAGGGGCACAAAGAGCCAGGCCGGGGCAGCAAGCATGCCAGCCTTGACAAAAGCATTATGGGTGCAGAGTGGCACCATGATAGAGGGTGTCAAAAGTGGGGAGATAACCAGTGTCCAGGAGCCCACTGGAACAGACACCACTCCAAAGACCCAGTTCAACATAAAGGACTGGGATAAAGTTGCTCAACCCCAGGCAATGGAGGAGTCTGGCACTTCAGCTGGATGGGAGCAGCATGGCCCCCCAGCCAAGTCAGAGGAGTGTAAGCACAGCTTGGGTGGGAGCAGCGTAGCTCCCCAAGCTGCAACGGAAACAGCTGGACCAGAGGAAGAAAGCCAAGAGGATCTGTCCCTTTGTAGTCCCATAGGCCCAGAGACTGTTTTAGAGATCCCAGCCCAGCTGTGGGGACTGGCTGGGGGGAACAGAGTTGCTATGGGACAGAAACTGTGGCCCACCTGTTGTACTCTGGGATCCCAGACTATTGGGGGAGGGCCCTGGACTATTTGGGTGGGGGTGCATGGGAAGAGCAATTTGCTCTATACAGTGGGAGCAAGGCCAAGGGCTGGGGGAGGTTTTTACTCTGCACCTTGGGACAGACAAGAAATGGCTGTCTAAGGTAGCTGGAGAAAATGGACGTTTACTAAGATGGAGCCTGGCACTACAGACATTCAATTTCCAAATACAGCATTGTAGGGGTAAACTCCATCAAAATGCAGATGGATTATCACGCCAACTGGAGCTATGAGTATCAGCGTAGCTGAGAAAATCATGGACCCTTGATGTTCTCAGGCTACACTTGGGGGGGGGGGGGCATTTGTCATAACTCAAGTTGGCCACTAGTTGGGCCTACAAGGAGGGACTGTTATATACCTATCGCCGCCATCTGTATATTGTGTTATGGGTGATTATATGTTAGTATTATGTTGTATATAGTACTATGGAGGGATTGTATTTAGTTAACCATCCCCCAGTAGGTAAACACTGAGGCAGGAGTTGAGCCAAATGGGGTTATCCTAAACAAGATAAACCTCACAGGGTGTCGCCAGGACCTAAACAAAGAGATTTGCCAGACAGCCAGGCACCTAGATAACAAAGGGGGGCCTAGAAGCTCAACCAGGAAGTTTCCACTGGGACAGTCTGGGTCAGAATGAGCTTGGTGGCCACGCCTGGGGTTGGCCCATGGGAGGGGTCTGGTGGTTCCCATAGCCTACCTCTGTTACATTGGATAAAGGTAATTAGGTTACTCTGGAGGTTACCCTATTGGCAAGAGAAAGGGGAAAGGTTGATCCACTCACTCCACTGTGTGTGTGTGAAATGTTTTAAATATGTTGTTCCAAAATAAAACGTTGTTCATAATTTTTATCAAGATGTGGTGTGTAGATGTATTATTTACCCGGGGACATATGCTTGCAGTAAGATTCGTCAGACTTACTGTCAATATTGCTCAGTCTAAACCAAGGGCTGAGACATGATGTTCCTGTACTCAAAGCTACTCCAAGGTCCAGAGTAACCCAAATCCGGTCAGCAGACCCCAGCCAGAGAGTGGGTCGTGACAATGTGTTTTTTGCGCTTATTGCAAGGCTTTGTATGCTATGAGCAGCGTTGGCGCTCGTTGTGAGGCGCGCAGTGAATGGCTTTTATGTTTAATGTGATAATGTTTTTTTTGTGTATATGTATTTTTGTATGCTAATGAAATAATTACTAAATGAATATACTTTACCTATTTGTAAGTAATATATGCAGGAAGCATTGTGCTGAAGAGCTGACAATCTGTTTTCATGTTCCTGCAGCATACAATGTAGGTTTTCAGTGCTGTGGAGCTGCTGTGTAAGTGTCAGCAATGTGTGCAGTGTGTAGTGTAAATAGGCTGCGTGCGCGAGGGGAAGCCGTTAGGGTAGCTGGGTACTTCCGCATTGTGTAAATTAGTATTGTAAAATGGCGGGGAATGTGTATGTGGTACGCGGGTGTGGATGATTTAGCGTCCTTGTTAATAGTGTTTACCTCGTACGGCTTTTTAGGAAAATCCGTATGTGTTTTGCGTGTTTAGGGTCCTGTAGCCTCGTTTTCTTTTTTTCAAGGGCCATTTTTTCTCTCACTTAGGTGATTTTCGGGTGTCTAAACACATGAATTTGGACATGGAAATGGAGGTGTAACTTCACTTGCAGAGGTCCTCGGTGCCCGCCTTGCTGTGGGTAAGCTTTTTATGTGTTTGTTGTGTGTATTTATTGTGTTTTTAATGTTTTTAAGTGCGTGCGGTTCGGGCGTTAAGGTCGTATTTTTGTGAGCTCATAATGTTTTTTTTTCTAAGTCCCGTATTTTTGGATGGTAAGTCCGTAAATTTGATGGTGTAAGTCCCGCCTGCGGCTCATTGTAGCCGACGTGGGAGCCTTCGGCGCTCCTTGCCAGCAACTCTGGCCTTCGCTTCACAACTATATATGTGATATCTGTAACGTCTTCCCCAGTTGGCACTTGTAAATCGGCTAAGCGACAAAAAAAATGGCGTCCGGAAAAAATGAAAACGAGGCTACACGTCCCCAAAACGCGCAAAACATCGCCAGCCATGTACGACTTTTACCTAGGAACAGAAGAGGTACAAAATACACTATTATAAATAATGGAAACTGCTGGCGTAACACATACACAATCGCCGCCATTTTACAACACTAACTTGCAACTAATATCATTACAAATCTAAAATGGCGCGTTACACGACTATACAAGCGGTTTCCCCTCGTGCACTGCGCACATTGCTGACACTTACACCTCGGGTCACTAACAGTCCAAATGTACACTGTAAGCTGCAGGAAAATCAAAACTGATTGTTAGCTCTTCTGGTTATTGATCACTGGATATATTAATTACAAATAGGTAAAGTATTTTAGTAATTAATTAATTCATTATTATTTTAAAAAAAATGTATAAAAAAAATATGCTTAATAGCATATTTTACACTGCGGTTACTTTACATACATTAACGCTTCGCACTTCCTAATACATTTGTTCATTCACAATAGTTATTATCGTGCATTCATTTAATAAGTATTAATTAGTAATGGAAAATAAAAATGTAGACTTTACACTACACTAAAATGTTTTACTTTTTACTCTGCAGTTATATATCTGGATTACTGCTCATTGGCTGCCAGCGATAGCACTCTCAAAGCAGTTACAAATCTAAATCACTTTATTATGCTCTGAGACCTGAATACATTTTTTAATTTACACTGCACAATAAAAATTATATATTTAACACTGTACTTATATAAATGTCTTTGCGATGAGCGCCGAAGATTGATCGTTGCAAAGCACGAAACATGAAGGACACGAGGGAAGAGACTCACAATGAGCGCCGAAGGTCCTCAGAGTACAAAAAGCATCACATTGTGTGGCAAACAGCATTGCCTTGGCTTCAAACTTTATTGCCCCATCATTTGTGCCAGGCAAGTCGCTAGTGATATAATATAACATAATGCAATACAATATTATACAGTACACATGGGTGTTGGAACTGGGGGGGGGGGGGGGTAAGGGGTAACCGCCCCCCCAGATTTCTTATCGTATGTATGTATGCGTATAGAAGCTAACAGGAGGGAGAGAGGGGGAGGAAACACAGGGGAGAGGGAGAGGAAGACACAGGAGAGGGGAGAGGGGGAGGAAGACACAGTGGATAGGGGGAGGAAGACACAGGGCAGAGGGGGGAAGAGAAAAAGGGTAAGGGAGAGGTGAGGGGAAGAGACACATGGGAGGGGGGAGAGACACAGGAGAGATTGGGGGGTAGAGACACAGGGGAGAGATGGAAGAGACTAATGGGAGGGAGTGGTGAGGAGACACCGGGGAGAGAAAAGGGGGTAAAGACACAGAGGAGGGGGGAAGAAACACAGGGGAAGGGAGAGGGGGTAGAGACACAGGGGAGAGGGGGTAGAGACACAGGGGAGAAGGGGGAAGAGACACAGATGAGGGGGGAGAGACACAGGGGAGAGGGAAGGGGGGAAAGACACAGGGGAGGGGGGAAAGAAACACGGGAAGGGAGAGGGGGGGTAGAGACAGAGGGGAGGGGGGAGTGACACAGGGAAGAGGGAAGGGGGAAAAGACACAGGAGAGGGGGGAAAGAAACACTGGGGAAGGGAGAGGGGGTAGAGACACAGGCAAGGGTGGGAGAGACACAGGGGAGAGGGGGGGGAGAGAGACACATGGGAGGGAGTGGGGGGGAGACACAGGGGAGAGGGGGGGAGAGAGACACATGGGAGGGAGTGGGGGGGGGAGACACAGGGGAGGTCTTCTGCTTTATTATTATTATTATTATTACTATATAATGTGTAGATGTACCGGCTGGGCATGCTCTTGTGCATTATTATTATTATTATTATTATTATTATTACTATATAATGTGTAGATGTACTGGCTGGGCATGCTCTTGTGCATTATTATTATTATTATTATTATTATTATTATTATTACTACTATATAATGTGTAGATGTACTGGCTGGGCATGCTCTTGAGCATTATAATTATTATTGTTATTATTATTATTATTATTAGTATATAATGTGTAGATGTACCGGCTGGGCATGCTCTTTTACATTATTATTATTATTATTACTATATAATGTGTAGATGTACCGGCTGGGCATGCTCTTGCGTATTATTATTATTATTATTATTATTATTATTATTATTATTATTATTATTATTACTATATAATGTGTAGATGTACTGGCTGGGCATGCTCTTGTGCATTATTATTATTATTAGTAGTAGTATTTTACTAATAATAATAATAATAATAATAATAATGCACAAGAGCATGCCCAGCTGGTACATCTACACATTATATAATAATAATAATAATAATAATAATAATAATAATAATAATAATAATAATAATAATGCATGCCCAGCTGGTACACCTACACATGCCAAAGGCACTCATTGCGAGGCCTGGAAAGTAGGGGGGGGGGGAGCGCTCAAAACGAGGCCAGTACGTGACTGGCTTGACGGGGCTGCAATGAGCGCCAAAGACCGGAAACCTGAAAGCAGCGGGTTGGCAGACACCTGCTATGAGCGCTAAAATTCCTTCATTGCCGGGCTCTCTATGAGAGCCAAAGGTGATCATCGTGAGGCCCGGAAAAGTAGAGGGGGAGAGGCTTGCAATGAGCGCCAAAGGTGCTCATTTTGGGGCACGCAACCAGCATGAAAGGCGCTCATTGCGGGGCAAGAAAGTTGCGGGTTGGCCAAGGCCTGCAATGAGTTGCAAAGCCCTTAAAGTATAGGGAAGGAGAGGCTTGCAATGAGTGCTGCAATGTAGCAAACAGCATTGCCAGGCTTTAAATTGTATTGCCGTCAGTACCCATACCCCCCACACAGTCTCACACACTGCACAGCAATTTCAACTGAGCAAGTGTTATTATTATTATTAAATGTTATTTGTAATGCGCTAACATATTCCGTAGCGCAATACAGGGGTTAAAAAACAAGGAAAAATACACCATAAACTTCTAAAAATGGAGGACCCTGTTTTGAGCTTACAATCATTGCAGAAAGTGCTTTTTCCCAAAGCATCCTAGAAGACTGAAAACTCGCCACTTACAATCTAAATGGAGTGGAAGGGACAGAAACCAGGTAAAGATTAAACAGATAAGGAGTGACAAGGGTCAGAAGAGAAGTGAAAGTTAGAAAGGTTTTTCATTTAGAGGGAGAGAGAAGAAACAGAGGTGAAGGCTCTAGCATTTAGTTTGTTGTCTGCCCCTAGTGGTGAGATAATATATGCAAGTAGGAAAGTCTGGTGATTCCCATTCCACTATAAATTTAATCAGAAATGGTGTGGGAGGGTGAGGGGCAGGGAGGGAGGGCAGGACTCCCAGAATTCAGAGTAAGCAGTGAGGCCTACTGAGACCAGGATGCAGGTAACAATCGGGGCTAAAAGAAAAAAAAAAATACGGTATGAGGGACCGATAGAACAGGGAGGGAGAGAGAGAGAGAGAGCAGTTAAGAGAAAGGAAATGCCAAGACATGTGGGAAGGAGGAGATCTAGGCAAATTATGCAGGCCATAAAAGTGGGAAGGGGGAGGAAAGCCAGGCAAGATAAAATAAACATTTGTAAGAGTTTGAACTAATGTTAGAAATAATTCTATGTCATCAAATATAATAACAAGCATATAGTACAAATATTAATGAAAGATATTGGCTCCTGGGAAGACGCAGCTTTCAAGGGGCCTCATTCTATTATCGGCCGTAAAACGGCCGCAAAGCTGCGACTCCTTGCTGCCGTCTTACGGCCCCGTGTAGAGCTACCTTTACCTTGCAATTCAAATAGACGGCGCCACAAGGATATCCCCTTACGGCCGGCCGCATATCATGCAAACGGCCGGAGGCTTTTTTCCAGCGCCCGTAAATCTTGTTTTCCGGCCGCAAAGTCAGAAAACTGTGAATGCAAATATAAATTCGAGATGGCACTGTAAAGCTCCGTAAATGCTAGGCATCATTATGGGGGACATGAGGATTAATAGCAACACCCTCTCAAGCTTGCACATCAGCCCAAATCCGATATATTATTTACGGATTACTTTCCGTCCCGTAGTCCCGCGGGCTCGTCCTTGTTAAAACCCGTACGGGTTCGGAGATGGAGGGCCGCAAACAAAGCATTGTAGAAGCCAATATATATTCAATCCAGCACTGCAAAGCACTGTAAATGATGGGGAACATAATGGGGTGCATGAGAATTAATAGCAAAACATTCTCAAGCTTGCACATCGCCAAATTGTACTTTGATTTTAAAATCCGTACAAGTCCCACGGACTTCAATGATCAAGCCCCTAGCTCCTTATTCAAACCCGTGCGGGCTTGCATGACAGATGAAGTTAAATATTTTTATTTGCGGATTTGAGAGTAGGGGAATGTTGAGCTATTAATTCTAAAACCAAACATCACTTTCACTTCTAATAAAAGTACAGGATGGCTTTTCTATGCTACGACTTGTAAGTAAGCCCTTTACGACCCGTAGGTCTATGTTACCCATTTCAGGACTTGACGGAGGCTAACCCCCCAGCCTTTGCGGGTCTGAGGTGCTCCAAGCCCTCGGGACTTTGTCCACGGATATTTGACAAGAATTTAAAAATAAAAAAATTACGAATTTGAGTGTAGGGGAATGTTGTGCTATGAATGCTAACACCTACAATCACTTTATAGTCTCCTCAGAGTGCAGGATGGCTTTATTATGTGCTTATTTGTGTGCCTGCGGGACCTTTTTGGTGCAAGTAAGCTGCGGCTCGGTTTTAGCCTTGCAGAGAGGGTTCCCGTAGCAATTGAATAGCAACCGGGGCTTTCTTGCGGACAAAACTCTTGCGGACGTTTAAGATCAAAGGCTTTCCTCCGGCGCATACGGCCGGTCCTTGCGGCCCCGCATCTCCTACGGCCGTTAATAGAATGAGGCCCATGGTGTCCACATGAGATGCAGATGGAAGACAGCAGCAAAGTCAGTTTTCTTATATTATTATACTATGTGAATCCTCATTCTCACATTTTACAAATTGGTATTGATACAAGATCATACAGCGATCACATGATTAGACATGATCATTAAATGGACATCTAAGTATGCTGGGTTAATACATTTCTGCACTCCATAGGCAAAAAGCAGCATATATGTATACAGCACATCTCAGAAAACATTTTATTTTTATTAATATCTAAAAATCGCTCTAACGATTGTGTTGACACCCCCAGGGGATGTCTACACAACTTCCTGATCCCCACCCAAACAACATGCAGCATCTGGGGAGCAATATTAACCCACCATTTACCTGCTGTTGTTTGCTCAGCCAATAGTAAAGCAGTGTTGTCAGCCTCCCAGTCACTGCTGGGATATGATTCATCCCTGCTTCCTGTGCATGCTGTGTGGTGTTGCCATAGCAACTAGCATAGTGCTATGTCTCAAATCTTTCATCTAACCGGATTGGCCAGAACAAATTATCGAGAAGGTGTTAACCTTAAATTTAAACTGTCAGAAATTCCAATAGATTTTGCTAACTTCACTGTAAGTGTTTAAATGTTTATTTTGGTATTTTTTCATGCAAACATTTTTTTTCATATACTATTAATTCTCCTCTATCAGATGCATTCATAATCCAGGAAACTTACATATCCATTTAACTCACACATCATTCTCTCATTTCAGGATGCACTGAGTCAACATCACCTCCCCTAACCTAATATGTACCGTTAACTCCAGGGAAGGAGGAGAATATTAATGATGTTGGACCAGATTACACTGCCACCACACTGCTCAAACATATCAGGTCTTCATGCTTACTGTGTCTTGAGGAGTCTCCCCCTGGGCCCCCATCCAGGAGTAGTCAGAGGTCCCTAATGGATGAAATGAAGTTTCTGCAAGCTGAGGTCATCAACACCAACAACATCCTGAGGAGTGCACATAGGGAGAGGTGAAGGCACAACCTCCAAACTGAGTGTCATGAAAAAGAGACAAGGGGCTTAGTACACCCCTAATTCTCCTACTATAGGTTATAGAAGCAATCTGCAGGTTGTGACTTTACATTCATCTCAGCACCCAGCAGATCAGATCAGAACATCAGTCATGGAGAAACAGGAAAATCAGACCAGTAACACCCTTAGTGCAGACAGCAGACTGAAGCTTTGTTCTTGCTCCAGACACATTTTAACAATCCCCCCCAACACCCCCCCCCCCCCCCCCCAGTTCTATAGCCAACTCCCCCCCCCCCCCACCCTTTGTTTTTCCACTAACAATCATGGCAGAAACTGTATTTTTTCTATGGTTACAGGTAAGATAGCAATGTTACAGTGCATAGAACATGATATAGTAACTCTAGCATTAATTATTGTGGCCCCCACTACACTACACACTTTCCATTAGTCCATTTTTTCAAAACAGCCTTTTGACCAGGAGTTGACCTGGAGTTGACGCAAATACAAATGTTTTCAATGGTCAGTTGTTCCAATATGTGACTGTGATATGTGTATTTAATAAACTTCTGTTTTGTTATACTTTAAACTATGTTTCTGTATTCTTGTTTTCAATGAGTTGGGACATGAACATTATGCACATCCTGGGTTAAGCTGTAGGGGATGTGTATATTACTTTTATTTAGTAAGCATATGCATGTATGTAATAATGACATATGTGATACATTATATTTTAGAACAACATTTCTCCATGACTAGGTATTCATGCATATGATTATTGTACTACCAGGTTCAGGTTTCGATATGTATCCATTAAGGCAAATTGTTAACTCATTCCATGTTAAATCTGATGTTAATATCATCATTATGTAACACACAAAAAAAACATATTGGTGCACACAATACTAAATATATGCATGTATTTAGCCTTCCTTTTTTGTGATCTACTTGGCTACCCCCTGACATTAGTGGACTAATGTTAAATGTTCAAGCAGTGACAGTGTTAACCATGTATATAAAATATGAATAACAATTAATATTTAAAATGTTATGTTAACACACATATCTTATGCTAACAGACATACCTTATTCTATCTAAGAACACATTTTTCACAAAATATCTGGAGTAAAACAACATCAAACAAATATCAGGTCTGAAAATGCAATATTTATTAGTTGATAGCTCATTAGAATTTGTTCAGTATGACCTAGACCTATTAACACAAAAGCAACGTATTAATCAGGTAAAAAAACACAGATAAAACATATTTTTTTATACTATATATATATATATATATATATATATATATATATATATATATATATATATATATACAGTGGATATAAAAAGTCTACACACCCCTGTTAAAATGTCAGGTTTCTGTGCTGTAAAAAAATGAGACAAAGATAAATCCTTTCAGAATATTTTCCACTTTTAATTTGACCTATAAACTGTACATCTCAAATAAAAAGAAACTGAAATCTAATATAAAAAATACAAAAATAAAATAATATGGTTGCATAAGTATGCACACCCTTAAACTAAAACTTTGTTGAAGCACCTTTTGATTTTATTACAGCACTCAGTCTTTTTGGGTATGAGCATGGCACATTTTGACTTGGCAAGATTTGCCCACTCTTTTTTGCAAAAACACTCCAAATCTGTCAGATTGCGAGGGCATCTCCTGTGCACAGCCCTCTTCAGATCGCCCCACAGATTTTCGTTAGGATTCAGGTCTGGGCTCTGGCTGGGCCATTCCAAAACTTTAATCTTCTTCTGGTGAAGCCATTCCTTTGTTGATTTGGATGCATTCTTTGGGTTGTTGTCATGCTGAAAGATGAAGTTCCTCTTCATGTTCAGCTTTCTAGCAGATACCTTAAGGGTTTGTGCCAATATTGACTGGTATTTGGAACTGTTCATAATTCCCTCTATCTTAACTAACGCCTCAGTTCCAGCTGAAGGAAAACAGCCCCAAAGCATGACGCTGCCACCACCATGCTTTACTGTGGGTATGGTGTTCTTTTGGTGATGTGTAGTGTTGTTTTTGCGCTAAACATATCTTTTGGAATTATGGCCAAAAAGTTCAACCTTGGTTTCATCAGACCATAACACATTTTCCCACATGCTTTTGGGAGACTTCAGATGTGTTTTTGCAAAATGTAGCCTGGCTTGGATGTTTTTCTTCGTAAGAAAAGGCCTTCGTCTTGCCACTCTACGGGAGATTGTTGTCACATGTACCACACAGACAGTACTTGCCAGATATTCCTGCAGCTTCTTTAATGTTGCTGTAGGCCTCTTGGTAGCCTCCTTGTACTGGACAGTCACTCTGTGGCTGCTCTGGCCTCCACTTCCATCAACATTCTGATCTTTGCCCGGCTGTTGTCTTAACAATGCCTTACAGACCTCACATCCCTATCCGCAAAAACCAAGCTCAGTAACTGCGTCTGCTACTTTCATCCAAGCCTTCATCCAAGCCTTGCCCCTAGGGCTGGCTTTAACTTCCTTCCCCCCAAGTAATGTTATGGGTACCAGAATGGTCATGCATATGCTAATATGAAAAGTCATACTGCAAGATGCTGAAAGTAATTAAAGAGACACTACCTGATTAAATTGCAACACAAAAAACATGAAAATTGCCTGCCATAAAATCCCTTTCTCACTCATCACATCTACATTGAGAAAACAAATAGAGGCCACCAATTACACCACCACATGCCATATACAGTATCTAGTACCAGGGGAACATTTCAGATTTGGTTGTTCAGTCCCTCAGTCGTGTCCCACTCTCTGTGACCCTATGGACTGCAGCACACTTTTGTCTCTGTGCGTATCCACAAGGTTTGCATGGAAAACATACTGGAATAAGTAGCCAGTTCCTATTTCAGTGGAATGTGAATTGTCTGAACTCTCTGCTATGACCTGCTCACCTAGAGTGGCCCAACATGGTATAGCTCACAGCTTCACCACCAAAAGTTAGCAATCTAGAAGGGGACCAGGGGAACATACACCACACTAATCTACTCCAACACATCAGGAAGAGCCACAAATATCCATGGAGGCTGTGCAGATGCATGTGGAGCAACAGCAGTCTAACCTCTATCAGGGATATTCTCAGCTATGCCCATCCTGGAAAGTCCTATGCCATTGCTGGTAGCCATGTGCCAAGATGTATACATATTCTCATCTGGTGACTTCCCATTAAGAGTTTTGCTGTTATTCAACTGACATTTTCACCTGTCATATTGTTATCAGGCCTTCAGGGGAATGTTGATACTTCAAAGTATTACACATTGGACTTTGCATGTGTATTAACCCTTTATTATTATATACTATATGTATATATACATCTTATGATATTTGTTTTATTATTATGATGATTATAATTATTATTATATATATTAACCTATTGCATAGTAACTAGTGCTCATTAGTTTACTGATATAGCAATGTGACACAAATGTGATGTATGTGGATGTCCCAAAACCCCAACCATTGAAAACACACTGACATAATGAGAATGGTATAACAAAGCTTTATTTCATACACAGAGGATAGTCAGAAATGTACAATTCTGTGCATTAATATCATTGGTGTGGATCCTGGTAAGATACTCAGTCTTTGGTGGAGTTGGATAGTGGGGTCAAATCTCAGCAGTGTGGCTGGTGGTCCTTCTGGTAACCACACTAGCCAGATGATATCCTCCTCCGAACCAGGGCCCTTAGGTCCTCTTCTTTTTTCCTCCCCCAGTGCCGGTTCCTGCTGGGTGGGGTCTTGCTCCTCCACTTCCTGCTCCGATGGAGCCAACGCCCCCACCTCTGGCTCACCACTGGACCCAGACCTCTTTGACCTCTTTGAGAATAGAAAGGTATATGTTATTAGTATGATGAATCATACATTGTTTTGTGTTCATTCCTAACTAGCTGACATCTAGGCTTGAACCTGGATGATTCTACTAATTGCAACTCAGATTAGCTATCATTTCCTAGATATGATCTATTCTTTGGTTCTTGGTCCTGATTGTTCATGCTCCTAACGCTTTCTTGATTACGGCTGCAGTCTGTAACTGCATAGGCTGCAGTGGGCACACCAATACATGTATTCTCTATTGGTTGATTACTGTTGTTGTGCCCAGGAATAACAGTGATTTGTCAGCTTCAAGGATTTAACGACGCATCCATCTATCCCTTGTTAATTCCATGGAGCTGACATGTCAGTGTCCTTGTTGGTCATCATGTACATGTTTGATGTGTGCGACGTACATGTGGCGGCATGTTGGTATATGTGATATTCACCTGACGTGGAGGCTGGGACCTGCTGGGCCACCAGTCCTGACACCCCAGCGCCGGATACCTTGTTTAGAAGGTCCTTGGTCACCCTCTCCCACTCACTATATCGCATAGTCACATTCTTTCTCTCCTCGGCCATCATTCTCCTCACCTCGGCCCTAATGTCATCAAAACGGTGCTTGACGGACCTCACTTCCTTTGCTCTGTACCTACTGCTAATGCTGTTACAGCTGTTTAATAAAAATCATTGGAGAAGAGAAAAAAATGGATAGATATGTCCAGTTTAGTAAGGTTTACAATTTACCATTCCAATAAACATCATCCATCTTTTCTTACACATCTCTCTGTGAGTAGCTTTGATCTATCAACCACCTGGATTACCCTCTCAATTTCTTGATGATTTTGCTGCCTGGCTCCCTCATTTTCTTTCCCCTATCGTACCTTCACTTGTTCTTAGCAATTTCAACATTGCCACTGACACAACCATCCCCCTTGCAGATTCAACATTACTTTCAATTACCTTTTACATTGGCCACTCACACTGAGATGGTCACTCCCTTGACATCATGTTTATCAATTTCTGTACAATCTCCAACCGTGTCATCTCCCCACTCTCACTATCTGACCACCACCTCCTAACCTACAATCTCACCACACCTTCCACTCACTGCCCTTCTTTAATCCATGCCACCAGACAATACAGAAACCTCCAAACTCTTGACACACCACTTTCCAATGTACTACAACTGCCACCTCAACACCCTCATCTGCCCTGACATTGCCACATCACAGTACGACATGACTCTAACTTACACCCTTGACACTCTTTCCCCCCAAACCACAGGCAGACACCCTCACTCTTATCCATAACCATGGCACACTACACAAACACACTACAAAGCAGAGGTGCTCTCACACTGCTCAACAACTATTTTGTGCTGTTACTTCTCTGCACTCAATGATGCCAAACAGCACTACTTCTCATTGGTAATATCAAATCTGTCCTCCAACCCCAAAGGTTGGTTTGCTACATATAACACTCTTCTACGTCCGTGCCCACACCCTGTCTATTAGTGTATCACAACTGAAGACTTAGTTAGCCTATTCTAATTAACTTCTCCCTAAACACTACAAGTTTCCATCATCTTTACAACATGCCACAATTACACACATTCAATGGGAACCCTTATCTGACTCTAACTATTGCCCTATCTCTCTACTGCCCCTGGCTTCTACACTGCTTGAGCGACTCATCTACAACTGCCTTACCATATTTATTTCCTCCAATTCCCTTCTTGATCCCTTCCAATCTGGCTTTACCAAGAGTCACTAATGACTTGTTCACTGCCAAGTCAAAGGGTCACTTTTCTCTTCTACTTCTCCTGGATCTCTCTGCTGCTTTTGATACCATTGATCACCTCCTTATTTTTTTAATTCTCCACTTTCTTGGCATACATGACACAACTCTCATTTGATTTACATCTAGAAAATTGAACATTTGGAGCATCATTCAATTGTGCTATTGTTAGTTACTGGAGACCGTAAGTGAGGCCGCAAGTTAATTTGCTATTCATTTGGCGTCTTTTTGCGGGCTCCGAACGGGTTATGGGTTACGGCCTTGAAAACTTTGTGATCGTTAAACCCGGAACTCACAGCCTCCCGAAGCCTTTGATCTTTCACGGCCCCAAACATCGCTGAAGACCACACCCGCAGTCAAGCCCACAAACGTCAAATGGCACCCCAAAGCTTTCAGCTTCCAAATAGGACCTGCAAAGGGTTTACAGAGTAGTTTTGAACACTACAAATCACAATAAAAATACACAAATGGACTTACATGGATTAAATATGGGGAAAATACCTATTAGCCCAAGATAATATAATCACATCATACCTAAATTCATTAGACCTTCCCTCAATTTCTCATCCTGACCTACAAAATGTAAATAAAGAAATTTCTTACGAAGAAATTCAAGACGTAATTAAGGAATTAAAATCTGGAAAATCACCTGGTCCAGATGGACTTACTAATTTATGCTATAAAAAATTCTCAGATATTCTCATTCCTTTTTTATGTAATTTATTTAACTAAATTCTTAAAGGCAAGACAATACCTCCAAAATTAAATTACGCAGATTTGACACTCTTTATCAAAGATGGGAGAGATCCTCTGGAGACCAAAAACGATCAGCCAATTTTGCTTCTAAATGGAGATATCAAATTACTATCTAAAATCTTTGCTAAAAGAATGTCGAACTTCTTACCAGGTTTGATACATAAAGACCAATATGGTTTTATTCCCTATAGACAAACAGGGGACAATATTAGAAGAACTCTAAATATTATACATCTTTCAACATCATCTAATACCCTTATAGGCCTTCTTGCATTAGATATAGAAAAAGCATTTGATACACTTGAATGGCCTTATTTGCCACCTTGACTAAATTTGGATTTAAAGGACAATTTATAAACATGCTTCATACATATTATAATTCCCCTAAAGCAAATGTAAAACTCCCTGGATCCCAAAGAGCATTCATAAACATACGAAGAGACACCAGACAAGGTTGCCCTTTATCCTCTTTTTGCCTTAGCAATTGAACCACTAGCATAAGCCATTAGAGCCAATGCAACAATTAAAGGCTTTAAAGTAGGACATCAACACATCAAAAGTTCTCTATTTGCTGATGACCTTTTATGTACTTTAGCAAATCCTGGGACTTCAATGGAGGCATTAATATCTACAATTGAACAATATAGTGCCCTATCTGGACTACGACTGAATCATGACAAAACAGAAACTCTCAGCTTAGGTCTTTCCACAAACACTCTAAACCATATCAAATAGAAATATAACTTCATATGGCCTACTACACATATAAAATATTTAGGTATTAATTTAACTAACAAAATATCTGATCTTTATAAAGCAAACTACCCTCCCCTATACAACATTTTAAACTCAGACTTAGACACATGGTCGAAATCAAAGGACGTATAACCTCTATTAAAATGAATATTTGCTTTATTTATTTAGAACCTTGCCAATTCAAATAAACAATAAAGAACTAATATGATTTCAAAATAAAGTATTTCAATTTATCTGGAGAAATAGACCTCCCAGAATAGCAAAAAGGTCATGTTTAAACATAAATCAAAAAGAGGTTTATCATGCCCCAATTGTTATAATTATTTTAAAGCAGCACAACTAGCACTCATTCCCCCAGCTCATTACACTCAACACCAACGTAACAGGATATTTATAGACAATATCCAAATGACCCCTCTATCTTGGGATACCATTTTATGGTTCCCTTATCCAATTCCACACCAATCCAATTCCCTGAACCCTGTGATTAATCTTACTCTAAAAACATGGAAATGGGACAAATATAAATATCAATTAGCTTTACCTTTTTCTCCCCTCACTTCACTTTTTTCATCCTCTACAAAACAATCTACTTTCTCAGTAGAAACAAAAACTTTCTGGACTTCACTTAAACTAGATAAGGTGTGAACATGGTTTTTGAATGACAACATTATTCATTCAGAACAATAAAGAACAAACAACATTTTATATTCCAAAAAAAGAACTATTGAACTATACTAAATTCAGACATTGGATATATACAATGTATAATAAATACAGAGCACCCAAAGCTTCATGGCTATCAAGAATCTGTAAATTCCTACCCTTATCTAAAGGAATTATAGGTTCCCTATATAACATTTTTAATAGCTCATCTGACAATCAAAAGCCTTCCTTCGTTTTGAAATGGGAATTTGACCTAAACCAAACATGGAGTAATAATAAATGGACTGAAGGTTATTTAAACCTTTCCAAAGGCTCATTTAGCTATAGCTTACTTGAGACTTTCCATAACAATCTTACATAGGGCATATTAAACTCCATTTGAAAATATATAACTTTTATTCAAAAGGCAATGACAAATTCTATAGAGGTTGTCAAAATCAAGGTGATTTTATACATGCATGGTGGCAATGTCCCATAATCCAAGAAATATGGTCTAAAACTACTAAATTAATAACAAAATTGCATAGATAAATGCTTGTTAGGCACACACTATACTAATTTAACTATACAAAGTAATACATTAGCCCAATTAATTTTTAGCAACTAAAAACATTATAGCTAGATTCTGGAAAAATAGTTGTATTAGGTTCCAAGATATACAGCCTTATTAAATTGCGATTTGGACAATTGAAAAGGGCTCTATTTAAGCACATAGCATATTTATTTAGAGAAGTTTTTAGTTAGTGAAGACGACTTTGCTTTTGGATAGAAGTTAACTAACTAAAAACGTCTGTAAAAAAAATATGCTCTGTGCTTATATAGGGCCCCATTCAATTGGCCGAATCGCAATTTAAAAAGGCTGATAATCAATAAAATAAACTACATATTTATAAATAAGAGGATAACACACATATATTTTTTTCTAAATATTTGGGAACCTTGGATATATTCTCCAGAAAGTGTTTCTGAAATACATTAAAATGAATTAACCTTTTGAAGCTTTGTACCCAATTATAAAAGAGACTGAGGTTGAAAGAGATTCTTGGACAAACATTAACCTATTTTGCAATACCAGAGCCCCCCCCCCCCCCCATTTTGTTTATTATTTAAACATCTATTTATATTATATTATCTTTTTTCTTTTTCTTTAGATCCCCTGATCTGGTTGCTTCTTTAAGTCATCAGATTTGAACAAATAAAACTGTATCAACGTGTTTCTTTAAACTTATGGCTATCAACGAATAAATAAATATATTGTCTTATAAAAATACATTATCTTTAGATACTCTAAAACATCCTTAATTTAAAATCATTACAACTTAAATGTTACAAAAAATTTAAACAAATAACTAAACCATACTATAATATATGATATATCAATCATATTATGTTTAAGGGTATACATTTTCACAGAAAAAAAATCAAAAACATTATTTAAGGATTGTATCTAATCACTAAATTACAACTTAATTCACAAAATTGTATTAATTCATCTATCCCACCCCCACTCCTTTTTTTTTCCTCTCTTCAATTTTCTTTCGTTCTTTATCACACCATTTCATAAATGTGTTTATAAAATGTTATGCATTGATTTTTTTCATTAAATTGCAACACAAATACACGGAAATGGCTGACATATTAACCCTTTCTCACTTATAGAGGCTCTAATGTGGTCCCTAAAAATACAAAGGTAGGGGACAGAGCTCTAGTGGCACAGGGACAGGGGGATATAGGGGCATGTCCTTTATTTGGGTGAACAGCTTTAGGGGGGGGGGGGCAGAACCACACAACCAAGCAGATGATGTACTGGGGGAAGCTGATGAACAACCGGGTTACCTGGAAGTGCTGGCACCGGCACAACAACAGCCACAGGAAGGTAAGCAGGACCAGAACCCTGTAAGGAGGGTCCAGGCACCCAAAGTATACAGGGAGATAGTCACATTAGAGGAGTTAACTGATGGGAAAGTGTATGAGCGTTTTAGGCTAACCATGCCAGTCTTGAGGAGCTCTATGTGGTCCTGAGGGAAGACCTTGAGTCTTCCTCATGGACCAATAGAGCATCCCAGGGATGACAGGGATGTTAGCCACAATATACTTCCTTGCATCTGGTAGTTTCAAGAACACTGTTAGTATAGTAGGAGGAATGTCTCAGGCAAGCTTTCCAAGGTGTCTGAGCACTTTCCTCCATGCTGTTGTTCTGAAAACTACCAGATACATCAGTTTCCCCATCACTGTGGAAGAGACCTTGAAGCTGAAATCATATTTTTATCGAATAGGAGGAGTCCCTAATGTGCTTGCTGCTATTGATTGCAACCATGTAGCATTGATACCTCCTAAAGATAAGGAAGGACTGTTCAGAAATTGCAAACACTATCATTCTATCATGTTGTTTGTGATGCAAATGTGCGCATACAAAGTGTGTTTGCAGGCTTCCCTGGAAGTACTCACAATGCCCATATCCTGTGTCAAGTCAATCCTTCGCCTATCTCTACCTCCAGTCTGGTCAATATCCATCTGGGTGGCTATTGGGTGAGTAACCATAAGTAATCACAGCCAAGCATATCTAACCAAGGGGTAATAGCCTAACATATAAATCATGTTCCACTGTATTGCTCTGATGTTCGCATGTGACTAAGGGCATAACACTGCCTGAGCCATAGCATCATTGCTTGTTGCTGTGCATAACCCTGTGTGATCTGGTCATAGGAGTATCAAGTTCACACCCCATATCCATAAACTAACATCACATGAATCATTATGTATACATTCATACGCTTTAACAAACATCACCATATCACATTAGTATCTACATCTCCCATTTTGTTTAGTTCAGGTGATGCAGGATATGGGTGTTTGCTGTGGTTGTTGACCCGTGTGAACAAACCACACACACAGGCGGAGGAGAGGTACAATGCGGCCCATGCCACATGCCGGAATGTAATTGAATGCACTTTTGGTGTGCTTAAGATGCTCTTCAGATGCTTACACTCCACTGGAAGGTCGCTATAGTATACCCCAGATAAGGTTTGTCAGATCATCATGGCCTGCTGCACAATATAGCAGTACAGGCCAACTGTCTGGGGGACATTGATGAGACTCAGCTCCTTTAGGAGGAAGAGCCTCTACCTCCCCCTGTTGTGGATAATGTTCAGGTGTCATAACAATGTGCCCGCATCATTCATGAGTACTTTACATGTAAGTACAAAACAAATAACAACCAACTATAATGTACCTTGATTATGCCGAACTAACTAAAAAAGATTTTCTCCTTCCCTATTGTCATACAGAGTAACAAAAAGTCCACAGTAGAGGAGAGCTTCCTGACATGATGTATGTCTCATGATGCGTTATTGTTTAACACTGGATCAACTACAACCTGCTATGATTTCCGTTAATGGTAAATATGCACACATTCTCATACACATCATATGTACTGATATCTGCAAACCTCCAAAAACTACGCTAAATGGATAATATTGTATATTCGACAATGTCAATGTATATAGCCCCCCCAATTGCATTAGAAAACACCCTCACAGTACAGAACAGTAATATTCACATTGTCTGTTCATGCTAATCCACATCCAATACAGGTCAATGCAATTAATAGCATTCTGGGAATATCAACATACTATCATATCTGAAATGATAATCAATGTTCAGCCACGAACAGCCACGGTCAGATAACAGAAAAGGTCCCAAAGATGTGCTCACTTAGTAAAGTAGAAATCAATGTTGAAATCAATATGATTACAGTGGATTATGTGTGACTCTAATAATCTCATCATATTGCCATTACAGAAAAACAACCTTTCCAGCCACAGAACATCAGCTACATCAACGTCATTAATGGAAGCCTACCTTTCTTTTAACAAAGACATCCCATACATTTTGCAGAAGCCATAATCAAACCCTGCAGATGTGTCCTGTGGAAACAGATCTCCTTGTGAATATCCTCTTGACCACATCCAAGGTAAAACACCACATGTGGATCTCCAAAGATGCATCAATGTATAATAGTTCTACTAATCCAACATCATGAGTAATTCGAGTTAGCCATCATCATCATCTGCCAGATGAGTAGCTTGTTTACGATCTCACTAAATAACATGTGAACATATGTGCCAACATACCTGCACCTGTTGATAGCTACTCATATAGCATGTGTAATGTTCATCATAATATGTTTATTGTGTTTTTCTTCCAGATTACGGTCAGAACAAGACATGAAGATAAGCATCCATATATGATGACATTCTAATGTCATCATATATGAGCATGTCTCAGAGTCATCCAGTTGTTGCATCCAGTGTGATGTTTGATTTCCATTACTGATTAGCTTCACATAGAGTAAAGTTAAACACAGTGCTCTATCATTTAAATTACAGTATTTTCTAGCCAATCAATGAGTTCCTGCGCTTTTTTTGTCACACAGATCAATACTGTTGTTTCTATTATGGTAAGGCAGTTATCTTCACAGGGAAGCTGGTCAGCAGTGTAGGAGTTAACTACAAGCCACTTCCTCTCATTTGCTCTCTTTAAAAGGCCACACTTCACAGGCTTGCTTTCAGCCTCTGTGGAAGCGTTTACATGCGAAACGTGCACGTCAGGCACTAGATGACGCCATCTGATGACATCACACGCTGGTATGCTGTGAACTTGGTGGTAGAAACCGCTCACTTTTTGCTTCTGGAAGATATGAGAGCACCTAGGGAAAGCATAGTGTAGTCCATTACCCTTTAGAGGATAAATAGTGGGTCCTACTAGTGCAGCATTGCTGAGAGAACAGGGCACTACCGCTATATGAATACAGGGACATACATATTATATATGTGCTCATCAATATCTGACTAACTAATAGACAATATTGAACTCCTCAGTGATAGTAGGAGTCTTTCTGCTTGAAAGACAGACCCATGGTGATAACAACCATATATGAATAGTCAGATAACATTTATGCAAGGCATTGCCTAGCACTTTCTAGGTTACTATTGTACAGTTTATAGTGCAACTTTGGGAAATGTTTCAGCTACCAACTGTAGATTATATTTGTACATATATTTTTTAATTGTCGTTTTTTATATTTTGTGTGTTTTTTTATTATGATACAATAAAAGTGAAGTTTTATGCAAAATCCCATCCCATATGCCTATAAATTGAATCTGCCTCCCCCCCCCCCCCATTTTCTTTGTCCTCCTAATAGGGAGGTTGTGCGTTAAAGGTGTCCTTTGTTTCTTCTCTTTTTTGCTCAATAGTTCTCTACACTACAATTCAGATCGGTGGGTAACTAGTCAGGTTTTGGAATATATTAATACAAGGATATACCTAATTAGCCAGGACTACCCTGAATTTTCTCATAAATACTGACATTAAGCCTTTTATCCATTTTGAACAATTATATAAAGCTATTTATGGTAGCTTTCTCATATGATTTTTGTGATAACACAAGCTATATTTTGGTCAGTATATACAAGATATTCTATCTTAAATTATCATCAGAGTATGGCAAAAGTGAATTTAGATCAAGATTTTCAGATGAGACAAAATAAATGAGTCGAAGAAGTAGAAAGGGCTTTTAGGGATTTTGGCTTCCAATCAGACAGTGAGGATTGGTCTGAAGAAATTGGAATTCTTACTAAGGAAACATATAGCTTCATTTTGGAACAAGACAACTTATGATAGGTATTTGACAAACCACCTAAAAATTAGAGGTTTAAGGTTAAAAGTATTTCCCTTGTTCTCTTTGCACCTAGAATCTTACAAGGAAAGATGAGAATAGGCTATAACTTCATGTTCTGAAACTCTTTTAGCTATATTATCAGATTATGATTCTGACATCAGTCTAGAACTTGATAAAGAAATTACTGAACTAAATACAAAAAAAACATTTTTTTACTGTGACACCAAGGATTTTGAAAGTGCCAAAATCTTTGAGTGGTCCCATAAGAATAATAGGAGACAAAACTATAAAACCAGACAGGAATTAAGCTCTAGACAATTGGTCTCCTCTACAGATTTAAACTCTTCAATTACTGATGATACCAGAGATACAACAGAATGTACATCTGCAAATCAATCAATGGATTTCTTAGGTTCCAGACAATGCACCTCACACAATCGATGAGGCGCACATAGATTTTAGCCACCCATGGAATCTAAGAGACCGTCAAAGATGGGGCTACAGGCGGGGTGAACAATCAAGGAGAAATCAGGGTTGGTCCAGAAGGATGAGGTGGTAAAACAAAGGGATTCACATATTATTAACCTCTCTGTAAGAGAACTAACGGAAGATCAAATTTCAGTTCTATCCTCTCCATCTGATAATTTTGATTTCTTTACTGTAGCAAAATATGTACAACTTTTTGTAAGAAAACTACTTCTCAGGAAATATTTCTCCAAAAACAAAGAGGGAGTTAAGAATAACCATATTTCTATCAGTTTAATAGATAATGAAAGCCATCTCAAGACTCTGGATGAGATAGAGGACCACTCAGAAATAGATACCATTCTGATTATGGATGTGGTAGAGTTTTCGGAGGACAATGATCCCCAAAGATTGTTCAGAGAGAATTAGCAAGCTAACTTGAAAATTAAATCTAGCTTTAATCCTTCATCCTACACTTGTCCAGCAGTTGATATATATACCAAATTAGTAGTACAAGGCTTGGAAAAGTTATGCCTACAAAAAATATCTAACAAATCTAGTAAGGAGCATAGAGCCATGAAATAAATTAGCACATGCAATGATGTTGTTCTGAAAGCCTCAGATAAAGGAGGCAATATTGTAATATGGCCTACTGAGAAATACCAATCCTTTGGATTGGTAGTGAAGATGATTTTGTAAAATGTATTGAGTCCCTTAATAAGAATGATCTAAACTTAAAATTGACTTATCAAATTGATTTACCACAAATTACATTTTTACATCTTACCATAAAGAAGGGAGGTAATGGAGAAATACAGACGGATTTATTCGGTAAACCTACTGGCCACACTACACTTCTCTAGCTCCCACCAGCTAAAAAGGCAATACCTGTAGGAGAATTTCTGCGGTTACATCAAAACTGCTCAGATATCTTAACCTTCAGAGATCGGTCAAAAGATCTTAGACAGACATTGACAGAAAGAGGATATAGTCACACCTCTTGTAAAAACCATTCTGATTAAAAAATGGATAGATATGTCCAGTTTAGTAAGGTTTACAATTTACCATTCCAATAAACATCATCCATCTTTTCTTACACATCTCTCTGTGAGTAGCTTTGATCTATCAACCACCTGGATTACCCTCTCAATTTCTTGATGATTTTGCTGCCTGGCTCCCTCATTTTCTTTCCCCTATCGTACCTTCACTTGTTCTTAGCAATTTCAACATTGCCACTGACACAACCATCCCCCTTGCAGATTCAACATTACTTTCAATTACCTTTTACATTGGCCACTCACACTGAGATGGTCACTCCCTTGACATCATGTTTATCAATTTCTGTACAATCTCCAACCGTGTCATCTCCCCACTCTCACTATCTGACCACCACCTCCTAACCTACAATCTCACCACACCTTCCACTCACTGCCCTTCTTTAATCCATGCCACCAGACAATACAGAAACCTCCAAACTCTTGACACACCACTTTCCAATGTACTACAACTGCCACCTCAACACCCTCATCTGCCCTGACATTGCCACATCACAGTACGACATGACTCTAACTTACACCCTTGACACTCTTTCCCCCCAAACCACAGGCAGACACCCTCACTCTTATCCATAACCATGGCACACTACACAAACACACTACAAAGCAGAGGTGCTCTCACACTGCTCAACAACTATTTTGTGCTGTTACTTCTCTGCACTCAATGATGCCAAACAGCACTACTTCTCATTGGTAATATCAAATCTGTCCTCCAACCCCAAAGGTTGGTTTGCTACATATAACACTCTTCTACGTCCGTGCCCACACCCTGTCTATTAGTGTATCACAACTGAAGACTTAGTTAGCCTATTCTAATTAACTTCTCCCTAAACACTACAAGTTTCCATCATCTTTACAACATGCCACAATTACACACATTCAATGGGAACCCTTATCTGACTCTAACTATTGCCCTATCTCTCTACTGCCCCTGGCTTCTACACTGCTTGAGCGACTCATCTACAACTGCCTTACCATATTTATTTCCTCCAATTCCCTTCTTGATCCCTTCCAATCTGGCTTTACCAAGAGTCACTAATGACTTGTTCACTGCCAAGTCAAAGGGTCACTTTTCTCTTCTACTTCTCCTGGATCTCTCTGCTGCTTTTGATACCATTGATCACCTCCTTATTTTTTTAATTCTCCACTTTCTTGGCATACATGACACAACTCTCATTTGATTTACATCTAGAAAATTGAACATTTGGAGCATCATTCAATTGTGCTATTGTTAGTTACTGGAGACCGTAAGTGAGGCCGCAAGTTAATTTGCTATTCATTTGGCGTCTTTTTGCGGGCTCCGAACGGGTTATGGGTTACGGCCTTGAAAACTTTGTGATCGTTAAACCCGGAACTCACAGCCTCCCGAAGCCTTTGATCTTTCACGGCCCCAAACATCGCTGAAGACCACACCCGCAGTCAAGCCCACAAACGTCAAATGGCACCCCAAAGCTTTCAGCTTCCAAATAGGACCTGCAAAGGGTTTACAGAGTAGTTTTGAACACTACAAATCACAATAAAAATACACAAATGGACTTACATGGATTAAATATGGGGAAAATACCTATTAGCCCAAGATAATATAATCACATCATACCTAAATTCATTAGACCTTCCCTCAATTTCTCATCCTGACCTACAAAATGTAAATAAAGAAATTTCTTACGAAGAAATTCAAGACGTAATTAAGGAATTAAAATCTGGAAAATCACCTGGTCCAGATGGACTTACTAATTTATGCTATAAAAAATTCTCAGATATTCTCATTCCTTTTTTATGTAATTTATTTAACTAAATTCTTAAAGGCAAGACAATACCTCCAAAATTAAATTACGCAGATTTGACACTCTTTATCAAAGATGGGAGAGATCCTCTGGAGACCAAAAACGATCAGCCAATTTTGCTTCTAAATGGAGATATCAAATTACTATCTAAAATCTTTGCTAAAAGAATGTCGAACTTCTTACCAGGTTTGATACATAAAGACCAATATGGTTTTATTCCCTATAGACAAACAGGGGACAATATTAGAAGAACTCTAAATATTATACATCTTTCAACATCATCTAATACCCTTATAGGCCTTCTTGCATTAGATATAGAAAAAGCATTTGATACACTTGAATGGCCTTATTTGCCACCTTGACTAAATTTGGATTTAAAGGACAATTTATAAACATGCTTCATACATATTATAATTCCCCTAAAGCAAATGTAAAACTCCCTGGATCCCAAAGAGCATTCATAAACATACGAAGAGACACCAGACAAGGTTGCCCTTTATCCTCTTTTTGCCTTAGCAATTGAACCACTAGCATAAGCCATTAGAGCCAATGCAACAATTAAAGGCTTTAAAGTAGGACATCAACACATCAAAAGTTCTCTATTTGCTGATGACCTTTTATGTACTTTAGCAAATCCTGGGACTTCAATGGAGGCATTAATATCTACAATTGAACAATATAGTGCCCTATCTGGACTACGACTGAATCATGACAAAACAGAAACTCTCAGCTTAGGTCTTTCCACAAACACTCTAAACCATATCAAATAGAAATATAACTTCATATGGCCTACTACACATATAAAATATTTAGGTATTAATTTAACTAACAAAATATCTGATCTTTATAAAGCAAACTACCCTCCCCTATACAACATTTTAAACTCAGACTTAGACACATGGTCGAAATCAAAGGACGTATAACCTCTATTAAAATGAATATTTGCTTTATTTATTTAGAACCTTGCCAATTCAAATAAACAATAAAGAACTAATATGATTTCAAAATAAAGTATTTCAATTTATCTGGAGAAATAGACCTCCCAGAATAGCAAAAAGGTCATGTTTAAACATAAATCAAAAAGAGGTTTATCATGCCCCAATTGTTATAATTATTTTAAAGCAGCACAACTAGCACTCATTCCCCCAGCTCATTACACTCAACACCAACGTAACAGGATATTTATAGACAATATCCAAATGACCCCTCTATCTTGGGATACCATTTTATGGTTCCCTTATCCAATTCCACACCAATCCAATTCCCTGAACCCTGTGATTAATCTTACTCTAAAAACATGGAAATGGGACAAATATAAATATCAATTAGCTTTACCTTTTTCTCCCCTCACTTCACTTTTTTCATCCTCTACAAAACAATCTACTTTCTCAGTAGAAACAAAAACTTTCTGGACTTCACTTAAACTAGATAAGGTGTGAACATGGTTTTTGAATGACAACATTATTCATTCAGAACAATAAAGAACAAACAACATTTTATATTCCAAAAAAAGAACTATTGAACTATACTAAATTCAGACATTGGATATATACAATGTATAATAAATACAGAGCACCCAAAGCTTCATGGCTATCAAGAATCTGTAAATTCCTACCCTTATCTAAAGGAATTATAGGTTCCCTATATAACATTTTTAATAGCTCATCTGACAATCAAAAGCCTTCCTTCGTTTTGAAATGGGAATTTGACCTAAACCAAACATGGAGTAATAATAAATGGACTGAAGGTTATTTAAACCTTTCCAAAGGCTCATTTAGCTATAGCTTACTTGAGACTTTCCATAACAATCTTACATAGGGCATATTAAACTCCATTTGAAAATATATAACTTTTATTCAAAAGGCAATGACAAATTCTATAGAGGTTGTCAAAATCAAGGTGATTTTATACATGCATGGTGGCAATGTCCCATAATCCAAGAAATATGGTCTAAAACTACTAAATTAATAACAAAATTGCATAGATAAATGCTTGTTAGGCACACACTATACTAATTTAACTATACAAAGTAATACATTAGCCCAATTAATTTTTAGCAACTAAAAACATTATAGCTAGATTCTGGAAAAATAGTTGTATTAGGTTCCAAGATATACAGCCTTATTAAATTGCGATTTGGACAATTGAAAAGGGCTCTATTTAAGCACATAGCATATTTATTTAGAGAAGTTTTTAGTTAGTGAAGACGACTTTGCTTTTGGATAGAAGTTAACTAACTAAAAACGTCTGTAAAAAAAATATGCTCTGTGCTTATATAGGGCCCCATTCAATTGGCCGAATCGCAATTTAAAAAGGCTGATAATCAATAAAATAAACTACATATTTATAAATAAGAGGATAACACACATATATTTTTTTCTAAATATTTGGGAACCTTGGATATATTCTCCAGAAAGTGTTTCTGAAATACATTAAAATGAATTAACCTTTTGAAGCTTTGTACCCAATTATAAAAGAGACTGAGGTTGAAAGAGATTCTTGGACAAACATTAACCTATTTTGCAATACAAGACCCCCCCCCCCCCATTTTGTTTATTATTTAAACATCTATTTATATTATATTATCTTTTTTCTTTTTCTTTAGATCCCCTGATCTGGTTGCTTCTTTAAGTCATCAGATTTGAACAAATAAAACTGTATCAACGTGTTTCTTTAAACTTATGGCTATCAACGAATAAATAAATATATTGTCTTATAAAAATACATTATCTTTAGATACTCTAAAACATCCTTAATTTAAAATCATTACAACTTAAATGTTACAAAAAATTTAAACAAATAACTAAACCATACTATAATATATGATATATCAATCATATTATGTTTAAGGGTATACATTTTCACAGAAAAAAAATCAAAAACATTATTTAAGGATTGTATCTAATCACTAAATTACAACTTAATTCACAAAATTGTATTAATTCATCTATCCCACCCCCACTCCTTTTTTTTTCCTCTCTTCAATTTTCTTTCGTTCTTTATCACACCATTTCATAAATGTGTTTATAAAATGTTATGCATTGATTTTTTTCATTAAATTGCAACACAAATACACGGAAATGGCTGACATATTAACCCTTTCTCACTTATAGAGGCTCTAATGTGGTCCCTAAAAATACAAAGGTAGGGGACAGAGCTCTAGTGGCACAGGGACAGGGGGATATAGGGGCATGTCCTTTATTTGGGTGAACAGCTTTAGGGGGGGGGGGGGGCAGAACCACACAACCAAGCAGATGATGTACTGGGGGAAGCTGATGAACAACCGGGTTACCTGGAAGTGCTGGCACCGGCACAACAACAGCCACAGGAAGGTAAGCAGGACCAGAACCCTGTAAGGAGGGTCCAGGCACCCAAAGTATACAGGGAGATAGTCACATTAGAGGAGTTAACTGATGGGAAAGTGTATGAGCGTTTTAGGCTAACCATGCCAGTCTTGAGGAGCTCTATGTGGTCCTAAGGGAAGACCTTGAGTCTTCCTCATGGACCAATAGAGCATCCCAGGGATGACAGGGATGTTAGCCACAATATACTTCCTTGCATCTGGTAGTTTCAAGAACACTGTTAGTATAGTAGGAGGAATGTCTCAGGCAAGCTTTCCAAGGTGTCTGAGCACTTTCCTCCATGCTGTTGTTCTGAAAACTACCAGATACATCAGTTTCCCCATCACTGTGGAAGAGACCTTGAAGCTGAAATCATATTTTTATCGAATAGGAGGAGTCCCTAATGTGCTTGCTGCTATTGATTGCAACCATGTAGCATTGATACCTCCTAAAGATAAGGAAGGACTGTTCAGAAATTGCAAACACTATCATTCTATCATGTTGTTTGTGATGCAAACGTGCGCATACAAAGTGTGTTTGCAGGCTTCCCTGGAAGTACTCACAATGCCCATATCCTGTGTCAAGTCAATCCTTCGCCTATCTCTACCTCCAGTCTGGTCAATATCCATCTGGGTGGCTATTGGGTGAGTAACCATAAGTAATCACAGCCAAGCATATCTAACCAAGGGGTAATAGCCTAACATATAAATCATGTTCCACTGTATTGCTCTGATGTTCGCATGTGACTAAGGGCATAACACTGCCTGAGCCATAGCATCATTGCTTGTTGCTGTGCATAACCCTGTGTGATCTGGTCATAGGAGTATCAAGTTCACACCCCATATCCATAAACTAACATCACATGAATCATTATGTATACATTCATACGCTTTAACAAACATCACCATATCACATTAGTATCTACATCTCCCATTTTGTTTAGTTCAGGTGATGCAGGATATGGGTGTTTGCTGTGGTTGTTGACCCGTGTGAACAAACCACACACACAGGCGGAGGAGAGGTACAATGCGGCCCATGCCACATGCCGGAATGTAATTGAATGCACTTTTGGTGTGCTTAAGATGCTCTTCAGATGCTTACACTCCACTGGAAGGTCGCTATAGTATACCCCAGATAAGGTTTGTCAGATCATCATGGCCTGCTGCACAATATAGCAGTACAGGCCAACTGTCTGGGGGACATTGATGAGACTCAGCTCCTTTAGGAGGAAGAGCCTCTACCTCCCCCTGTTGTGGATAATGTTCAGGTGTCATAACAATGTGCCCGCATCATTCATGAGTACTTTACATGTAAGTACAAAACAAATAACAACCAACTATAATGTACCTTGATTATGCCGAACTAACTAAAAAAGATTTTCTCCTTCCCTATTGTCATACAGAGTAACAAAAAGTCCACAGTAGAGGAGAGCTTCCTGACATGATGTATGTCTCATGATGCGTTATTGTTTAACACTGGATCAACTACAACCTGCTATGATTTCCGTTAATGGTAAATATGCACACATTCTCATACACATCATATGTACTGATATCTGCAAACCTCCAAAAACTACGCTAAATGGATAATATTGTATATTCGACAATGTCAATGTATATAGCCCCCCCAATTGCATTAGAAAACACCCTCACAGTACAGAACAGTAATATTCACATTGTCTGTTCATGCTAATCCACATCCAATACAGGTCAATGCAATTAATAGCATTCTGGGAATATCAACATACTATCATATCTGAAATGATAATCAATGTTCAGCCACGAACAGCCACGGTCAGATAACAGAAAAGGTCCCAAAGATGTGCTCACTTAGTAAAGTAGAAATCAATGTTGAAATCAATATGATTACAGTGGATTATGTGTGACTCTAATAATCTCATCATATTGCCATTACAGAAAAACAACCTTTCCAGCCACAGAACATCAGCTACATCAACGTCATTAATGGAAGCCTACCTTTCTTTTAACAAAGACATCCCATACATTTTGCAGAAGCCATAATCAAACCCTGCAGATGTGTCCTGTGGAAACAGATCTCCTTGTGAATATCCTCTTGACCACATCCAAGGTAAAACACCACATGTGGATCTCCAAAGATGCATCAATGTATAATAGTTCTACTAATCCAACATCATGAGTAATTCGAGTTAGCCATCATCATCATCTGCCAGATGAGTAGCTTGTTTACGATCTCACTAAATAACATGTGAACATATGTGCCAACATACCTGCACCTGTTGATAGCTACTCATATAGCATGTGTAATGTTCATCATAATATGTTTATTGTGTTTTTCTTCCAGATTACGGTCAGAACAAGACATGAAGATAAGCATCCATATATGATGACATTCTAATGTCATCATATATGAGCATGTCTCAGAGTCATCCAGTTGTTGCATCCAGTGTGATGTTTGATTTCCATTACTGATTAGCTTCACATAGAGTAAAGTTAAACACAGTGCTCTATCATTTAAATTACAGTATTTTCTAGCCAATCAATGAGTTCCTGCGCTTTTTTTGTCACACAGATCAATACTGTTGTTTCTATTATGGTAAGGCAGTTATCTTCACAGGGAAGCTGGTCAGCAGTGTAGGAGTTAACTACAAGCCACTTCCTCTCATTTGCTCTCTTTAAAAGGCCACACTTCACAGGCTTGCTTTCAGCCTCTGTGGAAGCGTTTACATGCGAAACGTGCACGTCAGGCACTAGATGACGCCATCTGATGACATCACACGCTGGTATGCTGTGAACTTGGTGGTAGAAACCGCTCACTTTTTGCTTCTGGAAGATATGAGAGCACCTAGGGAAAGCATAGTGTAGTCCATTACCCTTTAGAGGATAAATAGTGGGTCCTACTAGTGCAGCATTGCTGAGAGAACAGGGCACTACCGCTATATGAATACAGGGACATACATATTATATATGTGCTCATCAATATCTGACTAACTAATAGACAATATTGAACTCCTCAGTGATAGTAGGAGTCTTTCTGCTTGAAAGACAGACCCATGGTGATAACAACCATATATGAATAGTCAGATAACATTTATGCAAGGCATTGCCTAGCACTTTCTAGGTTACTATTGTACAGTTTATAGTGCAACTTTGGGAAATGTTTCAGCTACCAACTGTAGATTATATTTGTACATATATTTTTTAATTGTCGTTTTTTATATTTTGTGTGTTTTTTTATTATGATACAATAAAAGTGAAGTTTTATGCAAAATCCCATCCCATATGCCTATAAATTGAATCTGCCTCCCCCCCCCCCCCATTTTCTTTGTCCTCCTAATAGGGAGGTTGTGCGTTAAAGGTGTCCTTTGTTTCTTCTCTTTTTTGCTCAATAGTTCTCTACACTACAATTCAGATCGGTGGGTAACTAGTCAGGTTTTGGAATATATTAATACAAGGATATACCTAATTAGCCAGGACTACCCTGAATTTTCTCATAAATACTGACATTAAGCCTTTTATCCATTTTGAACAATTATATAAAGCTATTTATGGTAGCTTTCTCATATGATTTTTGTGATAACACAAGCTATATTTTGGTCAGTATATACAAGATATTCTATTTTAAATTATCATCAGAGTATGGCAAAAGTGAATTTAGATCAAGATTTTCAGATGAGACAAAATAAATGAGTCGAAGAAGTAGAAAGGGCTTTTAGGGATTTTGGCTTCCAATCAGACAGTGAGGATTGGTCTGAAGAAATTGGAATTCTTACTAAGGAAACATATAGCTTCATTTTGGAACAAGACAACTTATGATAGGTATTTGACAAACCACCTAAAAATTAGAGGTTTAAGGTTAAAAGTATTTCCCTTGTTCTCTTTGCACCTAGAATCTTACAAGGAAAGATGAGAATAGGCTATAACTTCATGTTCTGAAACTCTTTTAGCTATATTATCAGATTATGATTCTGACATCAGTCTAGAACTTGATAAAGAAATTACTGAACTAAATACAAAAAAAACATTTTTTTACTGTGACACCAAGGATTTTGAAAGTGCCAAAATCTTTGAGTGGTCCCATAAGAATAATAGGAGACAAAACTATAAAACCAGACAGGAATTAAGCTCTAGACAATTGGTCTCCTCTACAGATTTAAACTCTTCAATTACTGATGATACCAGAGATACAACAGAATGTACATCTGCAAATCAATCAATGGATTTCTTAGGTTCCAGACAATGCACCTCACACAATCGATGAGGCGCACATAGATTTTAGCCACCCATGGAATCTAAGAGACCGTCAAAGATGGGGCTACAGGCGGGGTGAACAATCAAGGAGAAATCAGGGTTGGTCCAGAAGGATGAGGTGGTAAAACAAAGGGATTCACATATTATTAACCTCTCTGTAAGAGAACTAACGGAAGATCAAATTTCAGTTCTATCCTCTCCATCTGATAATTTTGATTTCTTTACTGTAGCAAAATATGTACAACTTTTTGTAAGAAAACTACTTCTCAGGAAATATTTCTCCAAAAACAAAGAGGGAGTTAAGAATAACCATATTTCTATCAGTTTAATAGATAATGAAAGCCATCTCAAGACTCTGGATGAGATAGAGGACCACTCAGAAATAGATACCATTCTGATTATGGATGTGGTAGAGTTTTCGGAGGACAATGATCCCCAAAGATTGTTCAGAGAGAATTAGCAAGCTAACTTGAAAATTAAATCTAGCTTTAATCCTTCATCCTACACTTGTCCAGCAGTTGATATATATACCAAATTAGTAGTACAAGGCTTGGAAAAGTTATGCCTACAAAAAATATCTAACAAATCTAGTAAGGAGC
The DNA here is from genome assembly GCA_027410445.1 of Discoglossus pictus. NCBI lineage: Eukaryota > Metazoa > Chordata > Amphibia > Anura > Alytidae > Discoglossus > Discoglossus pictus. The sequence continues at coordinate 206,897,951 of CM050164.1, forward strand.
ATAGAGCCATGAAATAAATTAGCACATGCAATGATGTTGTTCTGAAAGCCTCAGATAAAGGAGGCAATATTGTAATATGGCCTACTGAGAAATACCAATCCTTTGGATTGGTAGTGAAGATGATTTTGTAAAATGTATTGAGTCCCTTAATAAGAATGATCTAAACTTAAAATTGACTTATCAAATTGACTTATCAAACTTTTAAGTGTGGCCATTGTAAATTTTGCAAATAGAACTGGCAAAAGTCATAGAGCACTAGACTTCATTAACTGTAGCTCGAAAGGGGTGATTTATTGCATTGAATGTTCATGTCATTTGAGATACATTGGGATGACCACCCTTGAAATCAGACAGAGGTTGGGGAAGCATATACAGTATCTCACAAAAGTGAGTACACCCCTCACATTTTTGTAAATATTTTATTATATCTTTTCATGTGACAACACTGAAGAAGTTACACTCTGGTACAATGTAAAGTAGTAAGTGTAAAGCCTGTATAACAGTGTAAATTTGCTGTCCTCTCAAAATAACGCAAAACACAACCATTAATGTCTAAACCGTTGGCAACAAAAGTGAGTACTCCCCTAAGTGGGAATGTAAACATTGGGCCCAAAGTGTCAATATTTTAAGTAGCCACCATTATTTTCCAGCACTGCCTTAACCCTCATGGGCACGGAGTTCACCAGAGCTTCACAGGTTGACACTGGAGTCCTCTTCAACTCCTCCATGATGACACCTGTGGCAGAGCGCCCCCTTCTGGCGGGATCAGCGCTCTGTTTATCCAACTTTTTATGCTCTTTATGGAGGACTCTGGAGCCTTTGTATGCTTTCACAGGCTTTAATAAGTGGTTGGCATAGTATAAATAAACATAGCTTATGGTCAGCATGAAACAAAAATCTACTTAAACAGGCTTACTTACTTGCAGGAACGCAACTGACTAGCCCTGGGACCGCTAATCGGCCTGCAGGTAAAAACAGTACCTTTTGTATCACAGAGGGGTGGTACCTTTAAGTCCAGTCACTTAGCTGCAATGGATCCTCTTCTGCTTGCAGCGAATGTTCTCCTTTAAATCAGGTGTAGTCACACAGCCTGATCCCACAATGGCAGCTTCGGTTGCTGCTGTGGCACACTTGCTTCTCAGTCTCTGGTGCTCTCTTTCTCTGGAGCTCACTGGTGCTCGCTCGCTCTCTCTGGAGCTCTCTGGTGCTCACTCTCTCTGGAGCTCACTGGTGCTCGCTCTCTCTCTGGAGCTCTCTGGTGCTCTCTCTCTCTCTGGAGCTCTCTGGTGCTCGCTCTCTCTCTGGAGCTCTCTGGGTCCACACCCAGCCTGAAAACCCCCCTGCTGGTTGCTTCGGGAGGCCTTTTAAAGAAACTTCCAGCTGGGCCTGATTACACCTCAAGCTTAACTCCGTAGCTCCTGGTGTAAATAATAATGTCTCAGGGATTAGTCCTCTTCCTAGCGCTGCGTCCACACTGGCCTCTGGGGGCAAACCATCACATCTCCTCCCCCTCAGCTCGACACCATAGGGTTGAGCGACAACGCCGAGAGGCCGTGTATGCCACCATCCTACCGTCCAGCCATTCTTGCGCCAGTAAGACCTTCCCAATAGTGCTGAAGCGTCTGCTTTATCAGCTTTCTCATCTTGAAGCGCTCTCTTCTTCGCACCGCCCGGGACATTGCCCACACATCGTGGGTAGGACACCGGCCCGCCCGTCACTCCGAGTGCCCTCCTCCAGGGATCCTTCATAAGTACTCGTCGTACTACTGTATGAGAACGCACTTCTCCATACCGTCTCTTCCCTGGGGGTAAATCACAGATATTATGGGTTTCAGTGACCTCATCTTCCAGCCGACATATCTTTTCTTCTAGATCCATCATCTCACTCTCGTGGCTCTGACTTATCCTCTTTGAATCATAAATGTGAGGCCTACAGTTTGCCAGTTCACCCTTCAACTTGGCTTCTTCCTGTAGGTTCATGGCTAGAAGGCCTGTTCCTGTCTGCTTCAAATCATTCCAGGAGTACTTATGCCCCAACTGTAGACCTGGAGCCTGAGATTGGAGCTGCTTCACTGCTGTCTCTTTACGCTTGGCTTTTACTTGCTCCTTTAATTCGTCTGCTAAATGTTCTCTCTTTGCTTTCAACTCTGCAGTCTCTTTAATGGATTTGTGCAGAATTTTATTTTCTTTTTCAGTATCTTTCATCCTTGCTTCAGCACCAATTTGAGATCTTTGTCTCACGGAGGTAATGGTTTGTTTCACATGCTCATTTTTTTGTTCTAGCCCTTTAATTCATCTCTCGGAGTTCTCACGAAGCGTCTCTATGATCTTTTCCAGCTGGGATTTCTCCTTCATTAGGTCATCACTCAGATGTTGGCTGCTCTGAATGCTCTGTCTTTGGTTTTCAGTCTCCATTTGCAGGGCCTTTGTGGCGATGTCCTCAGTGGATCCCAGGGCATTTCTTAGCTCCTCTTTAGTGCTCAGCAGGGTCTGGTCCTCCTTCTCCAGTTTCAGACGCCGACTGAATGCCAACTTATTCACTTCATGTTCTGGCGACTTTCGTGGGGTATCAAGCAGATCACTCAGTCGCTCCCTCCTTACAACCTGATGGGGTTTAGTGTAGGGCTCAAATATCAGAGAGTCAGCTGCCCTCCCCGAGTACAACTCTTGGCCAAATTTTGTGACCTCTTGAGATTGTCGTGCTTCCTTTCTCAGTCCATTCTGTAGGGTCTCCACTTCTCCCCCTGTAGGCTCATCAGTAGCATCCTGTACAACTTCATTATACAACAGCAACTTCCTGGGCTGTCTTTCTTCCCTCTGTTCCTGGCTCCCTCTGTTCCAGGTGCTCCTATTGTCTGGCTGACAATTCTCACCAGAACGTATGAGCTTCATACAAGCACCTTGCTTCTGTTCTGGTCCAGGATCCGCTATAGACTCCAAAGCTAGGCCCCCTCTCACGGCTGCGTCTTGCTCTTGGGTCTGTACTTTATCTTTCTCTCTGTGCAGAGTAGGCATATTCTCTGTCTTTGCTAGAAAGAAGCTCTCAGACTCTTGTTTTTCCTGGAATATCTCCAGCTGTTTAGCAACGTCCAGCTGACGACCAACAGATAGGCTAGTATACTTCTTAGTAGCCTCTTGTATCCTGAATTCCTGTACAACATTTTTATTTTCTGCATCCTCGGCCTTCACCCATTTTATTTCTTCTTTTAGTGACTTCTCTAATAGCTTTGCCTCCAAGGCGTCCAGCTTTTCATGACCATTTTCTAAATTTTCTTCTTTAATAGAGTGGTCATTATGGATTACTTGTTGGTCATTGGTTTGTGGCTCAGAGGACTCATTTTCTAATTCTTCAGCCGCGGTTTCATGGTTTGGCACTTGTTCTTCAGAAATGCTTTGGGCAGATGGGTCATGCACTTTTGTTGCCGAGTCGCTATTCACAACCTCAGGGTTAGAAGAAGATTCATTTTCTTTCTGGAATGTCTCTACCCCCTGACCATCTTGTCCTGATTCATGTTTATCTCTTTGTTTACCTAAATCTATATCTGGTGTCTTCTGCTCTGTTAATTGCACATTTGCCAATTTTTCTTCATGAGACTCTTTCTCTCCTGTGCATACAGTCTCAGATAACTGTTCTGATGATACAGTTTCAGCTGATATGGTCTGTGAATCATGAGTGTCCATAACCTGTTCCCCACTATCAGAAGACTCTTTATTTATGGGATGCTCATTAACATGAGCAGACATCTCAGGCACTTGGGTTGATTTTGGCGGTTCTGCGATTGGCTCATGCATTGCGGACTCTTCTGGCTCGGAAGTCGGTATAGATTCTCCTACCGGTTCATGAGCTTCCTGCGAACATCGTTCTGCATTTAATGTAGCGTCTTGAGTACACAGGTTCTGGAGGTCAGTGTTAGTCTCTTCTGGAGATGCTTCACACTGAACCAACTGTCTCTTCATACCAGATGAATTGGCCATCCTCGGTATTTGTGGAGCATGAAATAGCAGCTCCCTCTGTATTATAGTTGCTTTCCTCTGTTCGTCGCCGCCACTTCTCTGTGACCTCTCCCAAACATGCAGCAGCACCTCTTAGTTTACCCTCTTTTGCAGCATGGGCTCCGTCCGCTGCAATTACTTTTTGCCATTCCTGCTGACAAGCTCCGCCCACTTTCTGGCGTGTAGTGGCATCTACCAGGGCTTTCACTAGTTCCTCCATGGACATCTTGTAAGGTGGGCTGTCTTCTTAATACAGACAATTTAGCATCCCACTTCTGACACCAACTGTGGCAGAGCGCCCCCTTCTGGCGGGATCAGCGCTCTGTTTATCAAACTTTTTATGCTCTTTATGGAGGACTCTGGAGCCTTTGTATGCTTTCACAGGCTTTAATAAGTGGTTGGCATAGTATAAATAAACATAGCTTATGGTCAGCATGAAACAAAAATCTACTTAAACAGGCTTACTTTCTTGCAGGAACGCAACTGACTAGCCCTGGGACCGCTAATCGGCCTGCAGGTAAAAACAGTACCTTTTGTATCACAGAGGGGTGGTACCTTTAAGTCCAGTCACTTAGCTGCAATGGATCCTCTTCTGCTTGCAGCGAATGTTCTCCTTTAAATCAGGTGTAGTCACACAGCCTGATCCCACAATGGCAGCTTCACTTGCTGCTCTGGCACACTTGCTTCTCAGTCTCTGGTGCTCTCTTTCTCTGGAGCTCACTGGTGCTCGCTCGCTCTCTCTGGAGCTCTCTGGTGCTCACTCTCTCTGGAGCTCACTGGTGCTCGCTCTCTCTCTGGAGCTCTCTGGTGCTCTCTCTCTCTCTGGAGCTCTCTGGTGCTCGCTCTCTCTCTGGAGCTCTCTGGGTCCACACCCAGCCTGAAAACCCCCCTGCTGGTTGCTTCAGGAGGCCTTTTAAAGAAACTTCCAGCTGGGCCTGATTACACCTCAAGCTTAACTCCGTAGCTCCTGGTGTAAATAATAATGTCTCAGGGATTAGTCCTCTTCCTAGCGCTGCGTCCACACTGGCCTCTGGGGGCAAACCATCACACACCACAGAGCTGGTGGATGTTAGAGACCTTGCACTCCCCCACCATCCATTTGAGGATGTCCCACAGATGCTCAATATGGTTTAGGTCCGGTGACATGCTTTGCCAGTCCATCACCTTTATCTTCAGCTGCCAGCACTAGGGAGCTACAGTTCATTGATGGAACCATGAATGCCAACATGTACTGTGACATACTGAAGCAGAGCCTGATCCCCTCCATTCAGAGACTAGGCTGCAGGGCAGTATTCCAACATGATAACGACCCCAAACACACCTCCAAGATGACCACTGCCTTGCTAAAGAAGCTGAAGGTAAAAGTGATGGACTGGCCAAGCATGTCGCCAGACTAAACTGTATTGAGCATCTGTGGGGCATCCACAAATGGATGGTGGGGGGCTGCAAGGTCTCTAACATCCACCAGCTCTGTGATGTCTTTATGGAGGAGTGGAAGAGGACTTCAGTGGCTACCTGTGAAGCTATGGGGAACTTATGAGGGTTAAGGCAGTGCTGGAAAATAATGGTGGCCACACAAAATATTGACACTTTGGGCCCAATTTGGACATTTCCACTTACGGGTGTTCTCACTCTTGTTTCCAACGCATTAGACATTATTGGCTGCGTGTTGAGTTACTTTGAGGGGACAGGCTGTACACTTACTACTTTACATTGTAGCAGAGTGTCATAATAAAATATTTACAAAAATGTGAGGGGTGTACTCACTTTTGTGAGATACTGTAGGTAACATCAAAAATACACAGAAAGATACCGAAAAAGGGAAGCAATTAACAACAGTGGCATGTCATTTTTCCTTATTCCATAATTCTCAACCAGATTTTCAATCCTGGATCCTACAAAAATGTATTTGAAAGTAAATGGATAACATTACTGGATACGATTATCCCTTTGGGCCTAAATGAGAAAATAAACTGCACAGTATTCTTATGAATGGTCCTTTTAGGATTAAAAGATTGGTTGGAAGTTTTAATTTTTCATTAGGACACTGTACTCCAAATTCTTACTTAATATCTTCTCTAATCTATTTGCAAATTTGCATTTCTTGGATTGAATTGCTATTTTGACAGCAAAAGAACAAGAGCCCTCTATGTCCAAATAAGATCATAACATTTGATTCTATATCAGATTATAACATCTACTGAGCCCTCTACAAGTTATTGGCTTATAAATATATCCAATCAATTCTGAGATATTATTACAACATAACAATTTTTAGCTTTAGTAATCCACTTTAAGAATAGAGAGGCATTGGGCTTCATTCAATTGCAGGCCCGAAACTCTTTCGCAGACATCGAGAATGCGTTCCAGAAGCCAACTCTGTAAACCATGCACTGGTTCGAAGCAGCAGTGGGTGGGAACCTTATCAATTTACAGAGCCCGTAACCGCCCATTTCAAATAAGCCAATAGAAAATGAGACTGTAATAATTAAGTCAGTAAAACATGGAGGTTTCGTGTCAATCAATCAGGTTCGGGGGTCCGATATGCAATCAGACTTGCACAACTTTGAAAATGAAGAATTATAAAAATGATATGTATTAACTTATTGATACCCCGAAATGACACATAAAATAAAACGTATTTACTGCTGTTGTGCGGGCTTGAGACTGTTGTGCAATTAATTCTAATGTCTTTTATCACTCTCCCCATAATTTACAGTGCAGTATTACTTTTTGATTTGCATTTATAATGCTACAAATTGGTGTTTAACCCCTTTGTGGGTCCTCTTATGTACATGTAGGATTTTCTCCTTTATTATGAGTGTGCATATGTTTGCGAGCTTGGGTAATTGGAGCAATTGAATAGCGATTTGCGATTTTAGCCCTGCGAAAGTGAAACATCAAAGGCTTCTGGATGGTGTAAGTTACCAGTTGGACGACCAACATTTTTTCAAGCTCGTAACTCATAATCTGATCTGAGCCCACAAAAAGACTCCAATTGAATAGCAAAATCCCCCATCTTCCATTTCAGTATGCCCCACAGATGCTTAATAGGGTTTAGGTCTGGTGACATGCTTGGCCTGTCCATCACCTTTACCTTCAGCTTCTTTAGCAAGGCAGGGATCATCTTGGAGGTCTGTTTGGGGTCATTGTCATGTTGGAATGGCCAAGCATGTCACCAGACCTAAACCCTGTGGGACATCCTCAAATGGAAGGTGGGGGAGTGCAAGGTCTCTAATATCCATAAGCTTTGTGATGTAATTATGGAGGAGTGGAAGAGGACTCCAGTGTCAACCTGTGAAGCTTTGGTGAACTCCATGCCCATGAGGGTTAAGTCAGTGCTGGAAAATAATGGTAGTCACACAAAATATTGACACTTTGGGCCCAATTTGGACATTTCCACTTAGGGGTGTACTCACTTTTGTTGCCAACAGTTTAGACATTAAACATTAGACATTAGTGTGTTGAGTTATTTTGAGGGGACAGCTGTACACTTACTACTTTACATTGTAGCATGTCATTTCTTCAGTGTCGTCACATGAAAAGATATAGTATGAAAATATCATCATTTATTAGATGCACAGAGCACATGTTTATCAGCATACGACTGCATTAATATCATGGATGTGTTGTGGGCGAATCCAGGAAGGGCAAAAGGTTGTGCTTGAGAACAAGGGGATACCTAAAGGGGGTAATGTCATAGTCTACAATAAACATAATGCATAGCACCTACCAGGATCACATGTGGTCATGGTCACTACACCATTGCAACCGGAATCTGGTGAGAAAAATGTTCCTCAGAAATCACTCCATATGATTGGAGAAACCAGTCATGTGCATAGCACTTACAACTTGTCTATATCTGCTCAATTAAACAGATAAACATGATCATGGATAATGTCGTACAGATCTATTCGACACACAGTGTGTTGTCAGATATTAAGGAGTAATCAGAAATTTATGAGCAGAAACTGTGACACAGAAAGAGAAGGTGGAGGAACATGACTTCATGGTCGTGAGACTGGGCTATTAAGACCTACACAGACCAGAACAATATATCAATCAGAACACTATTTGGATTGACAGCAACACCTCATCTGAACAGCAATCCACATTGAATATCAATTGCAGAAATATTCAACATAACCATCATTGTGGAGTGTGGATGAGGAGGACTTAGGGCAGTGATTCTCCATCCTCTCCTCAGGAGCCATCCGACAAGGCATCATTTATGTGAAACCAAAAATGAGGCAACTAGTATTTAACAGGTGGTGGAGCCTCAAATTGCTCCACATGTGTATTCACACAGTGTTTCTCCTAAATCATGGTCTGTGTGATGGGTCCTGGGGAGAGGTTTGACAACCACTGACCTGGGGAACAATTTCACCTACTACCTCTTTCTGAGCACTGGGCCCACACCTTCTGTGACCACGTGCTTCCTCCCTCTACCATGGCCAGGAGGTGTTGGATTGAGGGGTGCATCCAACTGGTGTTGTCGGTAATGGGTGAGGTGAGGAGGCTGCAGGCTTTGCTTGTGGTGGGGGTGGAGCCTGTGTATTCACGTGGGCTTCCGCCAACTGCACCAGCCCCGTCAAGTGATGTATCTGGGCTTGTCTGTCCCTATGAGCCATTTGTTCATACCTCTCCATCCGAAGATTATGCTTCCTCAACTCCCCATATATTGCTCTCATCCTTTTGACCTGCTCCAATAACATTCTGCCTTTGAAGCTGAGCTGTAAGCAGTTGCACTGATCGAATGTCGCAATCATCAGGCATGCAGATCTTCTGAAAGATGTCCCTCAAAGTGCCTTGTTTGGGGATGTGAGTTCCGTCTCCAGATGCAGTTTGACTCTGGATGTGCTGTGGTGAGGTCAGAGGTGTTTTTACGCCCATTGTGATGTTGTACCTCATAGGGTTAGTGTTCCCTATAGGGATGGTATTCCCTGTAGGGATGCTGTTGCCAATGGATATGCTGTTGCCAATGAAAATGCTGTTGACAATGGAGATGCAGTTGCCCATAGGTTGGTGCTGGCAATGGAGATGGTGCTGGCAATGGAGATGCTGTTGCCCATAGGGATGGTGTTGGCCCAGTCTGTTGGGGCGACAACGGCTGTGACATCAACCGCTGGGATAACTGCTGGGGCAACAACTGCTGTGACATCAACTGCTGGGACAACCACTGCTGTTGCAACATCTGTTGGGACAACATTTGTTGTGGCCCGTTCAGGAGTGGGAGAGAATTGGGGTGCGGCAAACCCATGACTTGCATGTCACCAGGCAGCAGAAGTGGGCCTGTTGAGACCTCAACATCCCTGGAGGTGGTTGCTGGCTCAATGAAATTTCAGTCGTTTGAAAGGGTTGGGAAAATACCTGTGATGCCTGTGAGGCTTCAGGGGGTGTTATGGTCTTGCTGCTGATGGCCCAGCCTCCTGTGATGGGCCCGGGCCCTCGGCTTCCTCCACCAGCAAAGGCATTGGTGATAGTGGTTCCTCTGATGGAGCCACCACCTTTGTCTCTGCAGGCGGGGTACGCCTCCTGGGTACTGAAATGAGAGGACAATAGTATTTGAGTATTTATTCTCTAAACAATTATTTGCTGTGTTTTCCCATATCACTGACATCATGGTCACTTGTAATTGGCTGTGGTGATTGTTTCCTGCAGATAAATATTGAGCTGTATCATGATCATTGTGTATCATGGCTTATATCAATATATATTTAGTTGGTGCAGTGTGCCATCTACAGTTCATTAGGACATATGCTCATCTGAATCTGATGTGCAGTGTGTAAGACTGACCAATCTGTGACCAATTCTCAGCAATGGGTGTTAACATGCTTCTGAGACATGGTCCAGGTTAGGCTAGTACATGACCTGCACATGCAGCCCCTCAGAGTCTGTATCTGCATATGCTGCAGTGTGCACACCCATACATGTACTTTTTTGGCTGTAAAATAAATGTCGATCTACAGCTATATCTCTGTTAACGCTGGGTAACGGTTCCAAACAGTAGGAGTGTTAAGTGACACTGCTTTAAACAGTGTAGTTTAACATGGGGTAGATATGGATAGTGGAACTCCTGACAAAAAAATGCACAATTGCAATTGATATTTAAACTGTTTTGTTTTATATGAACTTTGAACAAACAGCACACATAACACTAACACAAACTGCAATAGCAACTACTATTCAGAATCCGTTTTAAACAAGGTATTGGACAGAAATGTAATTGATAACAATTATGATAATAATATGATAATAATATGATATGTAATAATATTTACATGGTTATTGATGTCCCATATATGCACGTGCTAGCCCAGGAAGGCAGAAGGAGCTTAGGGAGGTTAATGCGTTGCTAAAGATGTGGTGCACTAAGGAGGTGTTTAGGTTTTTAGAGCACTGGGCTGACTTCTCACTTCGGTACAATCTCTACAGAAGGGATGGATTACACCTTAATGATGAGGGAGCTTTTGTACTAAGGGATAGGATGGTAGAAAGGCTGGAGGAGTTTTTAAACTAGTAGGTGGTGGGGAGGGACTAGATATCAGTAATGGGGTAGAAAGTGTAGAGGGTATAAGGGATGAATTAACAACTCATAGGGGAGGAGATGGGGGAGGGGTAGTATAGTCAATAGGGAGGTAGTAGGCAGGCACTTCAGAACTACAGACTCATAACATAAGGTGTATGCTTGCTAATGCCAGAAGATTGCCAGGAAATTTGGGAGAGTTAGAATTATTAGCAATTAATGAAAAATGGGATTTAATAGGCATTACTGAAACGTGGTGGGATGAATCTCATGACTGGACTGTTAATCTGGATGGTTATAACCTATTTAGGAAAGATAGAGGCAATGGTAAATGAGGAGGAGGGATTTGTCTGTATGTTAAGCCTGAATTTAAACCTATAGTCAGAGAAGATATTTATGGTGGACCTAGTGATAAAACTGAATGTTTGTGGGTAGAGTTAAATAGCGGAGCAGCAAATTCCAAAAGAATATTAGTAGGAGTATGCTATAAACCCCCAAATATAGCTGAAAGTGAGTAAATACAATTATTGTTACAGATTGAAAATGCAGCTAAGCATGGTCAAGTTCTAATAATGGGAGTATTTAATTACCCTGAAATAAACTGGATAAATGAGACCAGCAGTTCAGCTAAGGGGACCAGGTTCTTGAGTACACTCAGGGATCATTATCTGGCCCAGGTTGTACAAGAGCCTACTAGAAATGAAGCTATCTTAGATTTACTCATCACAAATAATATTGATATAGTATCAAATGTTGGAATAGGGCAACCTTTGGGAAACAGTGATCGCAACACAGTCTCATTTGAGATTGAATTATAAAAACAAAATTTTAAGTGGCCAACGAAAACTCTTACATTTAAAAGGGCAGATTTTAATGGTCTAAGGGCAGCAATACAAAGTATAGACTGGGACAGAGAACTGGCATGTACAAATACTGAACATAAATAGACAACATTTAATCCTTACTAAATATATACACATCGGCATATACCGTGTGGGAATAAAAGTAAAAAGAGTAAATCCCATCCAATGTGGCTTAACAATGATTTAAAGATAAAGATGCGGAGTAAAAAAACAGGCATTTAAATTATACAAACAAGAGGGGACAGAGACTGCTTTACAGGAATACAAGGAAATCAACAAGGCTTGCAAAAGGGCAATTAGAATGGCTAAAATAGAAAATGAAAAATTAATTGCAAAAGAGAGTAAGACTAACCCTAAAATATTTTAAGTATATTAATGGGAAGAAGGTGAGGAAGGAAGCTATAGGAACATTACAATGTGACAAAGGCCGTCTGATAATTAGTGACCAAGAAAAGGCAGATGAGCTAAATAGGTTCTTTTCTTCGGTATACACAAGGGAGGTACCAGTGGTTGGGACACTGCAACATATTGGGGCTACACTACCTTCACCAAATAATTGGTTAACAGAGGAAGTAATGCAAAAAAGGTTGGAAAAAATAAATGTTAATAAAGCCCCGGGTCCTGATGGAATACATCCAAGGGTACTAAGGGAACTGGGTTCTGTAATAGCCAAACCATTATATTTAATTTTTCAAGATTCACTCAACACAGAGTCTCTACCAGATGACTGGAGAAAAGCTGATGTGATACCTATATATAAAAAGGGAGCAAGAGCAAGTCTGGGGAATTATAGACCAGTGAGACTCACTTCTGTAGTGGGGAAGCTTTTAGAAGGGTTAATAAGGGATAATATACACGAATATGTCTATATGAACAGGATTATAAGTAGGAGTCAACATGGATTTATGAGGGATAGGTCATGTCAAACAAATCTAATTAGTTTCTATGAGGAGGTTAGTAGGAACCTGGATCAAGGCCACTTAGTGGATGTAGTCTTTTTGGATTTTGCAAAGGCTTTTGATACAGTGCCACATGGGAGACTATAGTGCAAACTATGAGATACAGGAGTTGCAATAAATATCTGCTCATGGATTGAGAGCTGGCTAAAAGACAGGAAGCAAATGGTTGTAGTAAATGGAACATACTCCGATTGGACTAATGTGGTATGTGGGGTTCCTCAGGGTTCAGTATTAGGTCCTCTCCTTTTTAACATATTTATTAATGTCTTAGAGGTAGGATTGGAGTGTGGTGTCTCCATTTTCGCTGATGACACGAAGTTTTGCAAGGTAATTAAATCAGATAGTTATGTGCTTTCCCTCCAACGGGATTTACATAAAATTGAGGAATGGGCATCTAAATGGCAGATGAGATTTAATACGAATAAATGTAAATGAGTGCTCGTGGACAACCACCTAGGTAACTCAAAGCCAAGCAGCAGCTGCAAAGGCAAATAAAATAATAGCATGTATTAAGAAGGGTATAGAAGCCAGGGAAGCAAATATAATTCTGCCACTATACAAATCTCTAGTACACCCACATTTGGAATATGGAGTACAATTTTGGGCACCACTTCATAAAAAGGACATTTTAGAGCTGGAAAAGGTACAGAGGAGGGCAACAAAACTAATAAGGGGAATGGAGGGGCTAAGTTATGAAGAAAGACTAACCAAATTAAACTTATTTTCTCTAGAAAAAAGGCGTCAAAGATACCTTATATAAATACATCCAGGGTCAGTATAAAGATTTGTCAAGGGAGCTTTTTGTGCCAAGAGGTTTTCAACTGACAAGAGGACATCCCTTGAGGTTAGAAGTAAAAAGATTCCACCTTTAAGAAAGAAAAGGGTTCTTTACAGTAAGGGTGGTTAATCTGTGGAATTCTCTACTAGAGGAGGTGGTGACAGTGGATTCGATAGATAACTTTAAAAGGGGACTGGATTTATTTATAATTAAAAAGGGAATTCAGGGTTATCATGGATAATTAGTGCGGCAGTATTGATCCAGGGAGAAGTCCGGTCGCCGGTGTCTGGGATCAGGAGGGAATTGATTTTTTTTTTTTATATACAACTAATTAATTAATAGTTAATCCGCATATTGCAGATCAGATGAGATCTTAAACGGTTAAACTTGATGGACTGAAAGACTTTTTTCAACCTTAAATACTATCAGCCTAATTAAATTGTGATTCGACCAACTGAATAGGGCTCTATTTATGCATAATAGCATAATTTTTTACAGACGTTTCTAGTTAGTAAACTTCTATCCAAACGCAAGGTCTTCACTAACTAAAAACTTCTGTAAAAAAAAATATGCTATGTGCTTATATAGAGCCCTATTCAATTGGCCGAATCGCAATTTATTAAGGCTGTATGTAACTATGTAACTAATACATCTGTAGTGATAACCAGAGATCTTACAGTGCTATTGTCAGTTATCATGTGTGTGCATTAGTGATGTCGCGAACATTACATTTTCGGTTCGCGAACCGCGAACTCGAACCGCCGCAAATGTTCGCGAACCGGCGAACGCGGCGAACCACCATAGACTTCAATGGGCAGACGGATTTTAAAACCCACAAGGACTCTTTCTGGCCACAATAGGGATGGGAAAGTTGTTTCAACGGGACTGTGGCATGCCGGAGGGGGATCAATGGCAAAACTCCCACGGAAAATTACATAGTTGATGCAGAGTCTGGTTTTAAGCCATAAAGGGCATAAATTACCTAACATTCCTAAATTGTTTGTAATAACGTGCTTTAAAACATCAGGTATGATGTTGTATCGATCAGGTAGTGTAAGGGTTAGGCCCGCTTCACAGTGATAGACCAAACTCCCAGTTTAACGCACCGCAAACAACCTCAAACAGTCCATTTGCACAACCGCAAACTCCCCATTTGCACAAGGTTGGATACCAAGCTAGCCATGTCCCGTTCCTTGTCCTCACTGATGTAATTGAAGGTCTCTTCCTCCACCCAGCCACCAAGGGTCCCCAAAAGGTGACAACAAGCCCCCTGGTACGCCTGCTGTGTTTGGTCTTCCACCTCCTCAAAGCCACCTTCCTCCTCTGACTCCTCTTTTTCAGACTCTTCTCACTGCGTTGCCTCTCTCTGCATTATTATAAGGTGTGTTAAGTAGTACTACTTTTATCAGTTTAATACCTGTTACAGCACCTATCAGGGGGCGTGTATAAGGCCTGGACTTTTGGAACTGGAAGATGGAAAAAGATACTTGGTTGGTCGTATCACTTCAATTTTGGGACACGGCACGTGCAATCAAAGGTGCCACCAGAAAGGAGTGGCGTGTTTGTAAGTACTACTCTTATCAGTTTAATACCTGTTACAGCACCTATCAGGGGGCGTGTATAAGGCCTGGATATTTAGAACCGGGAGATGGAAAAAGATTCTTGGTTGGTCGTATCACTTCAATTTTGGGGCACGGCACGTGCAATCAAAGGTGCCACCATATAGGAGTGGCGTGTTTATAAGTACTACTCTTATCAGTTTAATACCTGTTACAGCACCTATCAGGGGGCGTGTATAAGGCCTGGCTTTTTAGAACCGGGAGATGGAAAAAGATGCTTGGTTGGTCGTATCACTTCAATTTTGGGGCACGGCATGTGCAATCAAAGGTGCCACCAGAAAGGAGTGGCGTGTTTGTAAGTACTACTCTTATCGGTTTAATACCTGTTACAGCACCTATCAGGGGGCGTGTATAAGGCCTGGATTTTTAGAACCGGGAGATGGAAAAAGATGCTTGGTTGGTCGTATCACTTCAATTTTGGGGCACGGCACGTGCAATCAAAGGTGCCACCAGACAGGAGTGTCGTGTTTGTAAGTACTACTCTTACCAGTTTAATACTTGTTACGTCACCTATCAGGGGGCGTGTATAAGGCCTGGATTTTTAGAACCGGGAGATGGAAAAAGATGCTTGATTGGTCGTATCACTTCAATTTTTGGGCACGGCACGTGCAATCAAAGGTGCCACCATATAGGAGTGGCGTGTTTGTAAGTACTACTCTTATCAGTTTAATACTTGTTATGTCACCTATCAGGGGGCGTGTATAAGGCCTGGATTTTTAGAACCGGTAGATGGAAAAAGATGCTTGGTTGGTCGTATCACTTCAATTTTGGGGCACGGCACGTGCAATCAAAGGTGCCACCAGATCGGAGTGGCGTGTCTGTAAGTACTACTCTTATCAGTTTAATACTTGTTATGTCACCTATCAGGGGGCGTGTATAAGGCCTGGATTTTTAGAACCGGGAGATGGAAAAAGTTGCTTGGTTGGTCGTATCACTTAAACTTTGGGGCACGGCACGTGCAATCAAAGGTGCCACCAGATAGGAGTGGCGTGTTTGTAAGTACTACTCTTATCAGTTTAATACTTGTTACGTCACCTATCAGGGGGCGTGTATAAGGCCTGGATTTTTAGAACCGGGAGATGGAAAAAGATGCTTGGTTGGTCGTATCACTTCAATTTTGGGGCACGGCACGTGCAATCAAAGGTGCCACCAGATAGGAGTGGCGTGTTTGTAAGTACTACTCTTATCAGTTTCATACTTGTTACGTCACCTATCAGGGGGCGTGTATAAGGCCTGGATTTTTAGAACGGGGAGATGGAAAAAGATGCTTGGTTGGTTGTATCACTTCAATTTTGGGGCACGGCACGTGCAATCAAAGGTACCACCAGATAGGAGTGGCGTGTTTGTAAGTACTACTCTTTTCAGTTTAATACTTGTTACGTCACCTATCAGGGGGCGTGTATAAGGCCTGGATTTTTTGAACCGGGAGATGGAAAAAGATGCTTGGTTGGTCATATCACTTCAATTTTGGGGCACGGCGTGTGCAATCAAAGATGCCACCAGATAGGAGTGGCGTGTTTGTAAGTACTACTCTTATCAGTTTAATACCTGTTACAGCACCTATCAGGGGGCGTGTATAAGGCCTGGATTTTTAGAACCGGGAGATGGAAAAAGATGCTTGTTTGGATGTATCACTTCAATTTTGGGGCACGGCACGTGCAATCAAAGGTGCCACCATATAGGAGTGGCGTGTTTGTAAGTACTACTCTTATCAGTTTAATACCTGTTACGTCGCCTATCAGGGGGCGTCTATAAGGCCTGGATTTTTAGAACCGGGAGATGGAAAAAGATGCTTGGTTGGTCGTATCACTTCAATTTTGGAGCACGGCACGTGCAATCAAAGGTGCCACCAGATAGGAGTGGCGTGTTTGTAAGTACTACTCTTATCAGTTTAATACTTGTTATGTCACCTATCAGGGGGCGTGTATAAGGCCTGGATTTTTAGAACCAGGAGATGGAAAAAGATGCTTGGTTGGTTGTATCACTTCAATTTTGGGGCACGGCACGTGCAATCAAAGGTGCCACCAGATAGGAGTGGCGTGTTTGTAAGTACTACTCTTATCAGTTTAATACTTGTTACGTCATCTATCAGTGCGCGTGTATAAGGCCTGGATTTTTAGAACCGGGAGATGGAAAAAGATGCTTGGTTGGTCGTATCACTTCAATTTTGGGCCCACGGCAGGTGCAATCAAAGGTGCCACCAGATAGGAGTGGCGTGTTTGTAAGTACTACTCTTATCAGTTTAATACCTGTTACAGCACCTATCAGGGGGCGTGTATAAGGCCTGGATTTTTAGAACCGGGAGATGGAAAAAGATGCTTGTTTGGACGTATCACTTCAATTTTGGGGCACGGCACGTGCAATCAAAGGTGCCACCAGATAGGAGTGGCGTGTTTGTAAGTACTACTCTTATCAGTTTAATACTTGTTACGTCACCTATCAGGGGCCGTGTATAAGGCCTGGATTTTTAGAACCGGGAGATGGAAAAAGATGCTTGGTTGGTCGTATCACTTCAATTTTGGGGCACGGCACGTGCAATCAAAGGTGCCACCAGATAGGAGTGGCGTGTTTGTTAGTACTACTCTTATCAGTTTAATACTTGCTACAGCACCTATCAGGGGGCGTGTATAAGGCCTGGATTTTTAGAACCGGGAGATGGAAAAAGATGCTTGGTTGGTCGTATCACTTAAATTTTGGGGCACGGCACGTGCAATCAAAGGTGCCACCAGATAGGAGTGGCGTGTTTGTAAGTACTACTCTTATCAGTTTAATACTTGCTACAGCACCTATCAGGGGGCGTGTATAAGGCCTGGATTTTTAGAACCGGGAGATGGAAAAAAGATGCTTGGTTGGTCGTATCACTTCAATTTTGGGGCACGGCACGTGCAATCAAAGGTGCCACCAGATAGGAGTGGCGTGTTTGTAAGTACTACTCTTATCAGTTTAATACTTGCTACAGCACCTATCAGGGGGCGTGTATAAGGCCTGGATTTTTAGAACCGGGAGATGGAAAAAGATGCTTGGTTGGTCGTATCACTTCAATTTTGGGGCACGGCACGTGCAATCAAAGGTGCCACCAGATAGGAGTGGCGTGTTTGTAAGTACTACTCTTATCAGTTTCATACTTGTTACGTCACCTATCAGGGGGCGTGTATAAGGCCTGGATTTTTAGAACCGGGAGATGGAAAAAGATGCTTGGTTGGTTGTATCACTTCAATTTTGGGGCACGGCACGTGCAATCAAAGGTGCCACCAGATAGGAGTGGCGTGTTTGTAAGTACTACTCTTATCAGTTTAATACCTGTTACAGCACCTATCAGGGGGTGTGTATAAGGCCTGGATTTTTAGAACCGGGAGATGGAAAAAGATGCTTGTTTGGATGTATCACTTCAATTTTGGGGCAAGGCACGTGCAATCAAAGGTGCCACCAGATAGGAGTGGCGTGTTTGTAAGTACTACTCTTATCAGTTTAATACTTGTTACGTCACCTATCAGGGGCCGTGTATAAGGCCTGGATTTTTTGAACCGGGAGATGGAAAAAGATGCTTGGTTGGTCATATCACTTCAATTTTGGGGCACGGCACGTGCAATCAAAGGTGCCACCAGATAGGAGTGGCGTGTTTGTAAGTACTACTCTTATCAGTTTAATACTTGTTACGTCACCTATCAGGGGCCGTGTATAAGGCCTGGATTTTTAGAACCGGGAGATGGAAAAAGATGCTTGGTTGGTCGTATCACTTCAATTTTGGGGCACGGCACGTGCAATCAAAGGTGCCACCAGATAGGAGTGGCGTGTTTGTAAGTACTACTCTTATCAGTTTAATACTTGTTATGTCACCTATCAGGGGAAGTGTATAAGGCCTGGATTTTTAGAACCAAGAGATGGAAAATGATGCTTGGTTGGTCTTATCATTTCAATTTTGGGGCACGGCACATGCAATCAAAGGTGCCACCAGATAGGAGTGGCGTGTTTGTAAGTACTACTCTTATCAGTTTAATACTTGTTACGTCACCTATCAGGGGGCGTGTATAAGGCCTGGATTTTTAGAACCGGGAGATGGAAAAAGATGCTTGGTTGGTCGTATCACTTCAATTTTGGGGCACGGCACGTGCAATCAAAGGTGCCACCAGATAGGAGTGGCGTGTTTGTAAGTACTACTCTTATCAGTTTAATACTTGTTATGTCACCTATCAGGGGAAGTGTATAAGGCCTGGATTTTTAGAACCAAGAGATGGAAAATGATGCTTGGTTGGTCTTATCATTTCAATTTTGGGGCACGGCACATGCAATCAAAGGTGCCACCAGATAGGAGTGGCGTGTTTGTAAGTACTACTCTTATCAGTTTAATACTTGTTACGTCACCTATCAGGGGGCGTGTATAAGGCCTGGATTTTTAGAACCGGGAGATGGAAAAAGATGCTTGGTTGGTCGTATCACTTCAATTTTGGGGCACGGCACGTGCAATCAAAGGTGCCACCAGATAGGAGTGGCGTGTTTGTAAGTACTACTCTTATCAGTTTAATACTTGTTACGTCACCTATCAGGGGGCGTGTATAAGGCCTGGATTTTTAGAACCGGGAGATGGAAAAAGATGCTTGGTTGGTCGTATCACTTAAATTTTGGGGCACGGCACGTGCAATCAAAGGTGCCACCAGATAGGAGTGGCGTGTCTGTAAGTACTACTCTTATCAGTTTAATACTTGTTACGTCACCTATCAGGGGGCGTGTATAAGGCCTGAATTTTTTGAACCGGGAGATGGAAAAAGATGCTTGGTTGGTCATATCACTTGAATTTTGGGGCACGGCACGTGCAATCAAAGGTGCCACCAGATAGGAGTGGCGTGTTTGTAAGTACTACTCTTATCAGTTTAATACTTGTTACGTCACCTATCAGGGCGCGTGTATAAGGCCTGGATTTTTAGAACCGGGAGATGGAAAAAGATGCTTGGTTGGTCGAATCACTTCAATTTTGGCCCACGGCACGTGCAATCAAAGGTGCCACCAGATAGGAATGGCGTATTTGTAAGTACTACTCTTATCAGTTTAATACCTGTTACAGCACCTATCAGGGGGCGTGTATAAGGCCTGGCTTTTTAGAACCGGGAGATGGAAAAAGATGCTTGGTTGGTCGTATCACTTCAATTTTGGGGCACGGCATGTGCAATCAAAGGTGCCACCAGAAAGGAGTGGCGTGTTTGTAAGTACTACTCTTATCGGTTTAATACCTGTAGTACTTACAAACACGCCACTCCTATCTGGTGGCACCTTTGATTGTATGTGCCGTGCCCCAAAATTGAAGTGATACGACCAACCAAGCATCTTTTTCCATCTCCCGGTTTTAAAAATCCAGGCCTTATACACGCCCCCTGATAGGTGCTGTAACAGGTATTAAACTGATAAGAGTAGTACTTACAAACACAACCACTCCTATCTGGTGGCACCTTTGATTGCACAAGCCGTGCCCCAAAATTCAAGTGATATGACCAACCAAGCATCTTTTTCCATCTCCCGGTTCGAAAAATTCAGGCCTTATACACGCCCCCTGACAGGTGACGTAACAAGTATTAAACTGATAAGAGTAGTACTTACAAACACGCCATTCCTAACTGGTGGCACCTTTGATTGCACGTGCCGTGCCCCAAAATTGAAGTGATACAACAAACCAAGCATCTTTTTCCATCTCCAGGTTCTAAAAATCCAGGCCTTATACACGCCCCCTGATAGGTGACGTAACAAGTATTAAACTGATAAGAGTAGTACTTACAAACACGCCACTCCTATCTGGTGGCACCTTTGATTGCACGTGCCGTGCTCCAAAATTGAAGTGATACGACCAACCAAGCATCTTTTTCCATCTCCCGGTTCTAAAAATCCAGGCCTTATACACGCCCCCTGATAGGTGACGTAACAAGTATTAAACTGATAAGAGTAGTACTTACAAACACGCCACTCCTATCTGGTGGCACCTTTGATTGCATGTGCCGTGCCCCAAAATTGAAATGATAAGACCAACCAAGCATCATTTTCCATCTCTTGGTTCTAAAAATCCAGGCCTTATACACGCCCCCTGATAGGTGACATAACAAGTATTAAACTGATAAGAGTAGTACTTACAAACACGCCACTCCTATCTGGTGGCACCTTTGATTGCACGTGCCGTGCCCCAAAATTGAAGTGATACGACCAACCAAGCATCTTTTTCCATCTCCGGGTTCTAAAAATCCAGGCCTTATACACGCCCCCTGATAGGTGACATAACAAGTATTAAACTGATAAGAGTAGTACTTACAAACACGCCACTCCTATCTGGTGGCACCTTTGATTGCACGTGCCGTGCTCCAAAATTGAAGTGATACGACCAACCAAGCATCTTTTTTAATCTCCCGGTTCTAAAAATCCGGGCCTTATAGACGCCCCCTGATAGGCGACGTAACAGGTATTAAACTGATAAGAGTAGTACTTACAAACACGCCACTCCTATATGGTGGCACCTTTGATTGCACGTGTTGTGCCCCAAAATTGAAATGATAAGACCAACCAAGCATCATTTTCCATCTCTTGGTTCTAAAAATCCAGGCCTTATACACGCCCCCTGATAGGTGACATAACAAGTATTAAACTGATAAGAGTAGTACTTACAAACACGCCACTCCTATCTGGTGGCACCTTTGATTGCACGTGCAGTGCCCCAAAATTTAAGTGATACGACCAACCAAGCATCTTTTTCCATCTCCCGGTTCTAAAAATCCAGGCCTTATACACGCCCCCTGATAGGTGCTGTAGCAAGTATTAAACTGATAAGAGTAGTACTTACAAACACGCCACTCCTATCTGGTGGCACCTTTGATTGCACGTGCCGTGCCCCAAAATTGAAGTGATACGACCAACCAAGCATCTTTTTCCATCTCCCGGTTCTAAAAATCCAGGCCTTATACACGGCCCCTGATAGGTGACGTAACAAGTATTAAACTGATAAGAGTAGTACTTACAAACACGCCACTCCTATCTGGTGACACCTTTGATTGCACGTGCCGTGCCCCAAAAATGAAGTGATACGTCCAAACAAGCATCTTTTTCCATCTCCCGGTTCTAAAAATCCAGGCCTTATACACGCCCCCTGATAGGTGCTGTAACAGGTATTAAACTGATAAGAGTAGTACTTACAAACACGCCACTCCTATCTGGTGGCACCTTTGATTGCACCTGCCGTGGGCCAAAATTGAAGTGATACGACCAACCAAGCATCTTTTTCCATCTCCCGGTTCTAAAAATCCAGACCTTATACACGCGCACTGATAGATGACGTAACAAGTATTAAACTGATAAGAGTAGTACTTACAAACACGCCACTCCTATCTGGTGGCACCTTTGATTGCACGTGCCGTGCCCCAAAATTGAAGTGATACAACCAACCAAGCATCTTTTTCCATCTCCTGGTTCTAAAAATCCAGGCCTTATACACGCCCCCTGATAGGTGACATAACAAGTATTAAACTGATAAGAGTAGTACTTACAAACACGCCACTCCTATCTGGTGGCACCTTTGATTGCACGTGCCGTGCTCCAAAATTGACGTGATACGACCAACCAAGCATCTTTTTCCATCTCCCGGTTCTAAAAATCCAGGCCTTATAGACGCCCCCTGATAGGCGACGTAACAGGTATTAAACTGATAAGAGTAGTACTTACAAACACGCCACTCCTATCTGGTGGCACCTTTGATTGCACGTGCCGTGCTCCAAAATTGACGTGATACGACCAACCAAGCATCTTTTTCCATCTCCCGGTTCTAAAAATCCAGGCCTTATACACGGCCCCTGATAGGTGACGTAACAAGTATTAAACTGATAAGAGTAGTACTTACAAACACGCCACTCCTATCTGGTGGAACCTTTGATTGCACGTGCCGTGCCCCAAAATTGAAGTGATACATCCAAACAAGCATCTTTTTCCATCTCCCGGTTCTAAAAATCCAGGCCTTATACATGCCCCCTGATAGGTGCTGTAACAGGTATTAAACTGATAAGAGTAGTACTTACAAACACGCCACTCCTTTCTTGTGGCACCTTTGATTGCATGTGCCGTGCCCCAAAATTGAAGTGATACGACCAACCAAGCAACTTTTTCCATCTCCCGGTTCTAAAAATCCAGGCCTTATACACGCCCCCTGATAGGTGCTGTAACAAGTATTAAACTGATAAGAGTAGTACTTACAAACACGCCACTCCTATCTGGTG
Source organism: Discoglossus pictus (assembly GCA_027410445.1). Lineage (NCBI taxonomy): Eukaryota > Metazoa > Chordata > Amphibia > Anura > Alytidae > Discoglossus > Discoglossus pictus. The sequence goes on from CM050164.1 coordinate 206,920,926, forward strand.
GCACCTTTGATTGCACGTGCCGTGCCCCAAAATTGAAGTGATACGACCAACCAAGCATCTTTTTCCATCTCCCGGTTCTAAAAATCCAGGCCTTATACACGCCCCCTGATAGGTGACGTAACAAGTATGAAACTGATAAGAGTAGTACTTACAAACACGCCACTCCTATCTGGTGGCACCTTTGATTGCACGTGCCGTGCCCCAAAATTGAAGTGATACGTCCAAACAAGCATCTTTTTACATCTCCCGGTTCTAAAAATCCAGGCCTTATACACGCCCCCTGATAGGTGCTGTAACAGGTATTAAACTGATAAGAGTAGTACTTACAAACACGCCACTCCTATCTGGTGGCACCTTTGATTGCACGTGCCGTACCCCAAAATTTAAGTGATACGACCAACCATGCAACTTTTTCCATCTCCCGGTTCTAAAAATCCAGGCCTTATACACGCGCCCTGATAGGTGACGTAACAAGTATTAAACTGATAAGAGTAGTACTTACAAACACGCCACTCCTATCTGGTGGCACCTTTGATTGCACGTGCCGTGCCCCAAAATTCAAGTGATATGACCAACCAAGCATCTTTTTCCATCTCCCGGTTCAAAAAATTCAGGCCTTATACACGCCCCCTGATAGGTGACGTAACAAGTATTAAACTGATAAGAGTAGTACTTACAAACACGCCACTCCTATCTGGTGGCACCTTTGATTGCACGTGCCGTGCCCCAAAATTTAAGTGATACGACCAACCAAGCATCTTTTTCCATCTCCCGGTTCTAAAAATCCAGGCCTTATACACGCCCCCTGATAGGTGACGTAACAAGTATTAAACTGATAAGAGTAGTACTTACAAACACGCCACTCCTAACTGGTGGCACCTTTGATTGCACGTGCCGTGCCCCAAAATTAAAGTGATACGACCAACCAAGCATCTTTTTCCATCTCCCGGTTCTAAAAATCCAGGCCTTATACAAGCCCCCTGATAGGTGACGTAACAAGTATTAAACTGATAAGAGTAGTACTTACAAACACGCCACTCCTATCTGGTGGCACCTTTGATTGCACGTGCCGTGCCCCAAAATTGAAGTGATACGACCAACCAAGCATCTTTTTCCATCTCCCGGTTCTAAAAATCCAGGCCTTATACACGCCCCCTGATAGGTGACGTAACAAGCTTT